>VCAZ01000093.1:1312881-1695381 GCA_005784505.1 Bagarius yarrelli
GTTAAGCCTCCAAACCTCTAAAACTACAACCACAACTGTACCACGTACATCATCTGAAGCAGTTCGGAATCAGTGTTTATATAATAACATCACAAAAGCATTAAAAAATCTAAATAATATATATAATACATTTAAAGGCTGTGAGTCAGCGGTACCGCTCGTAGGCACTTCTTTCCTAGGTTGAGACAAGCTAGTTAGCTTCGGGGTTAACCGACCCCTCCTCACAATGTCTAACTTTACTGGAAAAGCCCGCTTTGAAAGTATTTCTGAGACCAAGTTAATTTCTCCTTCTCCGTCAGCCATTTTGGGCGTAAAAAATTTTAATTTAACTGTACTAATTTGTTCAGAACAGAAATTGTTTCGCTAGTCGAACTTGGCTGTAACAGTTTTACTCTGATCAACCAATCAGAGAACGGAAAAATGCTGACGTTATTGTGGGCCAGTTAGCTCGCCATGTGAGGCCAATTTGAAATCTGATTGGTTAAAGAAATGCTAATACAGTTTGAGTTACATAGGCAGCGCTACTGATTCTAAAGGCTTTGGCAGATTCGATGAACATGGCAGCACATAAAAACTGAAATCTGATTGGACAAAAAAAATCCAGCATCCACGTGCACATACTGGAAGCAGTGCAGCCGAGAGAATCGCTATGAAATGAAGAGAATAAACTGTTAGGAATAAATTAATACAAATTAATAGAACAAATATTAGAATTTAGGTTGTAAATGTAGCTTCTGATAGTGTTTAGTCCAGTAGGGAAGCCGTTACTGGTCCTGACTGCACACCAGTGGTTTATATGATATAAGATGTAATAGAATCGTTTGCTTTGCTTGTGTTCTGCAGGCTGACGGAAATGGAGATCCTTTATAAAAAAGAGAAAGAGGAGGCTGATCAACTGCTTGAGCAACAGAGACTGGTAAGACTGGTGATTTTCTAAACTCCAAAAGTTGCGCCAGGAAAGATTAAATCCGAACCTTGGATTTAATCAAAGTTTAGTATGTTTATTCAGTTGCGCCAAATTTTAATAAAAAGTTTACTATAAATTTATTCTGGTTAAATGTAGACCGTCTTCTTAACTCATTTAAGTTGATGATGATGATTGAATTCCAGGAAAATCGGTTATGTTTACTATATTCAGATAATAATACATATTTATTTATTTATTAATAATAATAATAATAATAATAATTTATTTTTAGAATAAATTCAATGGATGTGGTTACTAGACAAAAAAAAAAGATTTTAACCCACCGAATGTTAAAACATAAAATGTAGATCAACAAACTTTTCTTTATTTAATCTTTAATGGCGCAACCGAATCTTTAGTCTTTTTTTTTAAGTCTTTTTTAGTGTTTGGTTATTTGACGATTTTTATGTCTTTATTCTTATTATTGCTTGTCTTGTCCCACTTTGAGGACAGTCTTTAAAATAACCGTTTGCTTTGTTTGAGGGGAAAGATGTTCTGTAGCGGTCACCCAGAGGGTTTTTAAAATGTTTTACATTAATGAGTTATATTATATTATTATTAGTAGTAGTAATAGTAATATTATTATTATTATTATTATTATTATTATTAGTAATAGTAGTTAATGAATCAAACCAAACAGCACAGGTCTCCCTCGTGCCCTGATGAAGTCCAACCAGCACTAATTCTGCACTCTGAGCTCTGACACTTTGAGACTTTTGTGTGTGTGTGTGTGTGTGTGTGTTTGCGTGTGTTTGCGTGAGAGAGAAACCCTTTTTTTCCCAGTTGCATGGCTGAACCTCTTTGCATGGAAATGAAATCCATTCTGACTAAATAGGATAAAGAGGCGGAAATGACTTCTTATTTATTCACTCTATATATATGAAATACAGCAAGATAATGCATTTCTCAATAATACGAGTAGCTTATTGGAATTCTTTTTCGTAGATTTAAAGAACTGAATCTTGCAAAACAGCATCAGCAGAAAAAGAAAACTGTTTTTGTATAAGAATAAAATCCGGTTTATTCGGACCCGTTTTGACCACCAGTGGTTTTGTAGACAAATTTACAAAACTCTGGCCCTCCCATTGATTTCAATTCAGTCGAAATAACGTGTATCTTGTGCTTTTAATTCTGTTGCTGCCGTTGCATGGTCTGTTTTTAGCAGCATGATCTCTTTAACAGTATAGTTTCATTTCCAAGGTGTGCATAGAGCCTGGCGTTTAGTGGTCGTTGTGAAGCAGTGATTGTCGAGCTGGTCAACTTTCCGTTGGCTTTTGATTCTGCTCTAATAGTTTTCTGTTTATGTTTGCTGGCTCTTCAATGCCGTTGCTGACGTCATCAACGCATTGTGATAATAACCCCCAGATTTTTTGCTGTAGTTGACGAAGGCTAGTGATAATGTGGTTTCTCATTGAGTTTAATCATCTGCCTGATCGATGTGGGGTCCTCCGCAGTGATGACAAGCTCTCCAATGCTCTGTTGATCTCATTTAAAAAACAAACAAAAAAAAAACCCATCTATTCACACAACATGGTACTCAGACAAGACACACCGCACTCATATGCCTATTGCAAATCCGCAGTCACCATCTGTCTTCTGTTAGCGCCTTTGCTATCTGGCTACGATTTGTCCTGCACTCTGCATACTTGGAATAAAAAATATTTAAAAAAAATGAGAAACTGCATTTTCTCTCGACTAACTTCTTAACTGTAGTGGATAAAAATCAATGCTTTTAACTTCCTTCTCCAGCCTGTCTTTCCTTCTCTTTCTTCACTCTTTACTGACACGTAATAAACACGCAAGAGTCTTCTAACGCACTGCTAGAGCTGTATCCACTCCAAAATCTCCATCAAGGACTTAAAATGAGGGAAAAGCTCCAGAAAAATATCCACTGGCTTCTTTTTTTGCATGCCTGTAAAGCATGATACTGGTGTGGTTTTCGAGCACACGGAACGAAGAGGAGATGAGAAGTCTGTTTAAAAAAAAATAAAATAAAATAACATAAAGCAGTCAACCAGAGCGACATCTGTCCCCTTTTTGTTGGCATTTTAATCATTATCATGATTACGTGTAATACTTGTATGCATCTTGGGAACTTGGGAATTTGCAAATGCAACACAATCGTTTGCTTTTGACTTTAGTTTTTGGTCTTGGAACGCCACAATTTCGGAATTTTACTAATCCAAATTCTTGCATCTTAAATTTACACTCTATCTACATCTGCTAATGTGTCTATCGATTTAATAATCAGCTGACTCCGTACGACTTCATTCCATAGCCATTTCCTGCGATAAACCCAGTCTGTTTTTCAAACAGTCACATTTTATTTTTGAAACGCCAAAGTTCCCATTTTGCATATCATCCCACGTATCCATTCCTTACAGAAAACATTCCTTTTTCATTTGATGACCTCATTTTAATTTCTCCATTTTGTTCCGCAATTCTTTTGGTTTTGTTTCCTATTTTGTTCTTTAAAGGACGGAGACTCTGATAGTGGCGATGACTCTGATAAAAGGTCATGTGAAGAGAGCTGGAGACTCATCACCTCTCTACGGGAGAAGCTGCCTCCCAGCAAACTTCAAAGCATAGTTAAAAAGTGTGGTTTACCCAGCAGTGGCAAAAGAAGGGAGCCTGTTAAAATGTACCAGATTCCCCAGCGTCGTCGTCTCAGCAAGGACTCCAAGTGGGTGACCATCTCCGATTTAAAAATCCAAGCGGTTAAAGAAATCTGCTACGAGGTTGCTCTGAACGATTTTCGCCACAGCCGTCAGGAGATAGAGGCATTGGCCATTGTAAAGATGAAGGAGCTGTGTGCAACATACAACAAGAAAGACCCCAACGAGCGAGACTCCTGGCGGGCGGTTGCTCGAGACGTCTGGGACACAGTGGGAGTCGGGGATGAGCGAATCGAAGACGTCATCACGAACGGGCGAGGTGTAAACGATATGGATGAACTTAAGGTTCACATAGATAAGCTGGAAGATATCTTGCAGGAGGTAAAAAAGCAAAACAACATGAAAGATGAAGAAATCAAAACCCTTAGAAACAAGATGATAAAAATGGAGAAGGTGTTACCTTTGATCTCCCCCGAGGGCCAACAAACTGCGGAACCTAATGGAACCATGAGGCCCCGCAGTTCCAGTGAAAGCAAGCCTCCTTCCGAAGACAAAGCTGAAAATGAACAAGGTGATAAACAAGTAGACAGACTAGTTAGTGATGATCCCTCGTTCCGGCGTGGGCACATGCACTGGATGCGCCAGGAGCAGACACGGCTGAAGAACCTCCAGCAGCAAGAGATCTCCAAGCAGCTTCGCAGGCAGAGTGGCCCGCATCGTTTCATCCCACCCGAAGACCGCAAGCTGCGCTTTCCTTTCAAAAGCAACCCCAAGCATCGCAATTCTTGGAGCCCTGGCACGCACATTATCATCACAGATCAGCAGGTGATTGAGTTAAAGGTTCCCAAGGAGGCAGTGCAGGAGGAAGTAACCGATGAGGTTGAGGAACCCAGGCCACCAGCTCCTCCTTCCCATGCATATCCACCTCTTCCTAGCCCATTAGTGCAGCGTAAAAGTAAAGACCTGGAGCATGGCCTAAGCCAAAGACAAAACCATGGCCACAGGAACCAACAGCACCATGAACGAGGCCGCAGCAATTCCTTTAACAGTAGCCAGCGAGCCTCTGGTTCAATGGAGTCCCTGCACTCCGGAGACAGAAAGCAACAACCGCCGCCACAGCAGCCATTTTACCAGCCACGCTACAACCAAAGCCAGCCTCATGCTTATTTTCATCCACATCATCATTATCATCATCAACAGTTCCACCAGCCCTGGCACTACAACATGGATGGCAGCTACAACTACCACCAGCAATACACTCACAACCATCAGAAGCACCATAACAGCTTTCAGACACCACCCCGCATGCGTAGACAATTGTCAGCCCCTAATTTGAAAGCAGGACGGGAAACCACAGTGTAAATAAAAGCAAGGCTTCTTTTTTTATGTACTGAAAACACCTATAGCACTATCTTTGCTAAACCACACACCTTCAGAGACAACACACAGCATTGGACAGCTTGTCCTCATTAAATCAAATGGCCGTAATTTTGTACTCTTGTTCTAAACCTCCTTTTTTTTGTAGGTATCGTTTCTTTATGAAATTCGATACGTGGTACATCATCATTCGAGACACACATTTTAATTGGTAGAACTGTACCAGAAAGTCTTTTGAGCTACATCAAGTATTTTGTAGTTCCCAGAGTATATTATTAGTAAGTGAAATGGTCACTCTTTAGTCCCACATCCATTATTAAATAAGAACTTCCTCAACGACGTTCAACACGTATTTGTATTGGCGTCCCCAGCACTGTTTTTCAATTACCCTCGGAAACGTAGCTAAATAGGAATTAGCTAAATTTAACTTAGACTTGTCCTGCTGCTTACCCCGAGGTGTCAAATGCCAAATAACCACTACTCGTATTTCATCATAGACATAAATGGGTCATTACTTGAACTTCCCATAAGTGGCGCTACATTTACTCAACCTTTATAATCAGGTCGAATTTATGCAACTGATAGATTTATAAAGAATGCTGGAATAACAGATTAAACGTTCTGGAAGAGCTCCAGAAATGCAGCTAATGCTAGTTTTAGCATTTTTATAGTTAGACTGTATGACGTGTCTTTACAATTTTACTGAAAAATAAAAGAATTTTAATTGTACTGTAGGTTTAAAAAGCCTGAAAGGGTTGAAGTCGTGATTAGAGACTGTTTTGAAAAAATGACAAGAAGAAGTGCCTCAGAAATATGTTATATAGTTTGTTTTGGGGGTTTTTTGCCAATTATATATATATATATATATATATATATATATATATATATATATATATATATATATATATATATATAAATTAGGTGGTGCTGATGAGTGGATCGATGTTTAATCTCACAAAATGCGCATGTATTCGTGACTATTTTATTTACCATGACTTTTATTAGTTATTATGAAATTTATTAGTCGATCAATGTCCTTTGGTAAAGTTTTTTTTTTTTTTGTCCGCTTTGTTTCTGTTGTTTCTTTCTACATGCTACATGCTACACGCTAAAATTTAGCATAAGGCGGGTTTGCAGACTGGGGCACTAGTGTTGTTGGGAGACATAATGTTCCCACAGGCACTGAAATTCTGTTCTAGGGTAATCAGCAGAACTGTGCACAGGAAAACAGAATCCCACCTTACAAAAGTCCTCTCCACATGATCGGAATTGCTTTTACTTTTTGGTGGGCCGGTCCATGACGGCACAGGCAGGGGTGTCTGACTGAGAAAGACTGTTGCCATGGTTTCCTGGGGCTGGTTTTAAAAATCCAGAAGAGAAAACGAGCAGTAGTACAGAAGGCGCTGCATATCATTTGATTACACTTTTGAAAGAAAAATTAAAATAAATGGAGAGTTTTGAAAACTTAAATCAGAGATTTTTGTCATCCTGCTGTTATAAACAGTTAGTTACAACTTGTAGTACGACTCATAGTACATAAATCTCGCCGCCCTCGCATAGCTTTCATCGATAAGAAGAATCGCCCTTCGGAAAATACAATATTTTCCTTCAAGTGTCCAACCACTTTGTTGTCTTGCCTTAATATAACTGTGATGATGGGTTTGCTTCAGTTATACAAATACGGCTTTTAAGCAAATCACAATGCAGTCTAAATGTTTTAATGAAACCATTAATCAAAGCCGTGTTTCTATGTCAATTTTAGCAATATGAATGTTTAGTGTTAACCTTATACTGTGGTGCATTGACTTACGAGTTTAATTCGCTCGAAACTCAAATTATCCGTATGTCAAATCCTATTAATCCGTTCCGGGTTTTGGAATAAACTGGTTTTATTAAGTAATCATATACAGCATTTGCCCTGGAGATCAGACGACTTTACTTGCTAACGCGCTTGCTAAGGCGCTTGTCTGATTAGCTATCGAGTGAGACACGGGATGCTGGGCAGATGTTACGGCAGTCACTGTGGTGTTGGCTACGCCAACTAGCGGTGGGGTATCTAAAACTGACTTCAACTCGAAGCAAAAAATCAACCGAGAGACAGCTCGTATCTCGAAAAAACTCGTTGGAACACTCGTAAGTCAAGATCCCACTGATTCTCTAAATAAGATGAGTAATCTCAATTACAGTGCTCTTTATGAATCTCATGAAACAGGAACTGTTAAAAAATTTGCAATAGTTGGTGTTCCACAGTGTTATCGTTGTTTTTAGTGACTATCAATTCAGTAAGGAATAAACTTTATCAAACGTAACTCCAGCTATTACAGACAGCACAGAGGACAATTCTTATACATGAAATGAAATGGACAATGTGAAGTGTTTTGTCTGATCCGTGTCATTTGTTTGCGGTGGTTATATAAAAGTGCCTCTCAATAGTTATGTAACATGACATGACATGGTTTTTTTTTTTTTTGTGTTTACATGATGTTGCTGGTGGATTTGGGGTAGCCGTGGCACATTTATAGCCGAAGTTGAATGTCAAATAAAAAAAGGCAAAGTTCTGACTGCGGATTCTATGAACCTACTTAAAACCTACTTCCTGATTCTATAAATATTATCATTTAAGGGTTTATAATTTTTTACACACGGATGCATCGAGTTACTGGGGGTGAGGAAGCGGTAGCACAGTGGTTAAGGTGTTGGAGTGCTAACCTGAAGACTGTGGGTTCCATTCCAGGCACCACCGAGCCACCATTGTTGAGCAAGGCCCTTTAACCCCCCCTATTGCTCAGTTGTATAGTAAGAGATAAAAACCTGAATCACTCTGTATAAGAGCGTCCACAAATGCCAGAAATGTAAATGTCAGATGCTAAATCGCTTTACACAGAGTAAAAACATTAAAAATAAGATTTGTTTTTATTATCAACTAACACTTTTTTTTTTTTTTTTTTTTTTTTTTTTTAAATAACACATTAGTAACATGCCATTATTTCCAGCCTGTTAGATTTTATTCCTTCATTAAGAACTAAACAATTTACTCAATATGTAAAATGAAAAGTATTTAATATTCAAATTATTGAACAAAGAAATGTCTTGATAATATATAGTTTCTTGCCCTGAATATTGGACAATTGTTTTGCCATACCATACACAGGCCCATAGAACCTCATTTATTACACTGATTACATCAGTGTTTTATCCTCATGCTTTATAGGAGTTATATGTACATATCAAATACACTCGCAAAGGTTTCTCTACCTAAAGTGGTAGCGACACTCTACCTAAAGTGGTAGCGACACTGTGGGGAAGGTGTTGGATTGCTTATTGGAAGATCGGGGTTCGATTCCCAACACGATAAAGGTACCACTGCTGGGCCCCTGAGTAAGACCCTTAACCTCCAATTGCCTAAATGTATAAAAGAGATCAATGTAAGTCGCTCTAGATAACGTCTGCATTTAGCGTCTGCTAAATGCCGTAAATGTAAAGTGTCCATTTACAATTTAAAGGTGTATAAAGTTTTACATTCTGGATTTCTAAAGTAAAGAAGCGCTGAGGCAGAAGAAAGGAGGATTGTGTGTGTGTGAGAGAGAGAGAGAGAGAGAGAGAGAATGTGTGTGTGATTAAGGCTTTCCTCTGTTCTCTAAGCATTGTATCATATGTGATGAGCTCACTGGCGAAAGGCTTCATGGGTGATGAATCATGAGCAGCAGGCAGGCTCATACCCACAGCCTTTCCTCCTAATCTACGTTTTACTAACGCTGAACACACGGCCTGCTCGGGTTTATGTGCGTGACTGCAACATGAGCCAGGATTTTTTTGGTTTGGGGGTTATTTATTGAATTAAAAAAAAAAAAAAAGGATTAATTCATTCATTTCCCTTAGTGGCTCATATCACTAGACCTCCGTAGATCCGCTTATTAAAATGTTTTCTAGTTTGAGGTAAGTACATTCACTAGATTTAGAAGAAAAGTCATTTTTCAATGACGGAGCCGGAGCCGGAGCTGCTACAGCTAAATGAAATGTCTTTAATAAGTAGACAGAGTAAAAAAAACAAAAAACTTGACAACTGGTTTTATTGATAACCTGTGAACCTGCATCATTTTAGCCATAAATCTAGAATCAATTTTTTACAGCCTTTTTACTTTGGTACCTTAATGTAGTGTATTTTTCTAATGATATAAAATGATATATACAAATATAAGCTAAATGCATTAAAATTATGATTTAACAGGAATGTTCATTTCACTCATTGATCACTCAGTTCATGAATGTACCCCCACCCCTCACTTCTTCCCAAACCTCCCAAGAGTCTATAACACTGATTAGGTAAACAATTTTAATAAAACATTTTTAATCATGAGAGAATTTGAATTATTCACAGAACACATACCTGCATTTCTTTAGTGGCCAAAATAAATAGTATTTCAATAAAACTAGCGATTTTTGATTAACGGCTAGCTTAAGATATTGCACTATTTTTGTAATTTATGTTTAGAAATTTTAATATACCACTTTCTAAATGCTGTGAACATTTGAGTGTCTGGCATCGGAAAGGGGCACAGTTAGAATCGTATTTTAGAAAATCTATTTTCACTATTGTTTTATTAATTTATATAGTTTTAGACAAAAGTTTGGCCTCATCACATTGTAGAACGTCAGTAAACGTCAGTAACCATCAGCAAAATTTTATAATATATATATTTTTTAAAGCAGCTAATTTTGCCAACCTTCTAAGAAAGTTTTTGTTGATTCATTAAAGATAAAATGACAAAAAAACCCCAAAATAAACGATTTCATAATAAACTATTTATCACATTATTTATTCTGGTTAATTAATAAAGTATTTAGAACTGAACGATTCGACAATAAACTGAAATAAATCGTTGAATCATTTTAAATTTCTCAAGGTTGCAGAATTATTGCTGGATCTTGATATACTGTAATACAAGTAATGCTTGTGTCTCTTATGGGCTTAGTAAGTTAGGGAAGTGGTGGCGCAGGTAAGGTGTTCAACCGCCAATTTGTCAATCCTGGGCCCCTGAGCAAGGCCCTTAACCCCCAATTACTTAGTTGTATAAAAGAGATAAATTTAAGTTGTTCTGGATAAGAGTGTTTTTGTTATTAAAAATAATTTGTTGCTAAATGGTTCGGTTATAAGAGAGTTTAGTATAAACAGGCCGGCGCTTTGCTCGACACCATTTTTATTTTGATAAACAAGTGAAGAAAGAAGAGATCATATAAGTACGTTATGATTTTGCCGAGTTGCTTTCCTGGTTGGAACTTTCTGTATGTTCACACCTGCGGCAGTGCGTTCATATTTTCCCCTGTGTGCTATTTCCTATCACACATTTATTTCTGCAGGTTTACGAAAGCAAGCTTCAAGAACTCCAAAAACAGGTGGAGCAAATAGCAGAAACCCCTGATGAGGAGGAGGAGGAAGAGGAAGAGGAGGAAGGTATGTCTCTCACTATGGGATTGTTATGATAATGTAAGACCGGTGCCGTGTATGGTAATAATCCCCGTCGTCTGTTTCTTCTGTAGTTCCATGGACACAGCATGAGTTTGAACTCGCTCAGTGGGGCTTTAGAAAGTGGAGGTACCACCAGTTCACCTCACTAAGAGACCAGCTGTGGGGCAATGCAGTGTACCTGAAGGAGGCAAATGCCATCAGTGTGGAGCTTAAAAAGAAGGTAGAGTCTTTTACACAAGTGCATAATGAAATGTGCTTCTCATATTTAACGGAAATTGAAAATGATCTAAGAGTGACAGTCTCACATCTATATCCCCTATTTGTGAGGCTCTGCAGGAAAAATCAAGCCCCACCCTAGTCACTGAAAAGACTCTGGGACTAGTAAGAATAGCGTGTTTGGGAACCCCTGTGCTAAAGATAAAGTGTGTCTAGATAAGCTTAAATGTTCTAGAGTTCATGAATCAAAAATCGATGAATAGCGAAAAAGTTTGCGTAAGCATCGTTAGACTCATACTAGCATGACTGCTTGGTCACTTAAATTAAAGACAGAACCTTATCAGTATTTACCAAAGCTTATAACTCAAATCTCCTCACAAGGCAGCCCAGCAAAGCGCAGAATTTACACTAAGTCCGTTTCTGGGTCTTAATTTACTGGGTGGTATAGGGCAGCATATGTACCAGGTGATAAATCTGAGTGTTTACTTGTGAGCTGTGAGAGAGCAGAGTGTGTAGGGTTTGTGTTTGACCCCCTCTGCTGTTAGGTTCTCAAAGATTTATTTTCTGACTCCCAACAGTGTCGGGTTGCTGCAAGAGTAATTTTAAACTCCGGGTATAAAGCAGACTCCTTAATTTTTTTATTCCCCACTTTCGTTTTTTATTTCACCTTTTCCTTTAATTTATGAGCTTTTTCCCACCTTCTTCTTGATATATAGCCTTATAAGGCCTTTCTTACACTAGGGGTCTGAATGAAATGGTTTAGTGTGTGTACTTAATGTTTAACCTTTTCTGTTTTCTCTCTTTTTATCTGTAAAGGTTCAATTTCAGTTTGTGCTCCTGACCGACACATTGTACTCCCCACTTCCTCCTGAGCTTTTGCCTTCCGAACCAGAAAAGGAGCGTGACGACAGGCCTTTCCCTCGTACTGTGGTGGCTGTGGAGGTCCAGGACCTGAAGAATGGAGCCACTCATTACTGGTCTCTTGAAAAGCTCAAGTAAGCCAACCTGTCAGATTAACTGGTTTTGTATAAAACAGTCTGTTGATGACGGTTGGTTTCTTTAAGCTGTTCTGACTAGACTTCTAAAACAGCCACGCAGTGATTGGCTGAAATTCAAGAAATTTAAGAAAGCATAAATTGATCTGTTTAGATAGCGACGCCTAATTGGGTTGTGTTTTCCTGGTCATTCAGGCAGAGACTTGAGCAGATGCGAGAGATGTACGACCGTGCGGGAGAAATGACCTCCTCCAATCAGGAGGATGGGGAGGGACCCCTGACCGGCAGTGACCCATTCTACGATCGCTTTCACTGGTTCAAGTTAGTGGGAAGGTAAGTTAATAATTGATTAAATTTACTAAAGCTTCAGGCCTAAAACAAATAGTTATAGAAATAGTAAATTATGTATTATTCAAAAGATTTACACAAGTTGGAGGCAAAATTATAATACAAAATTAAAATTTGTATTCGATTTTGTAATATTTGTGTGCACTTTTTTAATACACAATGAGAATGTATAAATGAAATATTTTCCTTTAGACTTTCTTACACATCCTAGTTTGTCTAGTTCACACCCCTGAGGTACTCCTTTTGTTTCATTCCATTTCTATCATTTTTCATTACATATTTCATTGCATTTATCATCATGGATTATGTATTTTTTTCTATCATGTCATAATGTGTATTGTTTTTCTTTGTATTATTATTTTTTTATTGCATATATTTTGTCATTTATTTTTGTATTAATTCAAACCCCATGTGTTGTATTGTGTGTTTTTCATTCGTTTCGTTAATTTTTTTTTGTTTTGTTTTTATTTGCTGAATTATTCATTCAGGATTGATTTTGGAATCCATTCCATGAGCTTAGAAACCGGTACTTGCGGTTTACCAGTAATGTTATTTCTGTACTTCTGTGTAATATGATAATGATGTTGCATTTGAGTAAAAAATATATTATTTTTTGTAAATAAAAAAAAACCCACTGTATTTAGCTCACCAATCTTCCACGGTTGCGTGAACGAGCACCTGACTGACCGCACGCCCTCGCCCACCTTCTCCACGGCCGACTCAGACATTACCGAGCTGGCTGATGAGAGGCAGAGTGAGATGGATGATTTCATGGATGACGAAGCATTTGTGGACGACACCAGCTCGGATGCGGGCACAGAGGAAGGTTCAGACATCTTTAGCGACGGCCACGACCCCTTCTATGATCGCTCGCCTTGGTTTACTCTCGTGGGAAGGTTGGTGGAAGTGGAAAGACAGAGCGAGGGAGAGAACGTGCAGCTATACTCTTGCAGATCTAACAGGCGTTACAGCACTTTAGACAGTGCATTCTGTTAGCAAAGTCATTTCGATATGGTATGCATGTATGTATGTGAGCGCCATCACACACGGGCCACTTCCTTGTCTGTTAACCCTCTGTACTTAGCAATGGCGCTCATTTAAAAAAATTCTATTGGTAATTATTTCTGTAAAGGGTCTGGTTTGGGCTGCATTTACTCTTTATATATCAATTGACCCAGTTCTGATTTTTGTCAATTTTTTTTTTTGACGATTGTGTAAGCAGGAAGAAAGCACATAGGTTTTGTTATTCTCCGATTGGTTTCAGGCCTCATTTATATGTGGAAATAAATCGGATATAAAGACTCATGTAAGCAGACAGATCGGATTTTTACCCGTCAATGTGAGTCAGACGACACTGAATAAGCAATTAATATATTAATTAAACTGAATATTATATATAATATTTATATACAGGTGCACATTGAGTTGAAAGTAAGCAAATATTTAATTTTTTCCCTGCACATTCAGGAGAAAAAGAAACCCATTGTTTGGCCAACCTTAAAATATGGTGTGGAAAGCAAACATTCTGTCCATTGATTATCGTCTCGTTTTTACTTTCTTTTCCACTCAGTATGTCCATCTTGGGCTGTTTTGCTGTGTATAGTGTAAATGCAGATATCGGATATGGGCCATTTTTAAAAGATGATGTAAGTGGGTCATAAAAAAACGGATATAGTCACAAAATCCGAACTGGGCATTAAGACCTGCAGTGTAAAAATGCGACCTAACGGCCCTCTGCAGCCTGTGATGAGAATTGCAATTACAGTTAAAACATTTAAATCATTTACTATCTTCCTCGGATGATGTTTTTGAACATATGACAATACACCTTTTTTATAATAACGTCTAGTTATAAGTTGTCTTTTCAATTAAAAGCAGCCAATCAGATAATCCGTTTGGTCAAAATAAATTATTAGTTAAATTTGTTGAGCATGAATATGAGCGCGTGCAGTTTATTCATGCGGCTTCCTGACACTTGCGGTTTCGATCAGAGGAAATGGACTCGAGCAGAGATTGAGTAGAATGTAGAGGCTGCTGTTTGCTCTCCCTCCCTCTGTGCTTATAGCCTGTGTCTCCTCATACCTCCAGCGCACTGACTGCATTAACCCTGCCACTAAACCCTCATCCAGTCGCCTTTTGTCTTTTATTTTGACTTTTGTCTGTCTTTATTTTGCTTAGATTTCATTTCTGTATTGTTATTTATGTATTGTTTTAACGACCGTCTGCTTCAGTCTGCTGTACAATGGAAAAGAAGACAGGATGGGTGTCTGGGTCCACACCAGGGCAGCAGAGGGACGCAGGTCCATTTACAGTGTCACTTATGATCTGCTGCGTTCCCTCCTCTGCCATTTTAGCCTTTAGGCTCTAACACTGCACATCGGCAGAGCACAAACCAGCACTATATGTCTTCTTTTTTTTTTTTTGGTTCATTTGATATAATTTACAGCAGATTGAAAGTTATTTTATTATTTAGTAAACTTGAATGCATCTTATTTTGTTTCTTGTTTTAACAGTACGCATAAAGGGTTACACTGAGATTCTCTGGGAAAAAAAACTATTGTTAGTCAGCAGTAATGAAAATGTGTTTGTTGTTCTAGATATAATAAAATTTAACATAATGTCTACTGTTCTGTTTAAGATAATTAGGTACCGGTAGGTTCTTTCAGGGTGTGAGTCATCTCCAGTCATACTAATGTTCTGGTTTTTTTTTTAGAAATGAGCTTGTCCATTTAGCATTAATCATGCTTGCTGTTTCAATTTCTGCAGAGCATTTGTGTACCTGAGTAACCTGCTGTACTCCGTGCCCTTGGTGCACCGAGTGGCTGTAGTGACGGAGAAGGGTGAGGTACGAGGATTCCTGCGTGTGGGTGTGCAGGCCATCGCAGGTGAGATTCATTATGAATTGTTTTTTAGGACTTTTGGCTTAACTTGCATAAAAAAAAGAAAAAAATGTGCATATTATTCTTTATAATAAATGTGAGTTTAAGTAAAATTATGAATTACTTGTTAAGTGCTTAATTCTGTTTATCCTTGGAATTAAAGGTACAACAGGCATTTTTAAAAATTTCTTTTAATGCAGTTAAAGCGAACGAGGACTCGTGCATTGAGAAACTTTACTTGTAGTCCAGATGTTTCATTCATCCCGTCATCAGTACCTTAAGGCAATAAACAATACCGATTCTCAGCAAATTCACATCAGTTCACATTTGATTCTCAGTTCAAATTCACATCATTTTTAATATGAAAAAATATTTCATTACATTGAATAAGGCCATTAAATCATTATGGCTGCAAGTCATCAGTTCTCACTACCTCTTTTTTATACTAATGTAATGTAATGTAATTTCTGTCTCTCTATGTGGCAAAAATTAAGTACCTACAATTATTGAGTCAGAAAAACCCTGACATTATATTTATCCCTACTAATAAGTTATTTGTCCATAATGCTTACTTGGAAGAGCTACCCATCATATCATCTACAAAGCCCTCATGTAACTATAGCCTAATGTATCCCAGTTGTCCCCGCCTTAATTGTTATTTATAGTCAGTATACAGCTGAACAGATCCCAAAAAAAGTTATGAGCCGTTATTAGCTGTCGTGATTGTGATTTTTTTTACCGATTCTCTGTTCATCGGGATTTTGGTTTCCTCGTTTAGGTGTTAAGATCAAAATTATATTCTATTAGCTTATACTCTTATATTCTATAGTCACTATATTTTTTATTATTATTTTAGCATAAAATATCAGCAAACTGTTAATGTACAATATTAGACAGTGGAAATTCTTCCAGGATCTCACTTATAGTTAAGTTATACTTAGAAGCATTAATTACTATTACTGTTGGGCTGCGTTTATTGAATGGATAATTCAATAAAAATAAAATACTTTTAGCGGAAATTACTACCAGATAAGAGAATACCACTTGAGAATAAAAGTTGGTTTTGGCTTTTATGCTGTTCAGATCATGACACAATAAAATCAGATGACTTGTCTGATAAAGTGGATTAATTTTTTTACATTTTTTTTTTTTTTTTTAAGATTTTGTTTCCATTTCTTACTTTTTGACCTTTCGGTTGCAGCTGACGAGGAGGCTCCTGATTATGGCTCTGGCGTCCGTCAGTCTGGCACTGCCAAGATCTCTTTTGATGATGAATATTTTAAAAAGGTAAAGTGAATTCTTCAGCCTGATATTCGCTTGAACTGGAACTTTACTTCTTCTAGGCTGTGGTTTTGCCTGGAAACATTGAGAGACTAAGATCTCACTGATTAATTTTTGAGCCCTGGGCTATGACAGAATTTCATTATTGGAGTGCTTCGCAGTAACCCGGACAAAAGATGCTTGACATTTCTATTAGCGTGTGTGTGTGTGTGTGTAGTTGTTGGGGTTTTTTTTGGTTCTGATTAGTTCTTTTTATTCCTTGTTTGTTCAGACTGAATTCTCTTCTGTGGCATTGACCCATTCTGGACTTTCTATGGAGGAGTTGCGTATTGTTGAAGGACAAGGTCAAAGTTCAGAAGTCCTCACCCCCTCTGAAGAGATGAATAGAATAAATGAGATGGGTAAGAAAGAGTTAAAGGAACAGCTGGAGACATTTGGAAAAAAAGGAAGCAGATGTTCTTATTGTACCTTTTCTAAGCAAAGTCTTACTCATAGTGTCTGTACGCTGATGTGTATTTTGCGTCTCAGATCTAAAGCTGGGGAACGTCGATGGTAAGCTGGGCCAGTCAGACGGTGCGATAGATCAACTGGAGGTGGGCAGTGTCTTTACTTTCCGCGTCACTGTTCTGCAGGCCACTGGCATCCCTCCAGAGTACGCTGACATCTTTTGCCAGTTCAAGTGAGTCACACTGTCTCCATGGAAACCTGTCTCTCTGCTGTTTAATAAAACAGGCACACATCATGCTTCATTCTGTACTTTTATAATCTTATATATATAATCAACAGCTTTCTCCATCGTCATGACGAAGCTTTCAGTACTGAACCACTGAAGAACTCGGGCAAAGGCTCGCCGTTAGGCTTTTATCACGTCCAGAATGTGAGTGAGGCCAAAAAAAACATAGTTAAAAATATTTTCTGCACCTGTCGTGATCACTAATCGGGTAAATCATTAGAAAAACATTACATATAATGTCTTCATGTGTTGCAAAACGGCCACTATTTAACTTAAATTTAAAGACGTATATTTAAAGTCTAACATTACTGCCATAAGTCCGAAGAAGGCTTTTAGTTTGTAATGGGTTTTATGGTTTTATTCAAAATCACTGCAGAAATACAGGAAAAGGTTTTCTGGATGTCTGGTGACGTCTAGTGAATATCTGCAATAAAATCTGATGAATCCTTTCTTTAGCAATAGTAAATAAGATTTATTTCCATCAGAAAGTTTCAGTTTTAGTATAAATAAATATTTCTTTTAGTGTAAAATCTTTTTTTTATTTTTATTTTTTTATTTCTGTACTGATGGCCTTTTACAGAATTTTAGCAGTTGATGCTTTTAAATGTTCAATTTTTCTGAACAAGCATCTGAGACATCTTAAAGAACAGACATTAGGATTGATATCAGCATTTACTTTAAAGTTCCTAACTGTTTAGTTTTTTTATTTTTTATTTTATTTTTAAAGGCTGGATAAAACTGGGAAAAACCCCCAGAAATTGTTAAAACTATACGTGATTGAGTATCTATGTATGTGTGATTAATCAACATTGTTAATTATAATACAATATGACAGACATTTAATTTTAAATATAGGGATCCTTAAAAACATGTGGACATTTATTATTTTGGCCTTTAATAAAAAGACTTAAATTAGAAATTTCCAAAATACATTTTGTATGAACTATTTATTACTATTAACTGCCTCTTGTCCTACATTACTACATTATTCAGCCTCAGGTATTACGATTTTGTAGATAAACATTAGTTCAAAAGGTCGTGCTAATTAAGTAAAGCCTTAAAACTAAATGCTTTCATTTAATTAAAAGCCTCGTAACCCTTTGTGACTTGTTTGTGCAGATATCTGTGGAGGTCACAGACTCTTTTATCGAGTATATCAAGAGCAAGCCCATCGTATTTGAAGTGTTTGGACATTACCAGCAGCACCCTATGCACCGTCATGGCCAGGAGGCAATCAGGTACGTCGGTTGCTGTAATAATACTGTGGACAGTATGAAGTGCTAACTATAAAAAAGAATATATAACAATTACATCTGGGCAGCAATTTAATTTGCTATATTTTCTTCTCTGTCAGCCCTCCACAGCCTTCCAGGAAGTACTACCCCCCACCCATGCCTCTGTCTAAACCTGGTACGACTTTTGAATTTATTAATAGAATAAAAACTTGTGTATACGGTATATACTGTAAAATACTACAATGAACTATTTCATTTGTATAATATTGTCAGCAGGCCATTTTTACACAACCATTGTCATTAAATTAATATATATGTAGATATATATTATATATATTCATTCTACATGAATGCCGTGTACTAGTATTTTTATACTAGTAAGTTTTTTTTACTAGTTAGTTCATTGACTATCAGAAGAATAGATTAAATAAAAATTATTTATATCCATATCTATTATTTATATATTTATATCGAGTAAAATCATCCATCATCATTCATTTTATCGTGATTCGATATGATAGCGTTGATCGGCCCAGCCCTAACAAGGTGCCGCTAAATAGTTTTTCACTAAATTAAATTATACAAATAAACCCTTATGAAAGTTGTCCACGAACATCTGTTGGTTAGTATAAGCTGACTGATGAATGTATCATTGTTGATTGCTTGCGTTTAAAATGAACATATCTTTTTGTGCACTGAATCAATTCATCCTTGTCATCATCCCGGGGCATGGCTGATGTATTGCAGTAAAAATGTACCACTAGCTGTTTGGACATAGATGATTGGAAAAAGTTTTATAGCTCTACAGTATGTGACGTATAGCATCTGCAGGAACAGCGGTTATGAACAGTGCTATCAGATTATTTCCATGGTTCTGCAGTAGTTTATAGAGGCAAAATGCCTTAACTGTCAAAGCCGGGGTTTTCGAATAGTTGTCTTGAGAATAAAATGTGTTTGGGTTTCGTGTGAAAGGGCTGTTTATGTTGAGGAAGAGTTTCTCTAGGATATTATTTGAAAGTTATAGGATTTGTATTAAGTTTGATGAATCATAATGACAATTTTCGGCAACATTACTTAACAAAATCATAGTCAGCATTTTGTCCTATAAAAATAATTTAATTGATCTTTTTTAGGGAGGAAAATAAGGTCTAAAATGCTACCTATAAGACATTTCTTTCTAGATCTAAAGTTGTGTTCTTCCTTTGTTTTACTATTTATTGTATTCTGTTCTATTACATTCATCCTTACTACATTTTGTCTGTGTCTCTTCCTCTTTCACTGCATTCCAAAATCTGTCCTTCTATTCCTGACTTTGCCTCCGAGGCAGATCATGCACGTAAGATCGAGCTGATCAGGTATTTGATAAGTGGCTATGTGCACGGCCAGGTGTTGGACACACTTTCAGAGCACGCTAATGCTCTGGCTTCTACAGCCGTGGCCAGTCTGGAAAACGGGGCAGATCAGCTGTCCCATTTCCCCTTCCTGCCTGTGCCCAATAGCCCCGTCCTCACCGTGCCCAAACACCATGGTTGGTACATAGTCATTATGGAGCTCTGTGGCTCTGTACTGTGCTTTGAGGTGCTTTCTAAGTGGTCTGTAGTGTTATAGTCACTTAGCCTTGATCCTTTAGCTCCTCTCAATCCCATTTTCTCCAGCTTGTTTCACTTGGATGTTGAGCAGATTGGGGACAGTATCTCTGAAGTGAGAAATACAGTTCGGATAATCCTAAATATCTGGATAAAAGATCCTCTTTCAGCTTCAGTAGATTTTCTCGTTATTCTTCCCTAGCCATGAGCCCTAGTTT
This sequence comes from Bagarius yarrelli, assembly GCA_005784505.1. Classification (NCBI taxonomy): domain Eukaryota; kingdom Metazoa; phylum Chordata; class Actinopteri; order Siluriformes; family Sisoridae; genus Bagarius; species Bagarius yarrelli. The sequence goes on from VCAZ01000093.1 coordinate 1,332,799, forward strand.
TTTTTTTTTTTTAGCTGTCTCTGCAGTGCAGATCAGCCCAAGTGCTTTACACCATCTGCCTTTTGTTATCGCTGGCCACTAAAGTAAGCCCCCCCCCCTTTTCCTCTGTGTACTCTTCCCTGACCCACTCCGATTTTTCCTTTAAGGCCCGTGCTTTACACCCATTATCAGTGTACTGTATGACCTGAGAGGAGCAGCACAGGAAATTGAAAGTGCCCTATCTTCTCTGGCAAGCTCTAATTAGAACACATTATTATGCAATATCGATTTGTTGAGTGGCAAAACAGATCAGAGCTTGTTTTTAGTTTGTCCGTGCAACTATATCCAGCAGCACTTACAGCACTACTTTCCCACACAGTCGTAATTTTTCCAGTTTTTTTTTAAACCTTTAAGGTCAGTAGTCTGTGGTATAATTAGAATTGTGCGATTTTGGGGGTTTCTTTTTGTCTAGAATTGTTCAAGAGGGTCTGTTTGTCTCACAGCTAGCTAGGATTATCACATTATTTGATTTATGTATCATTTTTACATTCACATTTACAGCATTTGGCAGACGCCCTTATCCAGAGCGACTTCTGGCTATCTCTTTTATATATCTTAGCAATTGGGGTTAAGGGTCTTGCTCAGGGGGCCAACAGTGGTAATTTGGTGGTGCTGAGAATCGAATATCCATCCTCCAGCTATCAGTTCAACACCTTAACCACTGAGACACCAGTTTCTCTCTTATGACTGCACAGGGATAGTGCTTTATTTGTACCCTAAATATAATATCGTAGTATATTATCCTGTTGGCCAATATTATTTTGCAGTATATCTCTTGTGTCGTCCAGTTGTTGACTTTATACACAAATAAGGCCAAAAATTTGTGACTGTCTTATATTACTCCTCAAAACCGCTGGAGGTGTACTAATAAAGAAGCAGCTTCTATTTTGTCCATTACAAATAAAACAGCACAGTAAGTTTCTTTCTTTGCATATCCAAACTTAAGAAGTTGGGGTCAGAGCCCAGGGTTAGTTATAGAAAGTGGTAGCCCAGAAGTTAAGGTGTTGGACAGCTAACCGGAGGATTAGGGGTTTTAATTCCAGCATCACCAGGTTAACACTCCTGGGCCACTGAACAATGCCCTTAACCCCAAATTGCTCAGTTGTATAAATAAAATTGTAAGTCGCTCTAAATAAGGGCGTCTGCCAAATGCCAGAAATGTAAGAAAAAAAGATGATACAATGCCCTCCAGATCAAAAAGAGTTTACAGGAGTTGCTCAAGGGCCCTGACGTGCCAATTACCAGCCCAGGGCCTTAACGATTGTATCCACCACTAAATCATAGATTCTGGCGTCATGAAATTACATCCTGGAAGTTGCGTCTTAAATTGTCCATGGATCTGACTTGTATCATCGAATTGAGATCTGGACAATTTGAAGGCCGAGTCAACCCCTTGAACTCCTTTCCATGATCCTCAAACCATGTGCAATATGTCAAGACATGTTAAAAGAGGCTACTCGCAGCAGGCGATATTGTTGCCATGCCGACCTGTGCTATAAGAACCGACCAATTGCATAGAATTAGTCATCAGTGGTTTTTTACTTCATTTGAAAGTAATTATGAGGTTTGGATTTATCAGTTTATCAGAGAGGACATACTTGTTGTTTGCAGTAGATAATTTATCCAATCAGATTGAGTGGCGTAACAAGGACTAGTAAGGACCAAACTGGGCTCGCTGAAGTCAATCTTCTCGAGCATTCATAATCTTTCATCTCCTATTAATAGCAGTTAATTATGTTTAAGCTGCCATTAAATTATTCTCTTTAGAGCAGTCACAATTTCTTAAGGTTGCTGTTATCTATATTACTGCAATGATAAATGGAAATACAAGCAAACTGGATCAGTTTACATAAACACATCAGTTTTATTCAATCTCACTTAGCCACCTCATTGCCTTTGCCTTCTGGAGTAGCATACAATAAACTAAGATGTTATTTATTTCCTCTATGTAAATTATCTTCTCTACAGTTCCAGCTACCAAGCTGAACACTATCAGTAAATCCAACCTGGGTCAGTGTGTGAGCAAATACGATCTACTAGCCTGGTTTGAGATCAGTGAACTGGAACCAACTGGAGAGTGAGCATATATCAGATCTTTATTCCAAACATCTACATTTCTTCTGTTGTTTGGTTTTTTTTTTGTTTAGTTAAAAGTTCACTGCTCACTTTTTTTTTTTTTTTTAATCAGGTATATCCCAGCTGTAGTAGACCACACCGGAGGTCTGCCCTGCCATGGCACTTATTTACTGCACCAGGTAACACAACGTCTACCTGCTTATTAACTCTTTTTCTACTTACAGGAGCAAGAAGGTATCCAGACTTACTCGTACAGCTGCATCATTTATCAGCCTGTTTTTTCCTATAATTACCCATGAATCCTTTCTGCAGACTTAAAAATATCACATCTAAATAATTTTTTGCATATCAAACAATGAACATGTAACACAACATTACAATTTACTAAAAGAAAAATAGCCAATAGTGTTATCTTTGACTTTATATCAGGAAAATAATTTTGTGCTGCATATATGCTGATGAATCTTGCAACATTCTGGTCAATGTGTCGTATTTTTATTTGACTTATCACCTCTACGCTAGTTATATTAATTTGATTTCTATTTAACCAGTAATTTACCACAAAAAAAACAAAATTTGCACAATACTAAAAGTGAAATCTGCAACAATACAACATTTTTCTGTACAATCTTTTAAATAGGGATGCACCGATACGATAGCTAGCATTAACGTTAGCACTTAGCGACCGACGAGAAAAAAATAGCAAGATAAAACCTGAGAGCCGTCAAAACAGGAAAGGTATCGGCGAGTACCAGGAAAAGAATATTAGTACCTTTTACTCGGCCCCTACTTTTTAAAATTTATTTCTTTGCAAATGGATGCCTAAGACGTTGGGGTCAAAGCCCATGGGTCAAGGTGTTGGAAGTCTGTTAAGTCCACTGTTGAGGTCCTTAACCCTTAATTGATCAGTTTTATAAATATAATTGTAAGTCGCTTTGGAATTTGACTACTATTTAACCAGTAATCTACCAAAAAATACAATTTATACAATACTAAAAGTAAAATCTGCAACCATACAACATTCTACAGTAGAATCGATTGAAAAGGGAAGCATTGATGCGATACAGGTATTAGTATCGGCGAAACCTGTATCGTATCGTTATCGACGAGTACCAGGAAAAGTAATATCTTTACTAAAACATATTACTAATCTTACTAAATAGAAAAACATGCAAAAACTGCTTACAGAATAGAATTACAGGGTTAATTCCAGGAGCAAAGAGTTCAGTGTTTTTAAAGAATATCCATATTACCCATATTCACACATTTAACCTGAAATCATATGATCTTATTTGGTAACATTTCATTCTTTTAGCCTGTATTATTTAATCCAAACTATATTATTGACCTCATGCTGTGTGCTGCTGGTTATGTTATGTTAAAGTTTTGCTTTCTTGCTCCACAGGGTATCCAGCGCAGGATCACGGTGACCCTTATCCACGAGAAAGGCAGTGAGCTCCACTGGAAAGATGTCCGCGAGCTGGTGGTCGGTGAGTTTTTTTTTTGAATGGGATGATGTAGAGATTGGAAAAGCTCTGCAGATGTTTTGTTTCTAACAGTAATTATTTCCAGGTCGGATCAGGAACAAGCCCGAGGTGGACGACGCTGCGGCGGATGCGGTTCTTAGTCTGAATATCATTTCAGCCAAAAATATGAAGTCCTCTCATAACTCCAACAGGTATTATTTCCAACATTTCATTTCCTATATTTCATTTTTAACCGTTAATGTGTCAGATTTTGAGCATTTTCTATCAGCTTTGGTTATTTGTGCTGGAAAATAGATTTCAGGGAACATAGTGTACAGCATTTTTTTTTTGTATGAGTCAATGAAAAATAGTTTTGGTTTTGGACAACAGTGACACCTGGTGGACACTTTTTTATGTGCAGTTTGTGTATCTGATTGACCATTTTGTTGCTTTCTGCCATGCCATTTTATTTGTCTATCTAATTTTATCACAGATGTCATTGTTTTTTTTCATCTTTTGTGTCTCCTTTGTGTTGTTTTCTTGCTGCTGCCCATTCTGGACTCATGCTTTCATACAGGCTTTGTATTGATTATGATATTCCAAGGTATTATTAACACATGGACATAAAGCACTTTCTCTGAAAAGGGCTTTATGGAACAGACATCACTAGTGTTCTTTAGTGAGTGTAATACAAATACTGTGTAGTTTGTGTCCTTGTCATCTTACTGTTTTAGATTTTTTTTGTATTTGATCACGTCCCCTCCTATATTAAAGCTAAAATAAATAAACATCACATTTCAGATGTAGTTCCTCTTTGGTGGTTTAAGTCTGTAAAAATTTGCAAAACCTTTTCCTTAATCATTAAAATGAGTATATATACACAAAACTTTATGGCATTTAGCAGACGCCCTTATCCAGAGCGACTTACATCTGTCTCCTCTATACAACTAGGCAAGGGCCCTGCTTAGGGGCCCAGCAGTGCCAACTTGTTAGCGCTGTATGATGCTACAGTACTCCAGTTGCCTTTTACACAATTATTACTATTTGAACAGACAGAAGAGGATGAGACACTTTTTTAATAAATCATTCTTGGTTTTTTTTTTTTTTCAGAAATTCATTCGCTATAGGGCAGAACACTGGTTAGCACTGTTGCCTCACAGCAAGAAGGTCCTGGGTTCGATTCCCGGGCGAGGGCCTTTCTGTGTGGATTTTGTATGTTCTCCCTGTGCTTGCCTGAGTTTACTTCGGGTACCTATAGGAGCGAGTGTGTGTGTGTGTGGCCCTGTGATGGACTGGCGACCTGTCCAGGGTGTTCCCCTTCCTGCCTTTAACCCTTTTAGAGATGGCTGGGATCGACTCCAGCAGATCCCTGTGACCCCGAATGAGGGAATATACGGGTATAGAAGAAGAATGAATAAACAAATGAATGAATGAATTAATTTTTTAGCTTCTAAAATAATACAATCAAAAATAAAATGTAGTGATATAACCGACAAGATCCGTCGAAAATGTTCATACATCATTAAATATAATAATAATAAACTTTAGGGGTTTTTTTCCTGTCATTTTCCATCCTTAACCTGCAGCTCAGATGTTTTTTATAGTGTAAATCACACCACCTTGTCTTAATTCTAATTGATCTGTGACAATAATATATATATTTTTTTTTTTATTTTTTTTTTTAATGATCCACTTACATCGTCTTTTAAAACTGACCCGTATACTGACATGGACATATCGACTGGAAAAAGAAGTAAGGACAATGGACAAAGACAAATAGGGTCGGTAAAACAATGCTCTTTTTATGCAGAGAAAAAAGAGGAGAGCCCCTCGTTGCAGCCTGGGCAAATGCAGCATTGATCTCTATATAAATTTGTATATAGGTCGCTGTTGATGTCCACAGGAGTTGCCGTCATGCGCCGCTGTCGCTTGTTTAATGACGCACAACCTGCATTGACAGGTGAAAATGCGATCTGAAATCCGATCCGTCTGCTTACATGGCGGACACTGATACACGCATCAGATTTATTACCACATCTGATTGAGATCTGGAAAATATCGGAATCCATCTGCTTTTTTTCCTGCTTACATGCATTAAACATATTTTACTAAATTGTCCGGATATTAAAAGAAGCAGAAAATGATTTCTACTGTTATCATTTTTTTTATCATATCTTACCTTCAAAAAAACCTTGTTTAATTTTAATGACTGCACATTTTATGTTCGCCTGTTTTTTTTTAATTTTGTGTTTTGTACAGCAATCGTGGAATAGAACTGATAATATAATAAGGAAATAATATAATATGCCGTATATCCTGCTTACATGATTGCGGTTCTTATCCCGTCTGTGTCACATTGGAACAAAAAATCCAAATTGGGTCACTTGTTCTATGCGGTGTAAACACGGCCTTTGAGACGGGTTACACACTTAGGAATGTTTCTAAGCTTTTGGAGTTTCTGAGCTTCATGCGGAAAATGTTCACCTGTTCACATTAGGTGCAGTTTTGATCACCATTAAAATAAACCTGTGTCCTTGGTGGAGGAATGAATGTACTGTTATTTGCAGGGCTATAACGTATATATGTCAGAAACAGTATTAAATGTGTGTGTGTGTGTGTGTGTGTTTCCAGCAAAACCAGCAGGTTTGCTTGTGCAATCATGTTGCAGAACAGTATAAGCAACAGTATTCTTGCAACGCAGCGACCACATATTAAGACACATTCTCAGTGAGAGCAGCTTGGAAATAGTTCCTCTATCTTGACTCACACACCAACAGCTAAATGCACCCAAGAAACGTTTTTGTGGCTTTCTACACTATTCTGCGTAGCCTATTGTGCTAAAATCATTTAACTATGAAATAAAAATCCATTTTTGTACCTCCTTTGTCCTTTTTTTTCTGTGCAGGACATTCTACCGGTTTGAGGCTGTATGGGACAGCTCACTGCACAACTCCCTCCTGCTTAACCGAGTCACTCCTTGTGGAGAGAAGATTTATATGACCCTGTCCGCATACCTAGAGGTTAGCCTAATCCACACACTACAGATTACCGTCCTGTGGCACATGATGTGGATGTTTGATTCCGTAACCCTGGCTCCAGACTGAATTGAGTAAATTTATTATATAAACTAATATAATAAATATCTTTCACCAGCTTGACCATTGCATCCAGCCTGCCATCATCACCAAAGATATCTGCATGGTGTTCTACTCCAGAGATGCTAAGATCTCACCTCCACGCTCTCTCAGGAGTCTGTTTGGTAGTGGATATTCTAAAACTCCTGACTGGTGAGCTTTTTGTGGATATTATTAGTATCCAGAATTTAGCCCAGCTTACATACACACATATGCATGTGTCACAAATAGGGACAAGTGGTTATGACAGGTCATTTCCAATTAGCACTGGAATTTAGACCATGAAGGCAAGTGGAAGTTTCCATTTTGGGTATTTTTTGAGGGAAGGTAAGTAAAGCAATCTCTCCAACTAGATTTATTTTTCATGGTCAATAAAAAAACATTTTCTTCTCTGACACCCAACTTTCTGAAAAAATGATTAATCAATCTGGAGAGGAATTACCTGTTATTGCTCAGGGTACCTCTAATGGAAATTTATTGTGTTTAGAGGCCTTGTTTAACACATTTGGTATAGAAAAGCAGGGTTTTTATACATACTTGGTTACTAGAAATTAGAAATGACTTTAATTGGAGGATAATTGAATGTGTAGTTAATAAAAGACAATAACAAGCTGGTATGGAATTTATATGGGCATCTACAAACCAGCTAAAAAAATACATTATACTGTGTAAAACAAAAACGAGAGAAAGAATCAGACTTCCAAATAACGAAGAAAGACTGGACAGAAATATGTGTTTTCCAGGCAAACACCACCAACTCGTGATCCTGGCGGGAGTTCATCTGCTAATTATTTCCATATTTTCTGGGCGTGTTAAATAATACAGGCATAAAATGGCAGCTGAATTTGGAAAAAACTATTGAGGGATTTTTTTCATTCATTACGCGCTACCGAAAACAGTTTTAGACAAATACTAATTAAAAATACTTTTACTGAGCATCAGGAAAGCTATTGCAAACAATAGACTTACATTAGCTGTTAGACTTAATCTAATAAAATTAACAAGTATTTAAAAAAAAAAAAAAAAATTAAGAGCCTTACGATACAAAACATATTACGGTACATCGGTCACAATATATATCACAATATATTGCAACACAATACACATTACAATACTTCCTAAAAAAAAAAATATGTTAAACAACTAGCTTAAAAATACAAAGTCGGAGGTTTTTTTCCACCAGGACAAATAAATGAGTGGAGGAGGAAGTCATTTGACATGTTTTAAGTAATTATCAGCATATAAAGATAAATCAATTTAAGGCGTCAATTAACTATGTATCAATTCAGGAGGTTAGAATATCGATAAACTAACATTAAATATCGATATAATATTATGATAGTAAGTTGTATTGATTTTTTTACCCAGCCCTAATCAATTGTGCACTCGTATCACATGAGGGTAAGTGTAATACTGTACTCCAAAGAATGTATGGAAATTGTATAAGTGTAACTTTGTACCATCCATGACGACTTCTTGTTGTTTGTTTTCAACTAAAAAACTAATAATTTAATCAGAAAAGCAAATTAAAAGCGATTTTCTTTTGCAGTGTTTTTTGTGTTTTTTTCAGGGTTCTATATGATGTCTTTCATCAACATAAAATAGTATTAACAATATATGTTTTCATGTCTTGTGAGTATTGTAATAATTAAGATGTGTTTAATAATTTAACCGTTCTGAACGCCGGCTCTCTGCTCCTCTATTTTGCTTACAGTAATAGAGTGACTGGGATCTATGAGCTCAGCCTGTGCAAGATGGCTGACACAGGAAGCCCAGGTCTGTCTTTCATCAGTGCCTGTCCACATTCATGAAAATTATACATTCCATTATCTATGTGTAAATGTGTACATTGTGTGTGTGTGTGTGTGTGTATGCAGGTATGCAGCGGCGAAGACGGAAAGTTCTGGACACCTCAGTTGCATACGTGCGAGGAGAGGAGAACCTCGCTGGATGGAGGCCCAGGGGAGACAGTCTGATCCTCGAGCACCAGTGGGAGCTTGAAAAACTTGAACAGCTGCACGAGGTGTTTGTTTAAATAAGGCAAATTGATAAAGTGAACAGAGAGGAAAGAAAAACATTTTAATTATGGTTATTTCTACACATACTTTTTCGAGCACAATAATTAACTCAAGCCGCAGTCTACAAAATGATTCATTGTATTAAAACAATTGTAAATAGCAGCCTTGAGTGAAATGCTGCAAAAATTGTTTCTAGGAATTAGAGCTGCACGATATTGAAGAAAAATGCGATATGCAATAGCATGCTAAATAATGCGATATTCCATAGGCGGTATGATATATTTTTAAAAATGATAACCAAGGATTTTCTTGGTTTTGCGGTGACTCCTTCAAGATTCACATGTCCTACATAGAACTTCAGTCTGCATGTGTTCATCGCTTTGAAAACAGAAATACTGCTAAGAGTTGTTTCTTTGTTTTGGCCCGAAATTGTCAGCTGCAGCTTTAGACGCCTCTAGATCGGCTTGCTGAAAAAGCTCCACGGCTTGTTGATTTTTTTGCGTCCAAGCACGCGCAAACATTTCCCAACTAGCATCTGTGTTCTGGATATTTTCCTATCCACTTTGACCTTAAACTTTGATCAAACATTATTATTTGAAGTATCAAATCTCTAATTTATCTCAAACCATTGCAATATTTTGGTCATTTCAATGTATCGTGCAGCCCTACTAGGAATTAAATTACGTGTGAAAAATCTCTAACCTGCTAAAGCAATAAAAGCAGATCTGTTAGTATGCTTAAGTGGAAAGCCCTACCATCAATCATGGTGACTTAACTCTAATCTTCATGTCTACCATGTGTGTTTGTGCAGGTGGAGAAAACGCGTCACCTTTTGCTGCTGCGGGAAAAACTGGTGGAGTCGGTTCCTCGGAAGTCTTTAAGCGAGTCTCTTTCCCCGAGCCTGAGCAGTGGCACCCTGAGCACCTCAACCAGCATCTCCTCACAGATCTCCTCCACCACCTTTGAAAGCGCCATCACGCCCAGCGAGAGCAGTGGCTACGATTCCACCGATATTGAAAGCCTGGTGGACCGTGAGAAGGAGTTGGCCACCAAGGTAGCACATCTGCAAGCTTGTTTATTTAGATGTGTCATTTAATAATAGCATAAATTATTATTATTAATATAAATCTAAATGTATATAAATGTAAATAGAAACTGTGCTGCTTTCTTCTTTTAGTGCCTCCGCCTTTTGACCCACACATTTAACAGTGACTATAACCAGATGTGCAACAGCATCAGTGCCTGCCAGGTTCGACTGAACGTTCAATAAACGTTTTTAAAACGAGTGACTCTTTTATAGCTGCACAATTTGAAGCTTCTTTCTTTCTTGTCCTTTCTTTTCATCAGCTGTCTGATATCTCACCTATGGGCCGAGATCCATCAGTCACCAGTCTCAGCAGTGCCACCCTCACCCCGTCCTCTACCTGCCCCTCTCTGGCTGAGTCCCGCTGTTCAGACCAGAAGTGAGTTAGTAAAATACTCAGTAGCCTGCACTTCTGCTGGGTCAAACAATCAAGCATTTAACTGTGAATTGTTTTTCAGGACTCCTGAGCCCAGCTCCCGGGCCACCAGCCCCTCATGCTCGGACTATGAAAACTTCCCCATGGTGGAGACATCATACCTGGCTCGCGCTGGCAAACATGAGTTTCTCAACCTGGTGCCCGATATTGAGGAGATGAGGCCTGGGTTAGTATTGTCACACACTGTAACAAAGAAAGGAAAACTAGTAAATCTGAGACTTAAGTTTTTTGGTGCTTTTGTGTAGCACATTATTTTATTATTATACTATGATTTAATTATATATGATTCTCTGTACTAAGAAACTTTAATTGCCCAGAGGAACTTATCTCATGATTATCTCATTTACACCACTTTTGAGCAGTTGAAGGTTATGGATCTTGCTCATAAGCCCAACCGTTGCGCTCATGATCTTCCAATCAGCAGTTTAACACTTTAACCACTAATAGAGGTGGGTAAAGTAGCCAAAAACAACTTAAAATAATGCCAAAAACAAAATAAAAATAATGACTCTGGGTAAAGTATCCATGTTTAAAGTTACCTGAGGTTAGAAGGTAATAAAGTATAGAATGATAAGACTACTTATTAGTAAGCTACAAGTTACTTTGGATCAGACTAAATAAAGAGAAAATCCTGAATCCCCAAAAAACTTCCTGAAGGGACAATGAAAGGACAATTTGTCCATAAAATATCATTTCTTTTTTAAAAAGGTCCTGGTTGTTTATATAGTATATAAAAAAAGCTTTTTGTTATTATTTTGTAGCTCTGTGGTGTCTAAGAAGGGATACCTGAGCTTCATGGAGCCGCGCTCAAACTCCTGGTTGAAGCACTATGTGGTAGTGCGCCGCCCGTATGTCTTCATCTACAACAGTGACAAGGACCCGGTGGAGCGAGGTGTCCTGAACCTGTCCACTGCTCAGGTGGAGTACAGCGAGGATCAGCAGGCCATGCTAAAGGTAAAGCACTTATCCACTTGTCCATGGCCATGTCCCCATTCCCACACTAAGCCCTAAGGTCTTTCACAAAGTGGCCAGTTTAGTTGATAAGCACGCAAGGGAACACTTACACTTGAGACACCTTACACAATTGCACCCTTTAGCGGGATGCACAAACAAGGGGCAAAAGGGTGTAAGTGTGAATTTCGGGACAGCTCAAAAATGTTTTCTATAATTGATGTGTTGATTAACCGCTTGTTTATTTTTCTCTCTTAGACTCCCAACACGTTTGCTGTGTGTACTAAGCACAGAGGGATTCTGCTCCAGGCCAACAATGATAAAGACATGAACGACTGGCTGTATGCTTTTAACCCGCTGCTAGCAGGAACAATAAGGTTATTACATTACATTCACATTCACGTTTACGGCATTTGGCGGACGCCTCTTTTCCAGAGATTTATCGCTTTTATACAACTGAGCAATTGGGGGTTAAGGGCTTTGCTCAGGGGGCCAGCAGTGGTAACTTGGTGGTGCTGGGAATCAAACCCTGGTCCTCTAATTAGCAGTCATTAGCACACATTTTTAAGTGGTAAAGACTAAAGACTGCTTAACGTGTGTTATTATATCAGAAATCAAATGATGGAAATGTCTAAATGTCTCCGGTCTGCAGTATCAGTTTGCTGTCTGACATTCTGCTTTTTTTTCCCAGTATCGAAATCACATGATATTTTCCGATATCTTTCTGCGAATGATGCATAATTCACAGTCTGTGTGTGTGTGTGTGTCTCTCTCTCTCTCTCTCTCTTTTTTAGTCCGTCACTGTATGTGTATCTTTCTATGTGTGTACATGAGCTTTGCTTTATTTATCCCTTGTCTGTTATATTAATGTCATGTGTTTTTTTTTTTTCCCCCCGCAGGTCCAAACTGGCGAGAAGACGCTCCGCTTTGCTGAAGGACTAAACAAGCTTCTCTGTTTGAAGAGATCGTGCTTCTGTTTCTTCTCCTTAGCCTTCGAGTGTTAACACTTATTCAAACTTTGTGATCTTTCTTGATGGTTTTCTCTTGTATGTAGACCTGTGGCTTAAATCTCCTCTTCAGCAAATGAACTCTTGATTCTCTAAACACCTCTTTTTTCTCTTCTATCACTTTCTCTTTCTCTCTCTTCTGTCTTTCCTCTCGCTGTTTCGTTTGTTTAGATCCTTCCTCTCTTTTTCTTTTTTTTTTTTTTTTTTTTTTTTTTTTCGTTCTTCGCCATAGCGGAACCTTCTTCTAGTAGCATGTCGTAAATAGTCTGTTTGTGTGTGTGCACGATTTTCCTCCCAGCGGTTTTCACTTCTCTGTTTGAGTTATTTACTCGTCTGTAGTGAGCATTTCTATCAGTGTTATCTGTTGAATCAGGTCCATTTGCTCCCGCATGGCCTCAGCAGCAGCAGCAGCAGCAGCCCTCAGGATTTGAGCAGTTTGAGTAAAAACATCGCTAAAATACACTATATGACTTATCGGAAAAAGAGATCTTCTTTCCTATGTAGGTTTTACACTAGTGAGTAGATGTCGCAACACTGGAAGACGATTAAGAGGGATTTTAGGGGCTACGGCATAAATTTTTAAGTGTGGGACCAGTCAGCATTTGTTATGAGTATTACCGATGACGGGGACAAGGACCGTGGACAGATTTCTGTGGTCCATCAGATGGTGCTCCAGCACAGTGCAGCACAGTTGCTTAGCATTCTTTTAATGTTCTAAAAACACGTAAACATTTCGTAAAGCCGCGCATTACTATGTAGCACCTGAGGATTGATGGATGACACTATTTCTCTAACATTTAAGCAGTTTAACTACTTCGGAAAAACAAACGACAAATTAAAAGAAGTTTCAATACAGGACAAAACGATCCGACTAGACGAATAAGATCATTTGGGGAAAAAAATACATTTAAGGATAGCTACGCTTTAAACGCTAGTCATTCTGAACCGAGAGACATTCCTCTCGCACCGTTGTCCGCACCATCTTTTATTTATCATGAGATAGCAGAATTTTTTTTTTTTTTTTTTTAACTAGGCTTTTTTACCACATGACTGTGGTATTAATATCAGAGCCTGATTACATAATGATAATGGTGGTAAAGCAGCCTCTTCGCTCTCTCCATTAGTGAACTTGAAGTCATGAATTTAACCTTGAAAACAAATTCTTATACTTATGTTAACGTATTATTTCTAACGCTGCTTGTTTTATAGCTCGTTAACCTTATTTTGAAGTGAAAGAATGAAGCAGTTTGTTATTAGACGGGTTATTGTTATTCCCCAGCTAAGAGTTTTGCACATGGACACAAACACCAAGTAGATTTTGGTCCGACACTGTTTAAAGGGTTAAATATTTTGAAGTGGAACGCACAGAAAAGGGACCGACTATATAATCACCCTTTTTTTCTTTTTGATTTAATTGGTTTGAGATGATTTGCTCTGCTATGGTTCGAAGCGGTCGGAGTTTCCGACTTTGCTGTGAAATAAGGGACGGGTTTTTTTGGCTACGAGATCTACGTGACCTAACGCACAGAAATCCTCTGGCCAGCCAACCAGCAGGCTGTTGTGCTTCATGTATTCTCCAAAGCTAATCCAGACTCTTTTCGCTTAGTTTAGCCTGCCATTCCATTAAACGTCAAAAGGTTGACCTCTTCTTCTGAGACATAAGGTCTGATAACTTCTTCAAGGTCATGTGATCGCGTTTTCAAAAACGTAACAGAATAGCCAAAATGATGATTCTGTTCTGGGGTCAGCCAGCCTGAGTACATGATGAACGATGGCTGTTTAAGATGGTATAAAACTTGACGGATTTCATATGAGCTTTTAAGTAGAAAGGGTTTTGACATTTTAGCCTTTCATCACAGTCTTGAAGGAAAATGTGATGTAATGAATTGCAGAAGCAAAGAAGAGCAAATCGTTTCACTTTTAGGAGATGTTAGAACTGTCCTCTGGTTTGTTTGGGATTTTTTTTTTGCAGTGTATATATTAATTTGCAGTTGTTTGCACATTTAAATAGTGATGACTAACAGATCAAATAAAGCCTGAAGTGTTTATTCGAATATAAATAAACGTAAGGATGAGATCAGATATGATCATGTGGTGTGTTAAAGTCAGGAATGGATTTTGAATGTAATCTCTAAGATGTCACTGATAAATATTCAGTTATTTATTTATTTTATTTTTCGTCAGCTTGATTCACTGCAGTGCTTCCTGTCATTTTCTCGTTTGGGGGGCACCGCTCCTAAAAACCCAGTCTGAATTCAGGTGTGCTTGTACTTTAGAGTTCTGATGAACGATGCGTTGAGGGATATTTGTTGGATTTATTTTCTAATATCAGGGATTATATTTTTTAGAGGTGATTTATCAATTCATTAAACAGCACTCATGCATATACAAGCTAATCTTCGTTTCTTAGTCATTCTATTGTATCACACAATGCTGCCTCCTGGTATACACTCCCTTTCCGAGAATTCCTTCTAATAACCTTCTCCCACTGGTTTTCTGTCAGAATGATACGAGCTAAACCAAGGCGTTAACACTGTACATTATTTGTCAGATTGGCTTCATTTTCATACTTATTTTGTAAATATTACATGTTGTATGGAGCTTGAATTAAAATGTAAATACGACTCCTGTATTTGTAATACTTATAATCCATTCGCTGTATAGCCTAGATGTGTAATGCAGATATCTTAATTCTGTGTATGGTAATCTTGCACCATTAATCTGTTTAGTGAATGAGGTAACAATAAAGTCCATCCAGCACATCACTGGTTTCTTTTATTAAAGTTTCAGTCATCTTACAGCTGCCTGAATACAGGTTTTATTTTTGAAATAAATAAAAAGGGCTTTATCACTTATACATCACTGAACAGGGAATTTATTTTTATTTTTCGCATACCCCAGCCTAATAGGTAAAGTTAAGAGCACAGGCTCAGCCATGATACAGCACCACAGAGCAATTGGTGGTTAAGGGCCTTGCTTAAGGAGCCCACAGCAGTGGCAGGTTGGTGGTGCTAGGACTCTAACCCCAATCTTCCAATTAGCAGTCCAACACCTTAATCACTGAACTAATTTATCTGATTAACATTTAATGCTTAAAATTGATTATATTTAGTCTAATTGTTTTGGTATTGTTGGTAAAACCATAGACTAAAGTTCCTTATGAAGGTGTTCTGTAGGGTGCTGGTTTTTGTTCATGGTATTTTTTTGGCCTTATTTAAAAATTTGTGGGGTTTTTTTTTTTTTTTTTTGTGAAAAAGAAATGTAACGAAGTTAACTAATTTATTTTCAAGCAACTCAAGTAAAAGTACCAGTTTATTTATACTATATAAAAAGAAATAATGGAAAAATCTACTTATGTATTTGTAATTAGTTATTTTTCACCACTGGCTTTTACTGATAGTGAAATTATGCGGGCAAGAAATCTTTTTTATTAACTATTTCCGCTTTTTAATGTGGTTTCATATTGAATTATCTACAAAAGAAAAAAACACCCTGGTTCACACAGGACAAAATAAAGGACCATGTAGAGTGTAAAAAGGTGTTTTTTTTGTATTTGGTGTAGAAAGTACTTTATTTTATTGCAATATGTCACAACCAAAAGTAAAGAGGAACCAAAATACTCTTTGCTCCAGTGGCACATCTGTACAGATTCCATAAACAACAACAAATAGGTATTCTAATGTCCTCAAAAAATATATTATATTATACTATACTATATTATATATACTTTCGACACAGACGTCTACCATTTAATAAGAAGATTGATACTGTGTGTTTATTTCATTACAACAGGGTTTGATTCGTTGAGTCGATTCTTTTGATTCATTTGTTTTTACCAATACATTCCGATTCTTTTGCGCGATGTTTGCACTAATAAGATCCATTGAATTTATTTCCAATTCATTGAGACATTTCAGTCAGTGACAGATTCGTTTTTAAAGTCAACGACTTCCTAAAACAAATCGAGGAAATAAGTCGATTCATTTATGAACGAAGCAACAGTGGTTTTCATACGGGTGCCGAAGCAGAAACCGGACAAAATGTAAATAGTCTATATAAAAATTAAAATCTATGTTTAAAACAAAAAAAGTGAATAACATGTCATTATAAAGAACATCTACAATATAATAACTATTAAATAAACCAGGTAAAAACACAGCAGAGTTAAAATACACCTTTAGCTTGTATTAGGTGGGTCACGCTACAGTCTACGGGTTGCCAGATATTGCCAATGGATCCCCATTTTTTTGAGGAAACTGTCGAGTTTTTTTAACACACAAAAATTATTTTTTTAAATATTGTTTTCCGGATATTTATTTAGAGAATTTAGTAAAATCAGGTGTGTCACTCTTGAGGGACGTGACTACGTCTTTTAGCCAATCAGCGTTTCTTTTTCTCAGGTCAGAATTTCTCCACCAATCCTTGAAAGCATGGAATACCCCCCCCCCCCGCCCCCCGTTATGCCCTGATGACGTCAGTCAGCGTGTGAGCCTATTGGTTGACAGGTCTCATAGAGTACCAGAGAACACGGAAGTGTGCTGAAGTGGCAGTCTGGTCCGTCTAACACAGCGCAGATTTAGAACAAAATCCTCTCCAGTCATGGCGCAGTAAGTGTCTTTTCTTTTTCTAGTTATTTAGTTTTATTTATTTTTATCTAGAAAAGTAAAACCACTGGCAGTTTTCGATGATTTGCAGCAGACACAAATCGCTATTTTATTAATGCAGATTGTTTTACTTTAAAATGAAAACTAAATAATTACCTTAGTATAAGTATTTCCCAGCTAGAGATAATAGTTTATTATAGTGTGTAATAAATAAAAATGTTTCTCTTTTGTGTAATAGCTTTGTGGAAGTCTGCTCAATACTGATTTCAGAATGTAAACAGTTTGTAATAATCTGAATTGTGGAATCTGTAAATATTAAATCAGTATTATATTTTTTCCAATAAAACCAGCAGAGCCATACTGAATCAGATCACCTGTTGAATTATTTAGACCATTTTGTTGCGTTCATAATGGTTTATTTCTTGTTCCTTAATTTTCTACATTTCCTCATTGCTCAGAGCGGATATTGCTCTCATCGGTTTGGCCGTAATGGGACAAAATCTGATCCTGAACATGAACGACCATGGTTTTGTTGTAAGTTATTGCAGCACGTTTCTTGTCGTCTCCCATTTCCTAACATTGTCATCAATTTCCCAGCTTCCGATTCACATCCTTTCCCCCTTTCAGGTGTGTGCTTACAACAGAACAGTGTCCAAGGTGCAGGACTTCCTGCAGAACGAAGCCAAAGGCACTAAAGTGATCGGCGCGGAATCTCTGCAGGACATGGTGTCCAAACTAAAGACCCCTCGTCGCATCGTTCTTCTCGTCAAGGCTGGGCAGGCTGTCGATGATTTCATAGAGAAGCTGGTAACGTCACATTGATTATTAATTGTCATTATGTCCTTGACCTGCTATAAAATCAACACACGTGATATTTATACACAGGTGCCTCTTCTGGGGACTGGGGACATCATAATCGATGGGGGCAATTCTGAATACAGGGACACGACAGTATGTCTGCTACAGTTACACACACATTCAAGGTTTGTACATGGTATAAACTGTGAAAGACATACATGTATACACGCTTCTCTGTGCAGCGTCGGTGTAAGAGCTTGAAGGAGAAAGGCCTGTTGTTTGTGGGGAGTGGAGTGAGCGGGGGAGAGGAGGGCGCTCGCTACGGGCCGTCACTGATGCCAGGCGGACACAAAGAAGCATGGTAAGAAATGTATTAACAGACTAACAGATAAACAGACTAAAATGATTTTTCTCAGATTACTAACAAATGTTTGTTCATCTGGACAGGCCACACATAAAAGACATCTTTCAGAGTATTGCTGCTAAGGTGGGCACAGGGGAGCCATGCTGTGACTGGGTGAGTGTCAAGATAATAATTATTAACCACACATTATACGATTACTACTACTGCATTTACATTTACAGCATTTTGGCAGACACCTTTTTTCAGCACGACTTACGTTTACCTCATCTATACAACCGAGCAATTTAGGGTTTAAGGGCCTTGCTCAGGGGAACTTGGTGGTGCTATGTATAACAGTTGTAAACTTATACTCAGGTTGGTGATGAAGGGGCTGGACACTTTGTGAAGATGGTCCATAACGGCATTGAGTATGGTGATATGCAGCTGATCTGTGAAGCCTACCACCTGATGAAGGATGTGTTGGGAATGAATCATGATGAGATGGCAGAAGTAAGTCACACCCCATTTCCTTTTCACCTGTACCTTTTTACCGTTTTCTTTCCTTGTTCCTTGATCTTTTGTTTAAAACAGTTAGTTCCTCCTTCTAGTCATCGTCTGGAATTAACCATTGTCTTCTCCTCAGGCTTTCGAGCAATGGAACAAAACAGAGCTGGATTCATTCCTTATCGAGATCACAGCAAACATTCTGAAGTACAAGGACGCGGACGGCACTCACCTGCTGCCCAAGATTCGAGACAGTGCAGGGCAAAAGGGCACAGGAAAATGGACAGCGATATCTGCTTTGGAGTATGGCGTACCTGTCACACTTATCGGTATGTCCTGGTGTTCTGTGCGGTTGAATAGAAGCGTTTTCTT
Source organism: Bagarius yarrelli (assembly GCA_005784505.1). Lineage (NCBI taxonomy): Eukaryota > Metazoa > Chordata > Actinopteri > Siluriformes > Sisoridae > Bagarius > Bagarius yarrelli. The sequence goes on from VCAZ01000093.1 coordinate 1,351,631, forward strand.
TCTGGTCTTGATTTTTCTATCCTGCGCCTCTGTAATGTCTGTGTAATAAATAGAAAAGAGTTAAACATCCACTATATAGACAAACGTATTGGGACACATGACCATCACATCCATATGTGCTTTGGAAACATCTGGAAACATCCTATTTCAGATGTAGTCTCAGTCTTACTCCTATAATAACCTCCACACTTGGAAAAAAGCTTTTCCAATAGTCTGCGTTGCGTGATTGTAGGGATTTTAGCCACAATGGGGATGAGGAGCTCTGGGGTGCAGTGATGGTGATGTTCTGGTTCATTCCAAAGAGTCTGGGTTTTGTGCAGGACACTCACGTTCTTCCAATCCAAACAGAACACACCTTGGGGTTTCTGCACAGGGACATAGTCATGCTGCAACAGTGTTTATGTCGCCTTTGTGTCTCCAGTAAATAGGACGATATAATGCTACGACACATACAAAGACATTCTGGACAGCTGTGTGTTACGGAAAGACACACTTATGAATGTGCTGGTAAAGTGTCCACAAACTATTGGCCCTATAATGTATTTCCAACTACAGAGAGGTAAAATTGGGCAGCCCATGACAGGTGCATTTAAACTTCATCGACAGACTTTCCATTATTTTATCATGTTCATGTTGTCTGCACAGCGACAGCAGGAGACCCTAGATAGAGCGTGGGGTTAATTAACCTGGAATATTTACTCTGTCTATATATTTACTATTAACTCATTCTTTATCCCGATCTGTTTTATTTGGGATGTTGATTGGTGCTGGTTTCTATCACCAGGCAGCTGTGTGTGGTGTTTAACTAAAAGGGCAACTAATGATAAATTAATCATAAGCAGGGATGTGTATTAGCCACTGCCTTGTGATACGATCCATGGGTCACAATGCCATATATATATATATATCATGATTTACTGCAATGCAATACATATAACAATCAATTGCTCTATTTAAAAAAGTATTACAGATAGCTAACAATACAACAATTATGAAGCCAGGGTTCAATCAATATCGATACAAAGCGAGGTTGGGTTCAAAAAAATCGATTATAAAAAAATATATGTTCGACTAGATCGTAATATCGTAAAAAAAATATTGCGTTAGATCACTGTATCGATATTTTTACACAGCTCTGAATAAAACAGCTTTTAAGCCAAATTTGTTAGGGACAAGACGCTAAGGTTTTTAAGGATATTTGATGAACCAATGAAATGCTTTTCATCTGTAATACCTTTGAATCTCTTAAAGCAAATTCGAGCTATAAAACTATAAATAAATCTACAGTACAAAATCCATATAGATATCGAAACGTTAAAGAACGAGCTTTTTTAATAGTCTGTGTGTTTGGAATCAGTTTTCTGAGGAAGAAGTACTTAAACACAGGAATCTGAGTAGGACACAAAAGGCTTTTTTTTTTGTTAGCCTTTCAGAGGTCGACTGTGGTAAAACGAAAAGGCGGGAACTATGTCACAAAGAGGAATGAAGCGTTTCTGTCGTCAGCACCGCGTTTAGCACATGATGACATGCTAATTTTCTGGGTTAGGGTTAGGGTTCACCTACATTAAACACGTCGTCAGTGTAACCTCGCTAATCTTACAGTGTCATGCTTACACAACTGTGTGCTGCTGAAACTGGGAATGTTTGCTAATGTGGCAAACCCTGATTTCACAAAGGCAGACCCGATTAATCATTGCCCTTTTCATGAGTATTGACACAATGACTGCATTTTTAGGCATGGCATTTGATTGGTAAGCGGTCTGTATTGTATTTTCGGATAAAACATTGCGATTAGTTTTGTATTTATATAAAATAACCGCTTTAAGTTTGGTATTTACAGAAATAGTGCTATTTAACATCTATACACTGAATTTTTAAGCTATCATTTTTTTCCCCCTCATAAACAGTTAGCAGTGTGTTTGCGTTAGGGCTGCACAATATATCGTTTCAGCAGCTACATCGCAATGTGTGTATCTGCAATAGTCACATTACAGGATGTGTAGTGTTGAGTGGGGATTTGACTTCATCACAGTTCAGAACACATGTGATTTGTAGATCAATTGTAAAGTTTAATGAAAGAGTAAAAGTTTAGCATCTGTACATTATTTTAAGGTCTGTTACTGAGTAAACGTTTTAAACGAGTGTGAATCATTCAGACGCAATTAATAATCACTTTTTATAGCTTTAACAAAGAATAATTGTAGTTCGTTTCTACGGTAAGACGTCTGAACAGTGTTTTACATTTAATTATTCAATTTCTGTATCTGAATCTTCAGAAAAACATTAAAACACTGTTAATTTCATTTACATCTGTGTTCTATTGTATTTATCTATGATTTATAATTTATGTATTATATTTTACGCAGATTTACTTCCTTATAAAAAAAATCACCTTAATCATTCTAAAATAACGAATTCTTTCCAAATACAGCTAAGTTTCGGCGAAGTTTCATTCATATTGCAATTATAAATCGCAGAAAAACTAAATATTGCAGTATAATTTTTGTCCCCCTAATATCGTGCAGCCCCAGTCTGTGTGTGTCAGGATAAAGCGGTTACTGATGACGGATGAATGAAGTCTTGATCACTAAACAATATTTAGCTGATGTAAAATGTAGTTCTGACATCATCTTATTAAAGACTTGTTCAATCTTCTCTATTTCTACCTGAGACCGAGCAGCTCATTAATGTACTTAGTTTATTTGATTAGTAGGAATCAGCAGCGTGTGTTATATTTAATTTATGGTTTTAGGTCGCATTCAGTCTGGTGCTCACAGTGCTTATAGGTATGAGGTCTATAATCAAGCTGTAGCTTTGTTGAGCTCTGAAAGCTGCTCGTCTGTTGTTTGTGTCTCACAGGAGAGGCTGTCTTTGCCAGATGTCTCTCTTCACTGAAGGATGAGAGAGTCGTGGCTAGCAAGAGCCTCACAGGACCCCAGGGAGCCAAATTTACTGGGGACAAGACTCAATTTCTTGAAGACATTAGAAAGGTCAGTGAAGAACATATTTTTTTTTTGGTCTTAAATGATTTTGGAGCAACAAAACAAATATTCACGTCCTTATGCAGATCTCATTTTATACAACTGAGAAATTAGGGGTTAAAGAACTTTTTAACCAAAACACCTAAACCACTGTGCTACCACTTCCCTCACTTCCTATAAACATATGACTAGTAGGGCTGTGTATTAGCAAGGGCCTCACGATCCGATACATATCACGATGCCAATATTTCATGATGTACTGTCTGATACATTGCAAATTTTAAACAAATGGCTAAAAATACAACTAATACAAAGCCGGAGGAGCTTATTTTAACGCCCTGTTTGCTTTCGAGACAATGGCCATATTTATCAGTTCCAACTACAGGAGTGGAGGAGGAAGACGTTTCGTTGAATATCGATACACTATCGTGAAAAAAAAAAATATTGCGATAGTTAGCTGTATCGATATTTTTACACAGCCCTAATCACTGAATCTATATATTTGTTGTTTACTGTCATTGTATAGAAGCTTAATGACTTCAGACGTTCTGGATTTCATTATTATAATCTGCACTAATCATTTCCTCCTCAGGCTCTGTATGCCTCCAAGATCATTTCCTACGCTCAGGGCTTCATGCTCCTGCGACAGGCAGCTAAAGAGTTCGGCTGGTCTCTAAATTACGGAGGAATCGCCCTGATGTGGCGAGGAGGCTGTATTATCCGAAGGTGAGCTCCACCTTTTTTTTTTTTTTGGATACAATATCAGTGTGTGTAATCTGAGGCTGTAGAGCACACTGAGCTGTTTGCTGAAACACACAGGGGTGGAATGATACCAGGCTGATGTTGTAACAGTGAAATAACACATGAGGAAGCAGAACTAGTGTTTCAGCTTACTGCAAAAAAACACTGCCAGATGAGGTAACCTTAGATATGGCTCTGCTAGGAAGGCTGTCAAACAGTTACCGGAAAACCACTCGGATAAAGATAAATATTCTTCGCTGTACGAAAGCATACATGCAATTAAAAATATATAATAATAATATTTTTGTCTGTGCATAATAGTAGGTATAAAAACACTAAGACCTTTTTAAAGTTATAAAATTGTTTTAGTTTATCATTTTAGATTAGTTATGAGGTTGGACAGAATTAGGAACTAGCACATCAGAGAGACGACTCATGTTGGACATGTTAGGGACAAAGCCAGAGAGGACAGATCAAGATGGTGTGCAGTGGAAATATCACTAGAAGGGTCTTGGACATGAAGCTGCAGGCAAAAAGGTCAAAGAGGAAGGCTAAAGAGGAGGTATCTGGACGTGATAAATGAGGACATGACAATAGTGGGTGTGAGTAAAGGTGGTGTGGAGGAAAGGGTTCGGTGGAGGCAAATGATTCGCTGTGGCAACCCCGGAAAGAAGAGGAAGAAGAAGATTCCTTTTGAAATTAATTTTTGCTCTTACAAACATATTTTTTATACTTTTGAAAAATGTATTTAGTTTTTTATTACAGTAGTGCTTTTATTAGAAAAGAAATATTTTCCAGGTCTTAAAACATGATGTTTTCTAAGGAAAAATCTGTTGCTGTTTATGCAGAATTTTGCTAATTCATAAGTACAGTATTATACAACCTTAAAAAAATTAGCTGTATTACTATGACAGAGTAATACAGAGTTTCATGCTTAAACTAAGAGATACACTTTTAGCAAGATATGCTGAACTGATAGACCGGCATTACGATGTTTTTTTCTAGTTCTTATAATCTAAAATTAACATCCAAAAAAACAGAAAGAGATAAAAATGTTGATGTTATAGACCATTTACCGTCGGGCACAGTGAAATACCGTATACTTTTATTCTAGTTCATCAAGCAGACGGAATTTATTTTGCTCCAGAGCCATTTGTTTAGATGATGTGATATTATTGTATTTTAATGTCAACAGTGTGTTTTTGGGGAAGATAAAGGAAGCTTTTGATCGGGATACTGAGCTGCAGAATCTGCTACTGGACAGCTTCTTCAGGAAGGCCGTACAGGACTGTCAGGTACAGAACAGCAGTGTATTTTGATTCTACATACTTTAATAAATGTTTTTTAATAATTTAGACAGAATTGCTTTGACTCTCAGCTACAACTGTAGATCATGGTGTTAATAGCACATGGCTGTCTGTCCCTTGTGTTATAGGAGTCGTGGAGGAGAGTTGTGAGTACCGGAGTACAGCTGGGGATCCCAATGCCATCCTTTACCACCGCGCTGTCTTTCTATGACGGCTACAGACACGCCATGCTCCCTGCTAACCTGCTGCAGGTAAGAGCTTTACTGGGAAATTCCCATTTTTCACACGTTTACTTTACTTTATAGGGGTGGGAATCTTTAGGTACTTTACGATCTGATTCCAATTCTGTGAGCCACGATCCGATTCCGAAATCGATTCTTAATCTACACTTTTTCTAATTATTCTGCTGTGTAAATACAAGTTTACATCTTTACATTTTAACCAGAATTGAAGTTGTTTCTATGCTTTTCATTTATAGTTGGAATTTCTGTTTGAGGATATCATCCATCTTGAAAAAGATAATTTGTTTTCATAAATTTTCTTCTATTAATAAAGTTCAGTGTTCAGGATGAAACATCAAAATGTTAGATTATTATAACAATTAGGAAGAACACTTAAATACCGCCGTAAGGACACGCTGTACCTCGACTCAAGCACATGTAACAGTGTGCGAAACCCTGTGTTATCCACCATGGAAAATGGCCACAAATACTTGCCAATAAAACTGCCACCGACTGAGTGATTTGCTTTCTCTTTTTTTTTAAGAATCCGGTGAAATGATCGCAAAGTGTTGCCACACAGTCGATTTTAGACTTAATGTTGATTTGATGTCCATTTTTGTAGGACATCATAAATAAGTAAGTAAATTCCCCAGCAAATGTGCGTACGTCAGTCAGTGCTTATATAACAGACTAAACTGTTTATTACATTTGACGTTGTAATTTTGTATCAGCAGTCATTCTGTGTGTGGGGGTATTGCATTTTTCCCCTCGGTGCTTGCCGTAGTTTGGTGAGAGTGCATGCGCACAGGGGTGTGAGACAGAAGAAAAATTTTCGAATACATGTCTGTATCTAATAAACCAGTTCAGTACATTTGGGACTGCTTTTGTTCTTTATAAAATTTAAGTGTTTAGGTGAACCTGTGACGAACGCTCGGTTACACTATCATTCTATGTTACAGGCTCAGAGGGACTACTTCGGTGCCCACACATATGAGCTACTCTCAAATCCAGGCAACTTCATCCACACTAACTGGACAGGTCATGGTGGGAACGTGTCCTCCACATCTTACAATGCCTAGACTTCCTCCTGTCTGAGAGTATATAAGATCAGGACCAGGGACCATCAGATCTGACTAAGACCCATTCCCTACACCTTTCTGCTAAAAGTTCCACCCTGCTAGCTTTTATAAGACTTTAAATTAACCTAGAAATCAAGTTACGATTGCATATGACATCATAGTTTGTACACTATTCCAGTAAGGAGTGTAAGTGGTGTTGAGGCTTCAGTTACTATAGAACAAAGATCAGTGTTAAGCCTGAATTTAAGTTTATTACTGCATTGTATTAGAACAAATAAAGACTTCTATCCCTTTTTAATTAGTCTGACCTCCTTATTGACTTTGTCTGTCGACTCTAAACCAGATTTACACTGGGTCTTTCCTCGAGTAAAATCAGTATAATTAAATTTCCTACATTTTAATGTCACATTTAATGTAAAAAAAAAAGTCTAAACTTTTAAATTACATTTATATTTCTTTATTTTAAAAACATTTTTGCTAATTACTTACAAATAGCTGTGACAATACAAACTGGTGTTATACTGGTGTGAGTATTGGGTCCCCTTCTGTTCTTGTCATTAATTTACTAACAGAAATACATCAAATCCTTTTTAATAAGAGAGAGAGAGAGAGAGAGATGAAAAAAACCCAGTGTTTATTATATTTCTTATCTTTGCCCACTTGAAACAGTGTACATGCAATATGTATTTGTTGTCAGCAGAGGGGAACTCTTCTTTTTTTGGTCAGAAATTAATTTTAAACATTTTTAAAATGTATTAATTAACAAACCACATAAAATTTTACACCAGTTATCAATTCATTTGGTTTATTATTCATACCAGGCCCGCCCCTAGGCATGAACAGAGGTGGGCTGAGCCCACCCAAACGTCTGTCTTGCCCACCCAATCAAAATTCGGTTAATACCGCTGTATACAAATATGTTTTTATTTGCTTTTGTAGGATTTGTGACCAATGAACCTTACAAATTTAATTTTGAGGGTAACAATAATCATGTTTTTTTGTGGAGCAAATATTGAAACCCTAGAACATGGTGTGTGTGTATGTGTATGTGTGTGTATGGTGTTACAGTACAACTTCTTTTGGACAGAGGTACTTAATTGGTTGTGTTCCAGGGATCTGGATTTCCCACCATTTAATGTGAAGATGGTCAGATTTGGTATTTTTCTGGAAAACTACGATTTTGAATATGGTCTCCGTGACCCCCCGTATTAGGGAATAAGCGGGTATAAAAGATGAATAAACAAATGAATGAATGTTCAATTTTTCTCTATATTATGGGAATGTTTTTATTCACTGCAGATGGTTTAAATCTAAACCCAAATTTACTTTTTGGTTGAATGAGATAAAACTGTTAGACAAATCATTAAAACTGGTCAGAAATAAGAAATCCCTTAAGTTGACTTCCCTCTAAGTTCATTTAAAAGCCCAGTCATTGTATTGTATTGTATTGTATTTAGAAGCAGCCTATTTGTGTATATATTTTCTTGTTTGTTTGTGTATCTAGATAGGACTATTATTATTTATTTATTTATTCATTTTTCATTCATATCTTTTTTTATGCTTAACCAAGTCGTAGTAAACTGGACTATTTGGTTTGATTGTACAATTTAAAAAAAAAAAAAAAAAAAAAAAAAAAAAAAAAAAAAAGGCACAAAATAACGAAAATGCTCCCGGCCAATAGGGGGCGGTGTTGGCACAAAAAAAAAAAAAAAAAAAAAAAAAAAAAAAAAATATATATATATATATATTATATATATATATATATATATTATATTATATTTCCCACCGGCCGCACAAGAGAATATCTATATAAATTATGTGGTCTCGATATGTGGTTAAATTTTTATATAATAATTATATAATAAATTAAAAAAAAATAAACATGCATTTTGATATATTAATTATATAAATTATTTGCCCGCGCAAATGCCCGTTTCCGCGGGACAGCGACCCCTACTGGTCGGAAACATTTCTGTGGTGTTGTGACTTAATTTCGTTGTGTTTTGCTTGATTCCGTTTTGTTGTGAACTTATATTTGGTTTTTAAATGACATAAACCCTTTTTTTTTTTTTTTTACAATACTGGTGGCGGCTTTATAAGAACATATTAGAATAATGTGCTTGTGATTTGTTTAAATTATATTTTACAGGCAAATTTTGTGGATATCTGTCCATCTTACCAATACGAAGGCCATGGATGAGCATAATTGTATAGGATGCTGTAGTGTTATAAGAGGCCCAGACCTGTTCCGATATGAAAAATCTCCTTGACATGGTTTTCTAGATCTTAATTAACCGAGTACTCACTTTAACCTCACGGAACACCTTTGGGATGTACTGTAACATGGACTGCACACCTTTCTGGCGTCTCGGCTCATTATTGCGTGTCTGTCTGAATAAGCACAATTTCCATCTAATAATAAAATCTTCAGTTTGTTCTCTTCTGTATAAACATATTTTTTATAATACTGGTGGCAGCTTTTTAAAAGCACAAAATACATACATAAACTGTATTTTACAGGCAAATGATGTGGCTGTCTGTCCATCATATAGATACGTGGGACATGGACATTAACACCCACTGTACCTTGACTTACAAGTGTCCCAACTAACTAAATAGTTAGCTTTTCCTACATAAAAAAACAAACAAACCCTAGTATAGTTTAACTATAAATTGTATAATTCACTACATCTTAAGCAGCATTAACAATTACTAAAGTAAACCAGAAGACTGTGCTATACTGTATATTATAGAATTCACTAAAGTATTTTTATAGTATTAACACGATTAATTTATACGCTGTACTATAGAAAGAACTGTAGTGAATTCATTTCTTCATCTTCTATACCCAGTTTTATCTTAATTCGGGGTCACAGGGATCTGCTGGAGCCTATCGCAACGTCTTTGAAAGGGCAAAACGCAAGAGGGGTACACCCTGGACAGGTCGCCAATCCATCACAGGGCCACTCAGTCCAATTTAGAATCACCAATCACCCTAACACACATTTTTTTGGACTGTGGGAGGAAACCGGAGAACCCAGAGTAAACCCACACAAGCACGGGGAGAACATGCAAACTCCACACAGAAACACCCCTGCCCAGGAATCGAACCCGGGACCTTCTTGCTGTGAGGCCACCATGCTGCCCTGTAGTGAACTGATTAACTCTAAAGTAAAACAACGTAGCTGGAATTTTCAACAAAAATGAGCAATAAAAACTGAATGTTGTTCGGTTTTATTCATTTCCGGTATTTTTGTGACTTCCATTGATGCACTTTTTCGCTGTGATCCATGCTGTAAAGGTTCTCACACACGTTATAACAGTTAAAAAATACTATAGTAATAGTATAGTTATTTGTTTATTATAGTAAACTTACTATAACAAGTGTAATATAATGCTACTATGGTATATTTACTACAGTAAGGCTTAAAACCCCTACAGTATATTTTACCGCAGGTCCTATAGTTAGGTTACTCTGCAATACTATAGTATTTTTTTCATATGGGATGTTTGTGGAATCCTGCCAGCCTGTGGGATGATAAAATAACACATTTAGTCAATCCCATTTAATTACCCAATCTGCACCACTCGAGAGCTACTGAACGAATAAAATACCAATTAAAAATCAGATGACTCATTATAATAAAAGCCTTTAATTATAATAAAAGCCTGAGACAGTCGCACTCCAGACCTTTTTACTGATTACCAGTGATCGTTCATGATGTCAGCTGATATTCCATTTAGCAATGATGACAGCAACAAGAACTTCAACCTATTTAGCAGAACCTTGTCAGATCCTGTGCTGATGAGACATTTCCTATTCTAGGTAAACTAACAAACAGTTCATGACTTACTGACTACTGAAAGCACTAAATCCCTCTCGAGGGGCCCAAGCCTATTTCTAACGAGTGCTAATACTATGGAGCAGAAAACTAGCACTTGGATGAACGTGTGTAAGAGCTGCTGAATCATCACGTCATGCTCCATCCTCTGCCAGCACTGTAAATGGACACCGTCTCCTCCAGGCTGATGATCAATTATGCAGAGACCGGACTGCAGGAGAGGCACGTTTACGAACAATGAAGTCTAACGTGCTTTGTTTTGGAGCAGAATTTTATCTCCTATAAGACCTGATTTGTGTATGTATGTTATGCTTTTCTGATGCAGTGCATGTCTCATTGTATTTGGTTACTGAGAAGGTATCATACAATTGACGTAACACTTTGTACATTTTTCAAAACGTACGGTTAAGGAAACAATAATTGTAGCTGCTTTTTGATTAGTATAATGCGGTTCTCTGTGCTAGAGCAAAACAACATCAGAATTCTGTGTACTGTTTAGTGGTTGGTGTAATTGAAAGCCTCTTGGTTTATTCTTTTAACGGACTGCGTCAGTGGCTCTCGTTGAGTGCTTTATAAAGCATGGCACTGGGTGGCAGAATGAATCTTTACCAGGCAGTAGACAGTTCCATGTTGATAATGAGAGTGCTGCTGAGTCTGATCCCTCTGCTGCTCATCGCATGGAGTACGAACACACATGCACTGCCTGTACAAAGCAAACCGCCAAACAGCAACGAGGTGAGTTTATATGACCGTGTATACTTTTTCTTTTAATGTTTAGCAAATTTCAAGATTTTTATCAACCAATATGTCAAATTCAGGTCTTTTTGAACAGCTGGGGAATCAAAGAATTCGGAATTTTTTGTTCTAGAGCATGCTAAAAACTTTGACATTTGAATATTATATATATAAAAGTCCCTGTTCCTCACAATTTCAGGTTCGATAGTACGATCATAAGTTTAAGGTGGAAACTGTCTAATTTCTCGGCAGGGTAGTTCCCCCGTCTGGTTGACTTTCTTCCAGGTTGTCTGTATTCCTTTCCTACAGGCTACACTATGGCTCCTAGGTGTGAATGTGTGTGGATTGTATTCCCAGCCTCGTGTACTGGGTGTATATTTTGGTACCGAAGATAGACCCTTGGGTATATTATTCCCAGGATAGGCTCCAGATCCACCACAACCCGAAACAGAATAATTACTAGATATACATGGAATACATGGCCACATATCCAGACACTGACATAAGTGTGACCCGACGACTGAAACTTATCACATCACTTTAGCAAATAATATTAAGTGTAACCTTTCTCACCTCATCTCAAGGTGCTGTCAAAAGAGCAGATGGACTTCATGACGAAGTTTTTGGCTAACCTCGCTGAATTAAACATGACCATCAAAGACCTGGAAACCATGGATCCTGAGCAGCTGAGCAAACTGAGCGAGAGAACTGCTTTGGGTTTGCCACCTGCACGAGAGAAATCCCAGTGCAAGAACTTCTTCTGGAAGACCTTCTCAGCATGTTAAACTCGCATGTTTATACAGGAACAAAATGACCCACTGTCATAGAACCTTACCTAACTAACAAACAGCTGGACAGTAAAAGCTCTAAGTACTAATAAACCTAAGCAAATATATCTGGCTTTTTGATGACTCTGATTGAGCAAACATACTTACAATACAAAGATTGTATACATACTTTATACAATGATGGTAAGACGGGGGGAAACTACAGCACGGTTGATTTTAAAAGTTTGATTACAAATGCAAAGATACTTTCACCTTAAATAAGACTTTTACAAAAATGCTTAAATGTAATAACAGACAGTATTTAAAATCACATGCACCAGTTACATGGTCATTTATTTGAATAAAAAACGTAATGTCAACAGGGTTATAATACTGTTAAGACTCTGCTGGTTTCATACATTTTTTTCTATTCCCAACATCAGCAGCCTTTGTAGTTATTTAAACAAACCCACACCTAAAACACATGCAGATGCGATCATTAGGCTTTTAAACAGGAAACAATTTTCCAAACCAACCTAATTTAAGACATTTATTTGGCTCAGTCTAAAGCACGTTTCCTCGGTCACTTTATGAACCTTTTTTTTTTTTTTTTTTTAAACCAAACACTTTACATAAGTAATCATTTTATTTTTACATATTAAATAACTAATCCAGAAAACGGAATAGACTTAAAATACAGTACTAAAAGATTTTTGTGTCAGTTTATTGAAAATGAACAGAAAGGTCACACTATTTACCGCCAAATCCCAGATACAATCTAAACATTTCACATACTCCCTGGAGATCTTTACAACTTACTCATGACAAGCAGGAAAACATACAGACTGCTGATCTGGGGGTGAAGTGGAAGAGGGAAGAATGTGTCTTTCCCCACCTATAGAAATATCAGACCACTTAAAATTACAACCGATAAACCTTGAATTAATATGACAGCTTTAAACAAACAGAACAATTATGAACCGATAGCACAGTTAAACAATGAGTCACTTACAAAATTAAAATCAGTGTCTGTCACTTGATATGAAACTGAGGGGCTCAGGCAATATTCTTTACCCTTTATTTTCAATGGGGTTTCTTTTCCCATGTGCTCCAGCCAATTGGAAAATAGTCCGTTTAAATTTCAATAAGGATTCCAGGGATCCTGTTACAGTGAAGTGAAGAAGTCCCTTTTCAGGTCTAAGGCATTCAGCAGCATGTCCGCAGTTGGATCGTGTTGGAGCCGCCAACACTACACCAACTCCAGTCTTCAGCTTTCTCCAATACTGACTTCACTCTGGGATCTGACGTAAACCTGGGCCAGCGGAGTCCAAGGTTCCTATACATGCGAATTAAATAAGTGTTTGCAAGGCAATTAATTGTTTGTTGCAATCAAAAATAAGCCACTGTGAAATACCTAGTCAAATTAGTTTTATTTGAGAGTTCCCTTCGATTCACAGAACATAAAACGATATTCAAAACACTTCAACATATGCAACCTTCTTTAGGGATTCTTCAACTGTCACCGCCACATCACCCTCAAAACACTCAGAGCACACCTCCCACACACACCAGTGAGATCTTACAGACACCACTTCACATGTTCACACTTGGTGGTCAGTAACAGGGAGAAGATAGAACACACACACACACACCACACAAGCATTCACAACGAATAAGATACAAATACTTAGATTGCTAGACATTCCGATACATACATATATATATATATATATTTCATGTACCTATATAAGCTTGATTATATGAGAAAAGGAAGGAAGGTAAGTAGATAGATCAAAAGAGGAAACAAGAACTATTAACGTCCATCTTATGTGACAGAAAACATGCTGCTGCTGTTCACACTCGCTCACACAGGTTCTTCTCACATCTTGCAGTCATCTTGTTTTTTTTTTTTTTTCTCTCTCTCTCAAATCGCACAAACACTTGCGTTCACGTTCGCTCTCTCAGTCCGTTCGCTCATTCAGTCTCTCACTCTTGGCCCACCAACAATCCATCACCATCTCACGCGCTCTTAAAGCGATACATACTGGACAGATTTATCCATGAAAAGGGGAGAAAAAGACAACACCCACCGTCTAACACAGTAAATGAAGAGTGAAGCTGTGTTCTTTGATGGCAAAGCATTTACACATGGGAAGAAGGGTACTGATACTGAGATCGCTCGAACATTGCAGCCAACGAAGCGCTTCTTCCAGGGAAATGGGAAAAGAGGTGGTGAACTGTAGAAGAAATTTTTGAAGGCTTGACCATAAACTCTACACAAAACAAATGCAAAACTCCACACAATACAACTCAATGAGATTCACAACAAAATGCATCTTTAAATACACTTTTTAAACAATGAAATGCAATGAATTATCAGGGTTTTTAACCAAAGATCATCTACATAGTGTTCATAACACCCTTACAATACAACCCTTACTCTTACATAATTTAACCCAAACAATTTAGTTTTTGTAAATCATTTTTTAAACAAAACTTTTTAAATACAAGATAAATAAGATCTACCTGCGAACGCTCAACTTAAAGTACTTACCCAATTTCAAATAAGGGCACTGCAAAAATAATAACCACCACCACCAAATAACACTCTACATTCCCCAACTAGACTTGGTCTCCATACTGGTGCCAAAGCCCGAGCTAAAGCCGCCACCGGAGGCTGGGTTATTGGCGCCCCACCCGAGACTAGCTGAGCTGGCGGCATTATAATTGCTGCCAGCCGCACTATAGCCCTGACCCTGATCTCTGCTACCTGCTGTTTGGCCAGCAGCTGTAGTTCCAGAGGCAGCTGTCTGACTTTGCTGATTGGCCAGCATACCCATCATACCCCAACTACTCTGGAGAGCTGCCTGGGCTGCTGCCATCATGGCTGGGTTTAGGCTAAGAGCCCCGAAATTTACACTACTGTTATGACTGCGACTACCACCATAGCCTTGCCCAAACCCCCCAAAACGAGCACGATCTAACATGTGCCTACTATTATTGTGCTTAGGCTCTGCGTTAGAGATGTGTACGCTGGTGCCCTTGATGATCAGGTCCTCACCACACAGAGACTGGGCAACCTGGAGATAAAAAAAACCCAAAAGGTTACAACAGGATTCAGTCAACCTGAGGGTCAATTATACCCACAGTTTAAAAACCAACCTGGTCATCAGCAAAAGTAACAAAGGCGAATGCTCGGAAAGGCTTAGGGATGAAGACATCCGTGACTTCACCATACTGCATGAAGAACTGCCTGAGATCGTCAGCAGTAATGTCCTCAGTACAACGGCCCACAAACACCTTCCTACTGCGCATAGGCTCGTCGAGACCAGCCTGTTCCATGAAATACTAGACAAACAATTAAAAAAAAAGAAAAAAAAAAGTCACTATCAGGACCAGGACAGCATAACACATTAAAACGCTCAGCTTCGTTATTCCACACAGGTCATGGAAACTGCATCCACTGTAGAGTAAATATTTAATTAAGTAATTACACAGGAAAGAGGTTATACCTTCGAGTTAGGGAGCTTACAGTCACACCATCTCCCATCAATCATATGCCGCTGGGACATCACTTTAATCTGTGTCTCATAGTCTGTAAACCTTACAAAGCCAAATCCTTTAGAATTTCCTGTTTTTGCATCCCTCTTAACCTGTCCAAACAAAGAGAACGCTAAACACAAACAACACTACTAAAAGACTAACATCTCACTTGACAGGCTGAATCACACATTTTAAAACTAAAATAAAACAAAAAACAAAACAAAACATGAAAATGCTGCAAGTAAAATTTAAGTTAACCATTTTATCCCTATACTGCAGTGTGTTACTAACCTGTACCATGATCACCTCTCCAAACGTGCTGAAATAGTCTTTTAGGTCTTGCTCAGATGTTTTCCATGGTAATCCAAGAACAATAAGATCTGAAGTCTTCTGAATTCCCCGCTTAATTTTTACTGCAGAAGCAGCGTCCATTTCATCCATCTTTCTTTTGTTATCTAAAAAAAATTGTAACAAACCCAGGTTACAAAATACTGATCACAATAACACACTGCACATACTAGTATAATAAATAGGCACTTTAGGATTACAGCCCATTGGTGAAGCCAACAGAAATAAACTATCGCTTTAACCATATAGCAGAATGAACCACATTAGGACCACAGCTGACCAAATAACATTTAAATGACAGCTTATTATTAGCACAGAGACACAGCGGCGGCTTGGTAATGTCTTGCTGTGTAAAATAAAGCATTTTGTAGTCGTCTTATAGTTAGTTAGTCACTGTTATAATCAGACAATTAACATATTTTAAAGTCCTAATCAAATGACATTTGTAAAAAGGCCACCAAACAATCTGAGCTTTTATTTTCAGCACCACCTCATGTTTATTTATGGTCAAATGTTGGTGATATTTTTAGACCAAAGTATCATAGTGTAGAAATTTACATTTATGGCATTTGGCAGACGTCCTTATCTAGAGGACATTACATTTACCTCTTTAATACAACTGAGCAAATAGGGGTTAATGGCCTTGCTCAGGGGCCCAGAAATGGTAAATTATTGGTGCTGGGATTCAAACCCAGATCTTCCAATTAGCAGTCCAACACATTAACCACTGCGCTACCACTTCTAAATCATAAACTGCAACATGCCTAAAGGTCAGAAATACTGGCTATAATAATAATAATAGTAGAAATGATATAATCTAGATTTATTTAGCACAGGGGAAATCACGTGGTATTCTGCAACGTGCACCTTTATGAGGGGGTAAAAGCCACACGGTCCCAAACCTGATTCTGTTGTTGTTTTTTTGCTCCACATCGAGTTAAAGTGCACCAACACGTGCAGGACAAGGGGGGAAATTTGTGTTGTACGAAATGTAAAGAATTTGAACAATGAGTGCTGACAAGTGCACACCAGAATGTAGGAGTGTAAAATTCGCAGGAAATGCACACGTTGCAATTTCTTGAGCGTTGTACAGATTACCTTTTGGATAGTTGACTACATACACCAGATTGCCCCAGTCGGCCTCCGGTGCATGCAGCACGCCCTCCACTATGCGCACTCCTCGCATGCACTGAGACACCGGGCTCCGGTAACGCAGGCCGCACGCACCAGGAAACTGCGCGGCCACGCTGGACAATAGAACTGTCCCGTCCTCCTCTGAGGGAATTTCCATTGGCTCTTCGTTTTCATCCTCAGCCACACGAATATAACACGTCTCCATGATTTAATGCAAACTCGAGGTAGTTACTAGCTAATGATAAATATTCGAGTATGTGGGCGCTTTGTGCTAGCCCGCTATTACGTTAGCCAACACGGTAAATAAATTTAGTTAGCTAGCTTGGCTAGCTTTACGGCGGGACGCTGTAAACACCGCGCCAGTTCAAACTCAGAAATAAACAATGCACCGGGTAGTCTGTTTTATCTACCAAATAAGTCTCTCTTTCATATAACAAATATTAAACAAATAAATTAGCGTTTACACTCTCATAAAATCGCCCCTGCTAACTATCGTCCATGAAGGATGGGGGAAAAGGGCCTTCAGCTCGCGCAATGAATGATAAAGGAGGGTTTTCGCGCTCTTCCAATTTTCTCTGGCTTGCCTTTTTTCAGGGTTCTTGTGACCAAAAAAACCTGGAGTTTGTTAAATAACTAATCGTAAGAAAAATAAACGTATTTCTGAACGAAAATGGAACAAATACCGCGGTCTTTATTTTCCTAACCTCAAACTTCTATCAAAATGGCCGCTCGATCAAACCCGTTGAAGAAAATGCGTCATCACGTGGAACATACCATCACGTCTTAGCGAGGAGGGGTAGACTGTAATACGTATCTACATGATATTTGCGACTCTTTATCATTTTTGTTTTTTCCATAATTGGTTTTTGATGTAGAATTAATTATTTATTAAATAATTTATAATACGTCTTGTATTGTAGTACTGACCTTTAAATCTTGAATGAGTTATTTACAACATTACCATTCTGCGCGCAAATTCCGCAATCCTTTCATATTTCAGCCCGGATAAACTAGCATCCAGTCAGGCATGTGATAAAGAGGTTGTTCATGCAGCTTTTGGAATCATTATTAAAGTCTATGATTGGGTTTCTCTGTTAAAGCAGAAAATATTTCCTTTTCCAGAGGAATCAAAAAGTAAAAAAAAAAAAAAAAAGACTCCTCTCTGTTGGAGAATTTCAAGCTCCTCATTTAGTTCCTAGTTAAGTACTGATACTGGAGACTCCTTCCAAAGGTCTTAAACATCTCACAGCTTCACCCATATCATCAGTCACAGGATTTCCGTGGCAAAAAAATGTTTATGGGTTCTGGATTATGTTGCATTTTAAGAGCGGCTCGGTGGCTTAGTGGTTAGCACTGTTGCCTCACAGCAAGAAGGTCCTGGGTTCAGTTCCTGGGCAGGGGCCTTTCTGTGTTGAGTTTGCATGTTCTCCCTCTGCTTGTGTGGGTTTCCTCTCAAAAAACCTGTATGCTTCTCCAAAAAACGTGTGTAGCCCTGTGATGGACTGGCGACCTCTCCTTGGTGTACTTTTCGGAGATGGCTAGGATAGGCTCCAGCAGATCCCTGTGACCCCAAAATTAGGAAATAAGCGGGTAACCGGTGATGTTGTGACCTGTCAAAATAAACTCAACGTTTTACAATTTCAGAAAGAAATTTAAATCATGCTAAACGATTTATCAGGTTCAGAAATCCATTTTTTATTCATTCATTTACAGCATTTGGCAGACACCCGTATCCAGAGCGACTTACATTTATCTCTATTTTACAATTGAGGACCAACAGTGGCAACTTGGTGGTGCTGGGAATCAAACCCAGATCCTTTAATTAGCAGTCCAACAGCTTAACCACTGCGCTACCACTTCTCCAACAGTTGCCATATAAGTTGTGGATTACACCATTATTGCTTTGTTTGTGCCATCATTACCTGAATAAATTTTTTTTAGATTTTTAGCGCTAATGTTCCTTTATTACTCGGTTAGATAAGAAAAAACTTACTTCATAGTAATAATTTAAACTGTTAAAGATTCATGGCAAATAAATAATGGCTGTTTTCCTGCAAATTCATTAAAAAAAATTTTTTGTATGTATGTGGATGTTAAAATACTAAAATGCAACAAAGGATACCTCACCCTAACCTTGTTTTCTATCTAACACCTTTGTACCTCAGCTTCTGATGTTGTTTTATGGTGCACCTTGCACTGAGTTGTGATTTACGGCAGTAGGTTATACAAACACAGGTGATGTTTTAGTTTATAAGCCCTGAATTCGCCACAGTATCAGACAGACGTTTCTACCACAGCCGTGATGTACCTCAGGATGATTGTCTTTTTCTTGTGAGGTTCTATTGCAATTTTCCATTAACAAAAACAATGAATGCCCATCTGTAGGCATTTTTTTGACAAGCTTTCTCTGTATTTTTGCCTTGCAGGTCTTTGTTCTTTTCTGTAGTTTGCGGTGGTGTTTTGCGAATGCAGAACAGAGACTGGATAGAAGGTCCACCTACAGAAATGATCGGTAATTCTCAGCTACATATTTATTCCTTCATTAAAAATTTCGTTTTCATTTAGGCTGCATTAAGACATTATTGGACTTCTTTTACCGTAATTGATTAGAGGGAGATGTAGAGTGTTTCTCTGAATACATGGAACTGTGGATCCACAGAATGAGAACTGAAGGGTTGAGGCTCTGGCTTTCAGCAATGCTAAGGATTCAAGGTGAGATAGATACACAGCACAACAATATGTCTTATTATAGAAGGATAGCTATTACAATCAAACAAAAATAAAATTCTGCTAAAATTCGGAAATTATATTTTTTATTGGTTGTTTTAACATGTTGGTGTGTAAAAGTGGCATGATTAAAAAATGCACGCAGTAATACAGAAATACAATAATAAATTACATAATAATACTATACAGCTAACAAGTGCAAACAGGATATACCTTATATGGATAAAAGTTTGTGGACACCTTACCAGCACACTTATAAGTATGTCTTACTGTAAACTGTTGTCACGGATTTGTAGGCAGCAGTGGTGTGCAGTCAGGGCCAGCAAGGTCTTCTCTACTGGCATAGACACCATCAGAAGCTGACCTACATTTACAACCTAAATTCTAATATTTGTTCCATTAAATTGTATTAATTTATTCCCAATCTTGCTGGACTGCTTCCAGTACGTGTATGTGGATGTGAGATCTTTTGTCCAATCAGATTTCAGTTTGTTGTGCTGCCATGTTAATCTAATCTGCCCAAAGCCTTCAGAATTAGCAGTGCTGCCCATGTAACTTAAACTATATTAGCAGTGGCAGATTGCTAATTGTTTAATATTATTAAAGACTGTTTTTTTTAACCAATCAGATTTTTAAGCCAGCCTCCCGAAGCCCGCTAGCTGGCGCACGATGACATCAGTATTTTTCTGTCCTGTAATTGGTTGATCAGAGTAATTTCCAACAGCCTAGCACAGACTAGCAAAACTCGTCAGTACAGTTGAATTAAAATTCACAAATCATAGCTCGAACCTCCTCATCTGACACCAGGCTATAAACTCACTGTTATCTGTTGTTTTTCAGTCACTCTTGGGTCTCTGGAGATCCTAAACCATCAGCTGTCAGCATGTGGATTTGGTCTGCATAAAGATCCTGACAGGAACTACATTTTCAGAGTGATGTACAGTGGATGCTTTGTGCAAAAAGAGGTGAGCCCCAACTTCAAATCCTCTTTAACCTCTTTGTTTTTACTTTAGCATTTTATTTTCAATGTTTTTTCTTTTCAGCATGGTCATTACGTGATTGTTTTGAACTTAATAAAGAGGATAAGCCGTTTTGGAGGCAGAACACATAACTATGTAATGAAATGTCCTGTGGTTCCAGCTCCACCCAACGCAGAACATATACAGTGTGACCCCGATTTCATCCAGGTACACTTTTTTTCATTTTTACCCCAAAATAAAAATGTATTATATGTCCCTTTAAAATATTTTTACTATTCTGTGTTCAAAGGTGACCAGACAGATTCCAGTGGACAGCTGGAACAATGAGGTAATGTTGGCTATTTAAATGTATGTAGCACTGGGGGTGTGCTATTATATGGAAATATCTAATAAGGAAGTGATGTAAGTGGGACATTTCTATTAAATAGTACCATCATATCTATTTACAGTTACATTAAGCATACATTTTACATAAGTCAAGTTTAACACAAATTGCAAATTAAAAGATAAAGAAACCCCCGACACTTGAGATTTATTATTTTTAATCTGATTATTTTAAAATTGTTAATGATCAATAAAAATCAAGATTTGAACAGCTCTGTGGTGTAAAAAAAGAATGTGTTAAATAAGCTCAAATTGATTTTATTTGTCCTTTTAGCTCAGATGGTCTCTGGCTTTGAGGGGGAGTCTGGTAGTGGCGCTGGAAGACGCCAGTCTCATGCAAGTAAATGTTGATATTCAGAAACCGCTTATTACTGTTCAAGGCAGGAGGAACACAGTTCTCAGTCCTGTGCAGGTGAGATCACGTGTAATAATGGCCCTGTCCCAAATCATATACTTTTCTAAAATAGTAGTAAGATTCTGTGTGCAAACTCCACACAGAAAGACCCCTGCAGGCTCCTTCTTTCTGTGAAGCAACAGTGCTGCCCTTGTTTAACATCATTTAAATTGAACATAATCTAACTTTAAATTCGGGCTGCTAGGATGTTGTATGTCACGTGCAAATATCAAAATAGTGGATGTAGTGCGTCTTAATTTTATTCATACTAGCTATAACCATACTATGAACACACTCGAACATTTTTTGTTAAGCACAGTCACTATACAATACTATAGTCACTTACAATACTATAGTCACTTTACTCACTTTACTGCTATTTGCACAGTACTGCTGTAATTTGCACATTTCGTGCCTACCTCATCTACAAGATGGTTGGCGCTATTCCGTTATGTCCCGTTCTTTATTGTCTTTTTTGCACTGTCTTTGTAATGTTTGTATTGTTTACTGCACTGTCTGTTTCCGCACTGTCTGCACAAGATTGCACACATGCACTTTATGTCTATCCTGTTTAGTGGCTCTTTGTTGTTTTGTGAAATTCTATGTTTTGTGTAGCACTAGGGGGTCCTGGAGCTCCTTGAACTTGAACTATATAGAACATATTTGTTTATAGGTCTGGAAGTACTTACATTCTGAAATATATCTATTTAAATAGTATGCGATTCCGGACGTGGCCAGTGTTTTCTTTCTGTATTTCTTTTCTAATTAGTAGAACTTTAAAAACACAGAAGGCTCAAAACACAAAAAAAAGAAGTTAAACAAATCTCTTATCAGTGAAATATTTGGACAGAAATGTTGCTTTTGGTGCCATCTGGTGGCCATTTGATATATGAGCGCTACTGTATTTTCTAAGCATTGTATCTAGAAAACGTTCAATTCTGTTTATGTTTATTTTGAAATTTACATTTGTCCCCTGTTAATTTTTCAGGTTCTACAAACTGAAGGACAGTTTCTGCCTCTTAAGTTGGTCAGTGGACAATATGCTTATAGCATGGAAGCCACTTGTCCAAATGGTGCGCACAGCTCATATTTTTACTCATATCATTTTATATGCATTGGCCTAATATTGGTATATATATATAGATATATAGAGTGTGAGTGATATATATATATATTCTGACACCTTTTGGAGAAGGGAGGATGGAGGAGGGAGGGCATTACAGAAGTGAGAGTAAAACTAAATCTGGAATAAACTTAAAATAGATGTTGTTTATATGTGTGTGTTATTTTTGATGATTCAGTGATTCCGCACTCCTCTGAGGACACGGTGCTGCATATTTACAAACGCCGCATGGGGCTGACCAAGAGAGGAGGCTATGACAATGAGACCCTATCTATCAGCAGCGTGTCTATAAACCAGACGGACACGTTTACTTGGACTGAGACCACCAGCTTTGTAAAGCTCATCATTCCCACTGCTCTCATTCAAAAGACAAAAGTAAGCAAACCTACAGCCCTCATCCAATATTTTTTTAGGTAATGTTTCGTCGATTCGATATTCAACTTTATTTTGATTCCGTTTTTTGTTTTTTTTTGTTGAAAATGCAGAAATGTGCTGATAAGGACTCTGAGAATCTTCTGCAGTCGTTCTTTAGAGTAGATGTTGTGCTTACTTTTAAAGAGATGAATTACAGAATGCTCTGGACGATGGAGAACGTATCACCATGCTCAGGTGAGTGTATATGTAGCAACTTTATTAGCTTTAGGTGAGATAACACACACACACACACACGCCATCTGCTGGATAACATCTAAAAAAGCCATATTGCTTATCATGTTAATTAAAAAAATCGAACTTTAAAGTTTAAAAATATATTTGTAATTATTTAGAAGACAATCTTCAACTTCACAAACGATTCATTTAGTGTTGAAATTCTGAAATAGTTTTTTATTAAAATGTTGGTCTAGTTTCAATATTTTTTATATTTTATTCTACCTACGGTGACAGTAAGGGAGTTAGCTCCTTTTTGGAGCTAAGAGGCTTCAGAAAATTTGATACCATTTACAGAAAGGGAACATAGTGAGCAATCATGCCATCTGGACTTTGTGTTGAAAAAAACCAAATGTTTCATTGTACCAATAATAATAGCAATAATAATAATAATAATAATGATAATAGTCTTTATTTTTAATTTTCAATAAAGACTATTATTATTATTATTTATCAGTGCCCTGACTACTGAGCTAGGACACTAAATCAAAGCTAACCCTACTTTTGTTTTGTATTTCTCAATAAAATTATTTAGATTGTCACCGAACAATGTTGAATGTAAAGAGAGATATTTCCCATGTTTTTTGTAAAAGAAAAAATAATAATAACAAATATGGCAATGTGTGTGATATCAGGATGGCAGGTATCACTAACTTCTTATATGAAATAACAACGAGAATCATTAAACACAGCATAAATATTCTATTCTAACCATTTTGAATGTATTTTAAGGTGGAACGGTTCTTTAATACTGAAAAAAATGTAATTCTATTAAAAGCCAGGTTGCATTCCTCTGTTTGTTGAATTTGTTAAAGTTGCTTTGATTGTTGAAACTTAACAAAGAACCTAACAAAATGATCTGATATGTTTTAGATAATCACATTACTCCAGTGACGACTCGTCCATCAGTACCACCTAAAAACTCAGTCCTCAATTTAGTCACAGGAGAACCCTTGCTTTCTTCCAGCATGGGGCCCCAAACATTATCTTTGACGACTAAAAAAAGATTAAGCATGACTAGCATGGTTTTCCAGCAAAGGAGGGTAACTGGAGAAGCACCAAGATCTCCATGGAGCAGTCTTTCAGCACATAACGTCTTTAAAATGACCACATTGAAGCCAGATACTCGTACTGATAATCCTTGGAATCTTGTAACAACGTCTCTTAGCATGGGGTCAGACACAACAACGGTCAGTTTATTTAACCCTTCACTGATTCCCAACCCTGAACAGTTCACAGAATTGTCTCATGCCAAAGAAATGTCAACAGTTTTGCCGTATGAAGAGTCTCTTCAAAGATTACCCAAGCTAACCCTGTGACTTTACAACGTACTTTACAGTACTCATTTTATTCCAAATACTGCCCCAGACACCACCTGCATGCCTGACACTCCTTTAACTACATCAACCAATCAATCGTCCTAATAGTACAGTGCATCATTCTTCAGTCCTGAATAAGACCACAAATATCTACACATGAAGACACATCGGGCCAACCAGAGAACATCAGATTATCCAGCACATAGGTCCTAAAAACATAGTGGTTAACACGGTTGCCTCACAGCAAGAAGGTCCTGGGTTCAATTCCCGGGCAGGGGTCTTTCTGTGTGATGCGTTTCAATTTCCTCCAAAAACATGTATGTTAGGTTGATTGGTGATTCTAAATTGCCTATAGGAGTGAGTGTGAGTGTGTGTGTGGCCCTGTGATGGACTGGTGACCTGTCCAGGGTGTACCCCCTCTGCCTTTCACCCTTTCAGAGATGGCTGAGATAGACTTCAGCAGATCCCTGTGACCCCGAATTAGGGAATAAGCGGGTATAGAAAACGAATGAATGAATTACTAGACTTGCTTTATACTTTTACTGCAACTTTTTACATTTCAAAAAAAGCAGCTGATGCAGATAATTTACCTACCAACATGTTTTTCCCCTGGAGTTAACAACCATGCAAAACATACTATTAAACCCTGGAGCTGTGAGTCACCAACAGACCTGCTGTGCCACTGAATGAAAATCAACCAAAGACAAAGCAAAACCACAACTCGTATACTTTACACCATGAAATAATCCTATATCCTTTATATACACCAACCATGTAGTCTTTGTTTAGCTTACAATTTTGGCTTTTAAATGTCGTAGCCTCATAGTATGGACTATTGTTGTATTTTCTATTTTTAATAAAGATTAAAAGTCTTCATTGAATATTTGCACACATCCAAAGTTAGACACAACAAACTAATAAAGCGTTGCAGGAGCTTTTAGTTCATCTGCTATGTATTATTTTTAGCCTTAAGGCATTAATTACTACTAAATATTTACATACACATATTTTGCTCAAGATTCATTAAAAAATGGATTTAGAGTTTTATTTTGTTTTTATTTTTATTTTTTTTATTTTGTTCTTTTTTATTTTGTATCGTAAAATGCTTGTGTAAAATATAGCCTGCTGTTTTATTTTGTTAGTTTTTAAAATAACTCAATATAAAACTGATTAAAATGGTAAATAGATATATATAATAGATATAAAAATGATTTTACTGTACATCCTATGGCCAAGAGCCGGTAAAGAGCTGAACAGCCACTCCTACTGTGTGTGCTCGATGATGATGCCACGCATTTCAGATTTAGTCTCGTTTTGATGTCGTTTGATGTTTGATATAAAAAAAGCAATACACTATCTATCTATCTGTCTGTCTGTCTGTCTATCTATCTATCTGTCTGTCTATCTGTCTGTCTGTCTGTCTGTCTGTCTATCTATCTTAGTATATTCTATCTATCTATCTATCTATCTATCTATCTATCTATCTATCTATCTATCTATCTATCTATCTATCAGTTTTAGCATATTCTATCTATCTGTCTGTCTGTCTGTCTGTCTGTCTGTCTATCTTTTTAGTATATTCTATCTATCGTCTGTCTTTCTGTCTGTCTGTCTGTGTATCTGTCTGTCGGTCTTTCTGTCTATCTATCTAGTCATATTATAATTAAAAAAAGATGGAACATAATGGTATTCTATCTTTTGAGCACATCAGTGTCGGGAATCGTCTTTAAACACGTTTGATATTTGCTTAACCAAATTCAGCCACAATCTCCCTGCAGGTCAAACACGAGTTCCGACACAAAGGGCCTCTCGTTTGTAAATGAGGATATGATTATGTAAATAACAGTGAGGTCTTTACTTTATCAGGCTTTAGTTACCATAAAACAATTGAAAGTGGAATAGGTGGCGGGCAGTATTTGCGGTGGTGTGTATATGAATTGGTAGGCAGATGGCGCCATTTTCTACATTTTGCACAGCTTTGCTCGCGGTAGAAACAGAGGGGCGGGGCTTCAGTTGCTATAGAGTTTAATCGGCGCCCCTGTTTCGTTTTATCTTTAACTGATAAAAATAAAATACAATGAAATACTAAAAAACTGCATTTAGCATTGCATCTAATTTTTTTCCTTTATGTTATTTAATTTTTTTCTAATACTATTTAACTTTAAACTCAGTTTTAACTGATTATTTTGAGGTATAAAACCATTTTACAGCATGTAAAATAAAATTTTAATTTAACATTACACCACTCATTATGTCACACACATTAAATATTGAAATAAATGTATAAACATATATATATATATATATATATATATATATATATATATATATATATATATATATATATAATATATAATATATATATATAAACATCTATCTATCTATCTATCTATCTATCTATCTATCTATCTATCTCTCTCTCTCTCTCTCTCTCTCTCTCTCTCTCTCTATATATATATATATATATATATATATATATATATATATATATATATATATATATATATATATATATGAGTACTTTAGTAATAGTTTAGTTGAAATACAACATTTGGTTTTATATATTAAGTGTTGTTTTTTAAAAAACAAACTATTACTCTTTGCAGCTACTAATAGTAATAGAACAACTTGTGTTAATGTACATAAACAATACTATTACTACAACTACTATTACTAGTACTACTAATAATAATGATTATTCATCATCATCGTCTTTATCAAAAGATAATACTTTCCTTGACAAACATAATACTTTAGATGACATTCTAATTATATATTTTTATCATTAGTAAGGACGTATGGTGCCGTTTTGCTCCAGGGCGTATAAACAGTAGTTACTGATGTACACGTGTGTATTATTCTGCTGAGAAACGATCTGACCTCATATGGGTGCTTGGTTAATTTGCCTTTACTGTGCAATTTTCCATGCTTGGCTGCATTCAATTAGATCCCAGAAAGGGCATGCTGTTTTAATGTAGCCCAAACACAGGCTTGATTTTTTTTCTTTATTCTCAAAATTTAATGGAAGGACACTGATGTTGAATTTCAGAATCAGACATTTGTTGTCCAAATACTGATCCTACGTACTCATCGTAAATGCAGAAACTGTCTTTAATTGCGATAATAGAGTAAAAATTCCATTCCTGGTCTTTTATCTAATTCCCATTTGACACAGCGTAAATTTAATGGAGAAAAATGTGGGCAGGACATCCTTCTGCTTTTAATTGTCATCTGGAGCATGAACTTGTGAACAGGAAACATTACAGCATCACAAAGTACACTGATATCTGCAGCTTTTCATGTGGCTCTTAATGCCATTACATTATCTGTGTAGGCTATCAAGTTTGAAATCCCTTTCATGTTTTTTTCCCCTTTCCTTCCTTTTTCATATGGGCTGCACATATGGGAATCGTCTGACACTGTGCAAAGAAGACAGGCTGTACAACACATTTACCGTAACATGTTACAGTGCCTTGCATATGTATTCACCCTTCTTTGAACATTCAGTTTTTTTGTATTAGAAGGATTGAAAGGATATTGCATATGGGCAAAGATTTTATCCGTTAAACACAATTCATTACAGATATAATATAAATAAAATTCTTATATAACTAAAACCTCAATTTTAGAGGTGTTTATTTTGTCATATAGACTTTACAGCACAATAAAATTTGTTTCTTTGCATATCCCATCTTACAAGGTTGGGGTCAGAGCACAGGGTTAGCTATGAAACAGCACCCCCGGAGCAGAAAGGGTTAAGGGTCTTGCTCAAGGTCCCAACAGTGGCAGACTGGCTGGCCTTAAAATTTGAGCCACCACTGCCCCTAAATAATCTTTTTCTTTGATTAAACAAGGGAGAACGCAAACGCAGTCCCCCACTACCAGAAATTACACAGTCCAGATTATCACATTTGGAAAATTTGCAAGGGGTCAGCACAACGGAGTGCAATGGCTGAGGCTCTTCCTGGGTTAACCGTCTTTCTGATCAAAGTATCTCCCCTGCCTGTGACAGAGTTCGTAACTCAAATTATTCGTATGTCAGATCAATTTTCCACACTGAAATGAATTAAAATGCCATTAATCTCTTTCGGTCCCCCAAAAAACACCACCATTTTTTCACGTTTTTAAATAAGGAAAATAAACTTATAAATAACAAACATTGTATAAAAGACAATACAATAGAATGTACTACAATAAACTGGTTTTATTGAGTATAATGTACAGCATTTATCTTGCAGATAAGACAACCCTACTTGCTAACACACTTGCTAACACGCATGTCTGACTAGCTATCAAGTGAGACGCAGAATGCTGGGCAAATGTTACAGCGTTCACTGTGGTGTTCACTGAGCCAACTATCGGTTGAGTGTCTGAAGCTGGCTCGCAACTTAAAACCAGATCAAACTCTAACTTTTCAGCTATCAGTCCAACACCTTAACCATCGATCCACCATTCGTTGACGATCGTTTTGCACATATCATGACATTTGATTTGAGCATTTATTTGCTGAACATGGCTCCAAAGTTAAAGGGTAGTCAAGTTTACGCGAGTATAAAATAACAAATTATTTCGAAATAAAAAAGACTCTAACAGAGGAAAGTGGTTCCACTTTTTTAATCTCACTTGGTGAATAATTACAGGATCACGGGTCAGCCATACATGCAACCACAGCTATGTTTCACAGTAGCAGATGTGTTAATGGTATTAAGGGGTAAGAGCATGAACAGAAACAAAAACAGATGGTTCCTAAGGACCTCTCAGAACGTGCACGCTATAATCATTTCCATATGTAGCTGGGATTGCTCTCAGCGAAAGCCATGTTTGAGCGGTACCCAAATTAAGTACTCAATGAGAAATTGGAGACTTTGATTTGTTCCTTAGACCTCATGTCAGCAGGGCTTCTTGGAAAGATGACACAGCATTTGCATTCATGGCTTCTCCTGGTGCTACTAGCACATAAATGGACTGAGGCTTAGAGAAAAAGCATACAGAAGTTGAATATGAGATACCTTCTCAGATAGGACTGTGTGTGTGTTTTTAATACTTTGGTGGAATAGTTAATGCTTTAAAATGATTGAAAAATATTTAGGTCTAATATGCTATATCGTTTACATAAAAATTAAAAAAAAAGTGTCACGCAAAAATTCCTAAAGTGTCAGGAAAAAAATTTCTAAAATTCTCAAAATGCATGCAAAAATTCCTAAGATGTCATGCAAAAAATTCCTAAAATTTCATGCAAAAATTCTAAAATCTCATGCAAAAATTCCTAAAATGTCACACAAAAATCCCTGAAATGTTACACAAAAATTCCTAAAATGTCACACAAAAATCCCTAAAATGTTACACAAAAAAAAGTTCCTAAAATGTCACACAAAAATCCCTGAAATGTTACACAAAAATTCCTAAAATGTCACACAAAAATCCCTAAAATGTCATGGAAAAATCCCAAAAATGTCATGCGAAAATTTTTTAAATGTCTTAATACTTAAAATGTCATAAAAAAAAATTCCAAAAATTTCACGCAAAAATTTCTAAAATATCATGCAAAAATTCCTAAAATGTCATGCAAAAATGTTTCAAATGTCACACAAAATGTCCTTAAAATTTCACACAAACAATTCCTAAAATGCCACACACAAACAATTCCTAAAATGTCACCCGAAAAATTCCTAAAACATTGCACTTTTTTGGTTAGCACTTCATACAGCTAAAACTTTTGTTTCATTTAAAGATAATGAAATATTTTTTAAACTATAGTACTAAGAAACACAAATTGGAAATATATTCTGTCTGGATAATTTATGTGTTAAAACCCCCCCCCAAAAGAAATAGCTTTATCTGTCAAATCCATTTATCTATAAATCTATAAAATTGGACACTTTTACCTACTACGCTAATTATCAGCTAATTACGACAGCAAATTCTATAAAACCAGCTGCATAAAACAAATAACTGTTTATATAAAAAAAGCTAAAAAAACAGTGATTTGTCTTGCAGACGGAATTCCTGAAAGAGCTACTGTACGAAATTTAAAACCGATCATCGCCATTGAGAATTTTACCAATCAGAATCAAGAGCACTGTGTTAGATCAATAAAACGTAGATCAAGTTACACCTTTAGGTCTGTATGTGATATTACTTATAATAAAAGTGAATTTATATAATGAAAATAACGATAAAAGGCTGTCGAGTATACAGTTTCCATGCACTTTATGTGCTGGCTGTTATAGGATACTATAAGATGCTTTAGGATACATTGGTTGGCCCTGTAGAAGTGATATACACTTTATTCTTGTTATCCTGCCCTTGTGAACTGATGTACACTCTTACTCATCTGATGTAGCATTGGTTTATCTTTACCTCTGGCCTGATTGGAAATGGTTTGAACCCTGACAGCTCCCAATGTCTCGGAGGTCATTGTTGTTTGGAGTGCATCCTTTGCCTGCAAAGTCTCCTTTTTTTTTTTCTACACCCGGTGACATCCAAGGTCAGAAATCCGTGCTTATAATAAACATAGTTAAAGGTGTAATAAATCTCTAATTGCTGAAATAAGCAATAATGTCAAAGATAAGCTCCTGCTCCTCAAATGTACACGACTCCCCCCCTTCCTTAACTCCTGCTGCACTGCTGTGAAGTTTTCTGCCAACAGCTTGTGCCTTTCTCTCTCTCTCTCTCTCTCTCTCTCTCTCTCTCTCTCTCATTAACCACAACTGTCAGATCCTCCAGATGATGAGCAATTAATGCAGATAATAAACACTCGCCATCAATTCCTGTTTGTTTGTTGTTGGTGCTGTTGTTGTTGTCGACAGCAGCGGCAGGGCTCCTCTGATGCCACCTTGGTGCTAACTAGTACTTCTGTAGAATTAGTCTCTCTTTGCTGGCACAAAGCTATAACTGCTCAGCGCATGGCAGAAGGCTGATCATAAGGCATGTTAGATGTTAACAATTAGATCTTAATCGCAACCAGGGTAAGTAGGCGGTTTTTTTTTTATATCCTGGAGCTTGAGAGAAATGCAAACACGATGACTGCCTTCTGAATATTCATTGTTCAGATTTTCTAAAGTTGTCGGACGGGAATGTAGCGAAGACGCCACACTTGCTGTTTGCTCAGGTCTTAAAATCACAAGACGGCTTTATTAACCGTCCTCGTCTCCCTAGTGGGCGATTGATATTGGCTGTATAGGCCATTGAGACTAGATCAGTCACATGTGAACATCCAAGATCCATAGTGTAATTCGGTGTAATAAAATATTTCATGCTAGAAAGAATTCAATGTTTATAATTCATTATTTATGATGTGTTTAGAAGTTCTTTGGTAGCTACTAAAATAACATTTAATAGAGAAAAAACTACTATGCATAAAGTATAAGTGGGTTTTCTTTAAGCTATAAAAACAAAAGAGAAAAAGCATCTGTTTTGAATTTTATGGTGAGGTCATATTAATAGGAAATCTTGCCTAGGATAAAGTACTCAAAATAAAAATCTCAGGACAGATCCAGATTTCACTTAGGTAGAGCCGAGGTAGAGACTTAATGATTTTAGACAAGCACAATGGCCCTGATGTTGGTTTAATCAAAAAAAGTAAAACACTTTGGAAGCTGATCTGTTGTTGAAGCTGGACAGACGAAAGCTGGGTTTATAATGTGCAAATTCGGCTACCATTTTGTCGTCTGGGACAAATTTTTAAAACCTTAAAATTTGGCTATAATCCTACGCTAAAATCGGATTAAATTTTGGCTGTGTCAAAAGTTTTCAGACCCTTTTCTGCAGCTTTTTCTACAAGACCGTCAAACCAAGAATCAATAGGAGCACCGAATCTGATGACGCTATTAGCGTGTCTCAGGAAAATGGAGAAACGAGTCATGACAAACTTGTGGTATGAAAAAAAAACGTTTCTGTATGACGAGTTGTTGCTGCTATTTGATTGCTGTTAGCTACTGTTTAGCGGGGGAACGCTAATGAACATTTACTGAACAAGTCAACATTACAACATTAGTTCCCAATATTATATATAATATTTTAACATTAGTTCCCAAATGTTTCCATACTGGGCCCCACTTTTGCAGGATAAAAATCCAACCCAACTAACACACATGCAGACATAATGACATAAAGACTCCCTTAGGAGGATTTATTTAAAACATTGTGGATTATTAATGGTAATTAGCACAAATTTGGTGTGTAACAACTAAACCCTAAGGAACAAGTCACTAAATATCACAACAAGCATTAAAACCAAAGGCTGCAGCTTCTACATGTTTTTTATGTAACAGTATTTATTGTTTTAAACAGATTTTTTAAGTACTCTAGAAATTTCCTGTCGCTGGAAATGTCCATTGAACAACAGCGGCACACGAGTAAAGTTTTTGTAAAAACTCAAGTAAATGCACATTCATAGAGCAGAATATTGAGGGGAAGCGAAACCTATGCAATGAACACTGCAGGGCGGTGCGGCGTGCCATGGCATGTATTTTTAGCTTGCATTGCGTTTTTCTCTTTTCTAAATTCTGATGCATCATTATAAAAATTAGCTGACTTCACACTAGCCTTTTCATGCACCCTTTTTTATAACTCCAGACTCCTCAGTTTGGGAACCAGTGCATAATAACAACTGAGAGCCTGCAGTGTGAAATGAAGATTATGTCTGTACTGTCTAATATGCAACAATTGCAAAAGACTTTTTAACTTTGCACAGTGTAAAACCGGCTTAAAGGACTAAAGCACTGCTGCATCACATTTTGAGCTAGAGATGGAAACATGGCTAGTTATCATTAGTGGAACTACTATATGGATAATGGAGGAAACTGTAAACCAAATTAAACATGAAAGAAAAGACAGAAAAATCAGATGCCAGTAAAGAAGACAGACTAAATACACTCAAGTAGTTCAGAGTGATTTTTTTTTAACAAATGCATTTACCCCTGTCTCACAAATCATGCCATTAACTGACAGTTCGGATTTAGAGGTGAGGACTCAAGTGCTCTCGAATGTCTTGAAATGTGACACATACGCCAAACTCTGAAACAGTGGAACGACTTCCTGACACATTGGCAAAACACACAGATGTGCAAGTAAGTGTGTATCCATTACAGATCAGAATAGTATTACCAGGAAAAGGTACACTTTTAAACAGCCTTGGTCCAAAAAAAGACCTTAAAACCAGAAAAAAACATCTGATTTCCCCAGTGCATGGAAAAATAATTGAAGCCCTTTTGTTCGGAAACCGAATTTCCCTCAAAAACAATTTGAAAACTAAACAGAATTGACATTCCTTAGATTGATTGCGTTTTATCCTTTGTTCTCAGCAAAGTGTGTTTGTGCCTTTGCCATGGAAACACAGGATTATTTACACTTGGGCCGCTTCACACTTACCTTCCCTTTTCCTGACAAAACAACAAAGGAAGTACCGGGTCAAGCGTCCTCCCTCTCACGTTATCTGGTAAATTGTGTCTCTGTTTCATAATATATATACAAATCACAATAAAGATGTCTATTTAAGGGTCTATTTTTGAGCACTGCTCGCTGAAACTCTTGAACTTTCAACAAACTGCCATCCTGTTTTTACTTGCAGGGTGGACCTGAAGTGCTTAAAAGAAGGAAATTCGGCGGTTTATGTTTGTTTTAAATATACAGCCAACATTCTTAACATTGGAAAGGCGTTAAAGTGCTAAAAAAGTGCCTCCAGGTCTTTGGCTTGAAGCTATTTTCTATTTGGGAAGTGGTAGCTCAGTGGTTAAGGCATTTGACTTCTAATTGGAAGACCATTGCTTCAATTCCAGGCTCCACAAAGCTGCTACTGCTGCTGGGCCCCTGAAATATTATTCCATATCAATTCTATTTGTTTAGCTTATTTGTGTTATCCTGTGTAATCCATTCACCACAGCAATTGTGGATAAATTGTAACCTGATCTAGGATACAGGATATACAACAATTACAGAACAATTATAGCAAGCAGGGGGGTCACTGGCAGTTCACGGGCCCTTTAAAAGATTATGAGGTTGGGCCCCTCTACCACAGTCCTTCTGCACCAAACATATTATTACATACTTCTGGTACAGTTACTACTAATAAAACAGGTCTATGGGGCCCCTAAAGTGTGTGGGCTCCTAGAAACTTTTTCAGCCTTAGCAAGGAAATATTAATAATACCTTTTTATACGATAGTGATTAGTAAAATGTAACATTTTGCCTGCATTAATTAATTTAACACCTGCTTTTTTTCACCTGCAATAATGAAGTGAGTTCCTACTTATAATTGATTTTTTTTTTTTTTTAAATTCTCTATGCATGTGTAAAATACCCTATCTGACACACACGCACACACACTGTCTATAATAGAATAAAAAAACTGTCAGTGGAAATTAAAAGTGAATAACGCATGACGGCGGAAGGTGAGTAAAAAGAACTTGTCACATTTAAATGGGTGAAAATCCCCAGATAGATCACACATCATTTATAATAATAGTCTCTTCGATAAAGACTTTTAAATTTTGACATTTTACATATTTTTAGTGTTAAATGTATAAGCAAAACTGTGAAAAATGAACTAAAAGAGGTGGTGTAATAATAATGGTTGGGTCCTTTCCGATTTTGCTTTCAGGCTTGAAAA
Organism: Bagarius yarrelli; assembly: GCA_005784505.1. Lineage (NCBI taxonomy): Eukaryota > Metazoa > Chordata > Actinopteri > Siluriformes > Sisoridae > Bagarius > Bagarius yarrelli. The sequence continues at coordinate 1,386,513 of VCAZ01000093.1, forward strand.
CAAAATAAAATGGTCCTTGGCATAAGCATTTCATTTAGAGAATTTTTTTCTGAGATTGATATTTCTCACACAGTCTCAGAGCCTGTTCTTGGTTATATCTTAAGAAAAAAAAAAACACGGGACGTTATTGTTCTATCATAAACAGCGTAAATATGTTCGACTAGTCATGCATAAGAAATTTCCTCTGAATGCTTTTAACTGGTGTTAATCAATCATTGAGGTTTTGACATGAACTATTTGATGTGCTTTTTTTATTTGTTTGTTTTCCTTCCAGTCTCACATCAGGAAGGCGGGAAACCTTCTTCCTCAGTTATAGAGCTTCGGCGAGGGTGAGGTCTTTCGAGTGGAGTTCAGCTGAGGGAAGCTAATCAAAGCATTAGTCATTAACAGCAACTTAGTAAAGTAAGTTTACACGAAGGTCAATCCACTTCGCAAGATGTAATGAATTACACGGCAATTACAGCGGAAGAAAAGTTGTTTGTTGGTGATGCGGTGCGCCGTAATGACAAGCACAGGTCAGCAGTGTTAGACACAAGGTTCCTTCTTCCTTTCGGCAGCTAATTATCTCAAGTGCGTCTGTTAAGCCTGTGTGAATGTGAATTTGACCATACAGTCCAATCACTTATCTTTTATTTTCATGCCAAGATTTTACCTTCGGAGCCCTGCTTTTATGATCTTTAATCATTTACACTTTTTCTAAAAGATTTTAAAGCTTTGTAATTATTTATACTAGAGACTGACTGATATAGATTATTTTTAGAACTGATACCAATACCAATAGTTTGCATGTTTAGGACAACGATAACCGATATGCCTTAACCGAGAACCCATATTTTTTTTTTACTTCTGATTTTGATGATAACATCAGTACTGTATTGAACAATTATTTTTATTTCAGTCAGGACCTTTTAAAAAAAAAGAACAAATAGACATCTGAAATTACAGAACCACACAGGAGCTTGGAGGATGGATTGGAACTCACTCTGCTCCACTGACCCAAGGCTACACTTTACATTACACTTTACTTTACAGTTACTTTACAGTGATCACAATCACTGTATACCTCAACATGGTTTAGCTGTAATAAACAGACATTCGGTGTCACTCAGATGAGGTTGGGCTCCCTATTGAGTCCTGTTCCTCTCAGGTTTTCTTTCTTATTACATCTCAGGGAGTTTTCCTCGCCACGGTCGCCACCGGTTTGCTCATTAAGGACACACTTACACTTAAAAAAACATTATTACTGCATTCTCGTTGTAAAGCTGCTTTGAGACTATTTTCACTTTTAAAAGTGCTTTAAGGTCGACTTTTACTGCCATGTTTCTAAATTTACATTTGGTGGTATGGCTCTGTTCTGAATTCCCTGGACAGGGAAACAGCAGCATCCTCTGGGGCGACCCTACCATTTTATGAAAAGAAGAACAGCACAGAATTCCCCCGGAACAGAGCATACAACAATGACAACAGAATGACATTGTTTAGGTTAGCCAATCAAAGGAGGAGATGAGGAGGAGGTGGGTTGCAAAGCTGTGGGCTGAGGAAGAAAGTAGATGAGCTGTGTTTAAGTAAGGTTCCCTGTTTGAGACCCGACAATTGAGTATTTGATAGGGGGTCGATCAGATGATAGGGGTTGGGTTGCTTTTCCCCTAATCAGCTGATAGCAAACTTGCCTACATGGCCTGCCTGAATGAATGCAATAACGCTTGGTTTATAACGATGTTAAAACTGTAATTCTACTCCCTCTTTGCGAACAAAAGAAAATAACTTTTGCTTCTGTAAATTAATATAAGATAAAGGGCCTAAAATTAGTTAGAAAATAGGAAAATAATCAAAAGCAAATTAAGTTCACTTAGATAAATTGTCTATTAATGTAAATGTCTTTATTCGTCACATAGACTCTACAGCATAGTGAAATTTGTTTCTTTGCATATCCCATCCTAGAAAGTTGGAGTCAGAGCACAGGTTCAGCTATGATACAGCGCCCCTGAAGCAGGAAGGGTTAAGGGTCTTGCTCAAGGATCTAAAACTGAAAAAGAGCCTAAAAGGACTGAAAAAGAGCCTTTGTTACATAAAAGCTATAATCATTAATAAACACAAAAATAATTCTAACAAATAAAAAAAAGTTTAAAAAATCTGAATTAAAAACACTTTTTAAAATGAAATTTTAGTTTCATTCGCTATTCAAAATTCAGGTGCAATTCATGCAATCGTTACAAGCAAAACGTCCTCTGTACGGCAATATATATCAGTGGAGCTAATATTACAAAACCAATATTTTATAATTAAAAGACCTTTTGTTAAAATATTGGTAAAACCTATTAATTATTTTTATATTTGTTAATATACATATACCAAATATTTGTAAATCTGTCTCAAACAGTGCCTCACCAGCCACCAACCAGCTCACAGCTCATCACTGTATTACACCATGTGTTCATGCAGCTCAGGGGCTTTGTGCACATGAGCATTGTCAAGCCGGGAACAGCGTTAAAGACTCTTAGTAAATCAAAATATACAACATACCAAGACGTTCCAGACACTCTGTGTGCTTTCATAGCTCTTTATACAGTAGTTACAGTAAGTAGTTTAATCAAAAGGGGTCCAGCACATACTTTTACACAAGGCATTGAAGAAAAAAAGATTTGACAAGAAAAAACATAATTTATAAATGACTTATCTATTAATATTTCCTTGTTTCAGCATTCATTTCCCTCGTCATATATCTAAATATTTAACACTTCACATCAGACTGACGTGCCTCATAATTACAAACATCACACCCGAATCACATCCGACAGGAGCTGAAGTATCAGAAGAACATTTCCATTAAGAATTAAGAAAAATGAGCTTTGCTTAAATATTACATGCGTTTCTCAGAACCGGTGACAAAATCATTTGAATTTACAGAAAAGATGATGCGAGCTTAATTGAGAACTTCGTGACTTATTTATACGTGTTTAGAAAGCTCCTTTCATTTCTAGCCAAGAGTCACTTGGAAGCCCTTGCATTTCTCCTCTTGGTAGAAAAGACAAAAGGAAAGTGCTACTTTATTTATTTAGCATAAAACAGAAGGATTCTCTAAGCTTTATCCAGATTTAGCCGTTTGGAGTTGGAATAATGGATGGGTTGGACATGTATATTTAATGGCTCCGTGTTGTGTGGGAGATAAACATGGTGTTTGAGATGTTCTTTCTCTGCTGAGCCGTGTATTCCCATTACTCTGCTCTCCACTATAGCATTACTTACCAATGTCAGCATTTCATCTTAAAACACTAGAACCGGGCTTTCTAATACAAAAGGTCATGATTTGCAATTCCTCTTTTATACTACGTCTTAAAATTTACTAAAGGAGCCGGCATCACTTTTTTTTTTTTTTTTGCTGTATCCAGTGTTAAGAGCGACCTCATTGACTTCAGCGCTTCCCCGAGACTGTCATCTAGATGCAAAAACAAATAAGTGCTTTTACTGCCGCATCTTATTTCCCAGCCTCTTCGGATTTTACCTGCCTGGTCGACTTAAAGTAGTTAAAGTAATTCGCATGCAATATGGTGCACTAATTCTGACCACTGAGACTAACTACAGTCCTACTAATAATGTGTTTGGGCTCATTTTTAATAAGTCATCATAATTACACCGAGAATTTGATTGGGCATCTGTGCCCAGGAAGATGAAACATGTTGTGTGGGCTTGATGGTAAAGGATATTGCTTGCTGTTCATACATAATTGAGAGATCTTGAATGTCAGACCTGTGGGAGCAAACGCTGGAAAAAGCAGCGGTGCCCCTTATCATTAGTTACACAGCTTCTGCACAGTGGATGGCTGCGTGGGAAGGACAGATGTCACTGCGTCAGGACCAAATACGAATGCAACATCTAGTTTGGGTATTTTATAGCTACTTTTATGAATTTTATTACTATTTAGTACTATTAAGCTTTTCTAACATGGGCCACTGGTAAACCCCCTAAAAATATTTACATTTTATATATTCACCTATTTTCCACATCTACTATTTATATTTTATTTTCCAATGTAATTATTACGCATAATTCATTCATTTATCATTTGTACACAATTACTGATTTTTACACATTATACTAGGAATGCACCGATACCATTGTTTAAAGATCCAGTACGCCGATAGCAGGCGTATATAACAATATCGATACCTGCTTTTTTTTGTGATGTGGGATGTTTTTTTATGGCTCTTGATTTACTGTTTTCTCTCGTCTTGCAGGTCTTGTTGCAGGTTGCTAACATTACTGATGGTGGCTTAGAGAACGATTATCTGTTCTCACTTTTGTGTTTTAATTTTAGATGTTACTATCAGGTTCCTCGTATAATAAGTACTAATTTATGTTCTTCTTAATATTTTTGCTGGACAAACTTTGCAGTCTGCAATTAATTTATTGTATTTTTTTAAAGTTATCTTTTTAGCCTACTTATGCCTTTATTGATAGGACAGAGAGAGAGAGCTGAACTAGGTAAAGAGAGAGTTGGGACTGGAAAGGACCCCAGCTTGAATCCAACCCGGGTCACCGAAGCACAAATGCACGTGGGGGCCGCGCCTTAACACACTACACCCTGGCGCCGGCCAGCCATTATTTTTAAATTATTTTCACGCCGCTGGGCCGGACATTCTATCGCTGCTGCCATAGTCTTTGTGCATTAAAGGTTCTGCTAATGATGTTCACATGAGATTACTTACACAATTCATTTTTTACATATAGTGATTTTTTGTGAACAAAAAATATGTAAATATTTTATATATGACACAACGGCATCACCTGTAAAATATGTAGCACGAGTAAAAAAAGATGTCAAAATCTGGCAGACATCCTTATCTAGAAGTGGCAAATTGGTTTTAGGCTTAAGAATCAATCTAAAAGAAGTGAGAAAGCATGAGGAAATAACGGTAGATATAGATACAGTAGGTCTTCAGTCTTTCCAGTCAGGTCAGTCTTATTTGTTACTGAGCAGCATTTTAGCACCTCACTCTTTAGAGTAAAGTGAGGAAATATTACCATTTAGTGTGTATGTGAACTTCCCTAGCCTTTGACTGCTACTTGATCTAAGTATGTGAGTTATTTTCCTTCTCTGTGTGAAGCAGGCTACTCCATTTACCCAGCCTCGACTCCATTTTTCACTGCTGGCCTCTTACACTGATGCGCCTTCTCAGGAGGTCTGGATATGAGCATCGTCTATAAAGAGAAGCCCTGACTCTAACTCAATGAGATGCGGCAGGAGACAGGGCGCTATTTATTTCCTTTTGGGGCCTGGGTCTCAAGCGAGATAAATGGCAAAGCTGTCGCGCGAGCGAAGAGCCAGCTTTATATTTCTGATTTCCGTCTTTAATGTGTTGCACGTTTTATATGACCCGTCTTTTTGTTCACTCCTTCTTGCATTTTCTTTTAAGACTTAAATGCAATTATTGATGTGCGAGGCTCAGGAACATTATGCGTTATTTGTTAGTAAGCACCATTTTTGCATATTGCCGATAACAGGAAAATGCATGTATGGAAATTCGAATATAAATTGACTTATGTCTTGAGGGCTGCATTTTGCACACCGAGCTCTTCTGCAAGTAATATGTATATAGTTCTTTATATTGCTAATCTAAGCATGTGGCTTTTAAGAGTTTAACTTGATACAAGAAATGCCTACGGGCTTGCGGTACGACTGCTAATAACTTTTATGTTATTGTTCTGACAGTAAGGTATGTCTATTGTTTCTAAAACAACAAGAAATGTGTGAGTTGTGATGCATGAGTGATTCAGAACTGATCATTATGGTGTATTGTATTGTATTTTGGGTACTTTTCATGATCAGGTATAAAGAAATGTTACAGCATTTGGACGACTCATAGATCTTAGATCGTCCTTTTTAAACCATATTTTTAAAAATCATTTATTACTTAATTGATTTACTTCTCATAAAACAATGTACAGAGTCGCAAAGCAGTTTCAACGTGACTGTTTTTCTCTTTTTTTATTTTAAGTGTTTTCAACGCATAAAGCTTTTATAAGGGTTGCTTATAGACAGCCTCCATTCAAATCAGGCTCTTAGAGTCAGTTTAGACAATTTTAAAGGTGAAGCAGTGGGCTATGACTCTATCTCTGATTTATGAGAGCTTTCTCTGCCTGGATTGATGCTATGCTATCTTCAGTCCATGCAGCTTTTACTGCATCATCTTGCATCCAGAGACATGGCTTCTTCCCAATAAAGCCCCTTTTAACATTCGTGAGAGTTTCTATAAACAACAGGACAAAGAAACGATTAAAAATTAGACTAATGCCAGGCGACTTTCACTTCAGCTTGGTGAAAAGAGCATTACACAATAAAATATAGAACGAGTGGGATACTTTCAGGTTTTTGATGGGGGTGTGTTGTTTTAAATGTCCTTTCTGTGCCTTTAGAAGACATCACCAGACATTTGTATGAGGAATGGGGGCTGGATACAGGATAAGGAGACTTATCTGGACAGGTGGAATGGCTGAGAGACATCCATTTTAATCACCGGCTACACTACATAGCATTACAGCAAAACACAAGCAGGCTGAACAAACGAGACAACCGTATCTTTCTCTAACTATCACATACAGCAAGGCGGAGGCGTGGGATACGGGACTGTAAAATGAGTGATGTTTGTAAAAAGAGACAGTTCTGCCCGCTAAGCACTTTTACATGGACGCTCTGGCGGTTTTATGTAGCGCATCCCCTAATGCACTCTGACACACTGTTTTGATATCATTACTACATTATACTTGCAATTTTTGAGTGAAAAAATACACTACTTATAAAGTCGAAATTCATAAATACATTTATGTCAAACTGCACTTAATATTGATTTTGTTAGTGTTCAGATTCAATAATAAGGTACAGGGTGCATGAATATTTAAATATTATCTTCATTTCTGCATCTCCTAATGGCCTCAGCTCCTCCACACTCAATTTAAACACAATTTAGGAACTATAATGTATTGAAAAATACAGGGATTTGGCAATAAATCATAAGGAGAATATCCTGGGCCTATTATAAGATAGTTCAATATTAGCCCCCAGAGGGGCCTGCACAATTAGATTCCTGTTTTTAGGCTACTCAATTATCTGCCTGCTCTCATTTCAAGGGACTTTTACCTCTATACCTCTTAAAGCTGTTTGCTTATAGAAAAAGCCAGATCCTTTGATACAAAGTGGCTGAGTGGGGGGGTGGTGGTGTTACATTTCTGAAATAAGGATATTTCATTCACCCTGGGCATTAAAAGGCCTGAAAAGAGGTTAGAAAAGCTTTAAATCTGTTTATAATGATCTTAAACGTATTTATTTAAAAATATTTATCTAGGAATCTTGTGAGAACAGTGTAAGGGGGCAGCACAGTAGGGTACTCCGGTATGTGAGGTTGATTGGTGATTCTAAATTGCCCATAGGAATGAGTGTGAGTGTGTGTGTGTGGTCCTGTGATGGACTGATGATCTGTCCAGGGTGTACCCCTCCCGCCTTTCGCCCTTGCAGAGACAGTTGGAATAGACTCCAGCAGGTCCCTGTGATCCTGAATTGGGAATTTGGAATACAGAAGATGAATGAATAAATGAATGAAAAGTGTAACAGAAATAATAATGCAAATTAAGGTTAAGAGATTTAGATTAAGTTTAAACTTTTTAGAATGGATTAAAAATGTGATATCAGAAATCGGGTTTAATTGTGGCCAGTGGCAAATCAAAATGAATCTTCGTTACCTATAGATGTACAGGTTGGGGCAGTTAAGATTAAATGGTTAAGGTGCTGCGTTGTTGATTGGAAGACCAGAAAGACCTGGGTTCCTTGAGCAAGACCCATAACCCTTCCTGCTCCAGGGGCAAAAGTAGTCCAAACACATACAATATAACATAAACAAGGTGTTTATTCTTAAAAAAAATATCAGGCTTTTATCTTTATGGCAGAAGATACAATAGTGTACAATACAGTCTTAAAGATACAGTACAATCTTCACAGTTCATTAATAGTTCATAGTTCATCTTTATTAAATCATTTGCATTTCGTGTGGTGCACTAACTGTAAACAGATTGTAGCTTATTTATATTACTGTAGGAAGTGTTCCAGCTTTTTGTTGATTCCAGTTCACAGATCTGCTTTTTTCACAACAACATCAGAACAGCAGCTGATTGTAAATATCAGGGTCATGGTGTGCATTCATACATGTGGTTCACACATTAATTTTACCAACTGTTATATAACTGGAGTCAGAATGCTATAGTCACTTACAATGCTATAGTCACTTTACAACGCTTTTTGCACAATATTGTTGTTCATTTGCACATTTCATGTCTTACCTTATCTTACAATATGGTTGGCGCTATTGCGTTATGTTCCATTCTCTATTGTCTTTTTTGCACTGTCCTTGTAATGTTTGTATTGTTTATTGCACTGTCTGTTTCTGTACTGTCTGCACCAGGTTGCACACATGCACTTTATGTCTATCCTGTTTAGTTGCTCTTGTTGTGGAGATTCTATGTTTTGTGTAGCATCGGGGGTCCTGGAGAAATGTTATTTCATTTCACTGTGTACTGCATCTGCTATATATGGTTGAAATGACAATAAAGCTCCTTGAACCTTGAAATTATGGAAATACATTTGCCATTTAGTTTCTTTACAGTGTCTTTGTAAAAAAGTTTGAATACCAAGTACGACTACCAACATTTTTTTTCTGATACTCCTCGATACCCATATCGATACCGATATCTGTACTTTTTTGGAATGTGAGATTATTTGTATGGCTCTCAGATTATCGCTTGCCAATTCCTCGTCTTGCAGAGGTTTGGTACAGTGTTGGTTGTTAAGTGCTAATGTTATCGCTAGCTGCAAATTCTCTGTGCTCAATTTTGCGTTTTGGTTCATTAAATTACTCGTAACATACATTAAGTATTTATTTTTTGTACCTCTTGATATTTTTGTGGGAAGGAATATTTAAAGTCAATTTGGGTTTTTTTTATTATTAGTGCTGACAGAGTGCTTGTGCACCAAACGTTTCATCAGGTATCTGTCCTGGTAGCGGAGTATTTTTACGAGTATAAATATGAGTACATGAGCTCAGTATCGGGCTCGATACCGATGCAAGGAATAAGTACATGGCTGTTTAAAGATCCTACAACATATGTGCTAAAAGGTACTAACTGGTTTTTAATCTTGGTATTTTTAAAGCATTAATAATAACTAATTTTAAAATTACTCCCTTTCCAGTATAACGTATGCTTTCATATGGAATACACACAGATGTGTATATAATTATATCCATGCATTTTTTAACAGCTTAACTTATAATAACTGAAGCTTATTGCACAAAACCAAGCCATCACATGGAACCAGTGCACATACACTCACGTCCACAGTCGCACATTATGGACATTCTCATCATCCTACAGGACTGGGGTGGAAAACCAGGGATTTCCACCAGGCAGTGACAGGAATTAAACATTAACCATGGAAACCATTAGGTATAATATAGTGTGTGTAGTGTTTATATTTATTTTATTATTAATTTCTAGTTATTTTTATGTGGTAAATGCAATTTCTTATTTCCAATCCACCACCATATGAATGCAGATTCTTTTAAGATAAGTGTGTGTGTGTGTGTGTGTGTGTTCCAGCCAAGGGGCCTTCATTCGACAGTACCTACTCCCCATTTACTGCCAAACACTGATTGCAAATGTAGCAAAATCCTGATTACTGAATTTCTGAGCAGCTCCTTTGTGTATGCCACTTCATTTTCCTTTTCTTGAGTGGTTTATTAAAAATTGATAATTCTTTGTAATGGCCTCATTTCTGTCAGTTTTCATATTTTAATCCGGTTTTAAAGAAAACAAGATACATTAATCAAATATGACAGAAAACATTCTTAATATAATCATGCAAGGGATTATGAATTGCAAATGAACAAGCGACCGCCCTCCTCCGCTCCAAAATGTACTTCCATTAATGTTACAAAATAAAATAATCATGACCATTTTAAATTGACTTTGACTGCATCTGATGCAAAAGAGAATTTATAGTTGGGTGTGCTGAAATTGGGTGGAAGTGTAAGCTTCCGCACTAAAAGCTGTCTTAAGCAGTGTAAGCAGTCATGTTGTTTTTAGGCTAAGATAGTGTCCGGGATGGTAGGGGGGTCCTGAGGAAAAATTGAGATGACTTCCTGCAATGCAATTCATGAATTTATTCATCTTGGTCCAGATCTGTGTTCTTCTGGATTCTCTTGGAAAAAACTCTTGTGTGAGGCCAGACTACAGGCTGGATGGAATGCCAGTGACAATTTAGTGAAGCAAATACACCTTGTAAACCTACATAGACATGGTAACTGTATTGTATCCACTGAGGAGAGTTGTTTTCGGATGTAGTTTATTTTTAAACTAGTAACACATGGCAAAAGAACAAACAAAGTTGACACTAACAAACGTGACTTGACGCTAACAAACTTGATTTGAGGCCAACAGACTTGACTTGACGCCAACAAACTTGACCGGAACAAACTTGACTTGATGCCAACAAACCCAATGCCAACAAACTTGACACCAACAAACTTGATACCAACAATCTTGACTTGCTGTCAACAAACTTGACACCAACAAACTTGACACCAACAAAGTTGACACCAACAAACTTGACGCCAACAAACAAGGCCCTTAACCCCGAATTGCTCAGTTGTATAAAAGAGATAAATGTAAGTCGCTCTGGATAAGGACGTCTGTCAAATGCTTTAAATGTAAATGAACTGACAACCAATAGAAACATGACAAATGGACAGGGGAATCACCTGACTGGAACACATGGGGAACATTGATCACATGACAGGACAGGACGTAAACAAAGGGCATGAACAAAGAACACAAACATAAAACTCACAACATCAACATAACCTTACCACCGAACTTTACAGTAACATTTTTCACTTAACACAGTCAATAAAGTTCAATAATCAAACCTGAGGGTCAAAAGTTGTGAGGGTCCTCATGCCAAAAAAAAATGCTTACACATGCTTACATCCTGTGTTTATTTGTTGACCTGTGCTTAAACCGTCAGTAGAGTAATAACATGGCTCCTGGAAAATGATTTCATTGCAGTCTGGCACAAACTAAAATACTCTTCCTTTAAATTGCGCTTTGTAACTTTTAAAAGAGATGAGTTATACCACAGAGACGACCGAGGACCAAAATTAGATGCATTTCCAACCCAGATCAATGCTATTTTTCCCCCTTAAACGAGAACCCAGACAAAACCATTAAATAATCATACCCAAATAAGTTTGTGTTTACTGGAAAAAAAAGTGTACAGTCAACAATGCTCATAAACAGAGAACAGCAAGCAAAAAAACCTGAATAAATATTTAAAGAGGTTAGGAAGAAAATGGCTTTAATGAAGAACGGCAGATCTAAAACGCTGACCCTGGCACCCGAAGTGAAGGAATGCTTCCCAGGGTACCTTGGCCACACTTAGAGAAAAGCAGATAATTCGTTAATGTCACGGACTTGTTGGAAATGGCAGATAAATGGATTCCTGCCATTATTTGCCAGACTAAGTGAAGCGAAAGAGGCAGCATGGTGGAGAGGACGAAACGGGTTATGAGTGATAAGTGTCTGAAAGCTAATGAAGGCTGAATAGGCCAAGGTCAATGTCTGCCAGCGAGGTGTCTGTGCTGCTCAGCTGTCCTGCTGCTTAAATATAGTGGGAATATACATTGAGCTTTTAACACCTTGAAACACGGAAGAGGATGGAATATGAAATATGGGCTTGTAATGGCTTTTTAATGATGCCCCCCGAAACCCTCCACCCTGGCCTGAGACTGGAAATCGGAGGTGAACCTTGATATCGCTGCACTAAGTGCTTGTAATGCACCGTAACTTTTTCCCCTCAGTGTAGATGAAACCATTTTACATAAATGACAAATGTCTCCCTGACATAATATGTTGAAGGATAATACGGTTCTAAATGTACTGAACAATAGGAATGGAAATAGAGTTTTTTTCCATTAGGGGGTTTCTCTAAAGGCATTTTTACCTTAATCATGTACATTAAATCCACAATGACCATAATAATATGAATGTTAAATGTTTCTACCAAAGTTAAATTCACATGCATATAATGATTTCTATGGCTCAAGGATAGATATTTAACCTGTGTAACCAGTGCTGGAAAGTAACTAATTACATTTACTTTCCTTATGAGTAGTTTTTTTTTATTCCTACTTTTTGGAGTATTATTAAATGGTGGTACTTTTACTTGAGTTGTTTAAAAATAAATGAATCAACTTTGTACATTCGTTTTTCACAAAAAAGTACAAAGTACAAAAACTTTTTTTTAGATAAGGCCAAAAAACCTTTAGATATCAAATCCATGTATTTGATTGCAGCAATAGCAAAACAGAAATGAGCAGCCAACAAAACACTTTACATTATTTGGCAGATGCTCTTATCCAGAGGGACTTTTAATTTATATCTTTTTATACAACTAAGCAATTGGGGGTTTAATGGCCTTGCTCAAGGGCCCAGCAGTGGTAACTTGGTGATGCTGGGAATCAACCCCTGTTCTTCTAATTAGCAGTCCAACACCTTAACCACTTTCCCTCCCTTCATGAGGAACTTTAGTCTATAAATACCACAGCAAAAACAATCAGACTAAACATTATGAATAGAAACATTATTAAAGACAAGATAATGATAATAAAATCAGATAAAATAGTGCATTGTCTTGTTTTCCAAACTGTTCACATTCACTTATTTGAATTCGTTTATGAGGACATTTTGACAATTTTATATATATTAATGATCTGTTCAAGCATAAGACATGAACGACAAATCAATTTAGAATTTTCCCACTATGAGCGGTAGAAGGGCAGTGTTGGCTCAAATAGTTGTTGAGTTGTTGACCAGGAAGTCCTGGGTTTGAGCCACACCACCGCCTGTCAGCCACTGTGGGGTCCTGGAGCCAGACCCTTAACCCTTCCTGCTCCAGGGGTGCCGTATCATAGCTGACCCTGCACTCTGATCCTAATTTTCCAAGCTGGGATATGTAAAGAAACAAATTTCATAGTGCTGTAAAGTGTACAGCCCATAATTGCTGAATTATGATCACTTTCACATCATTTTGTACCTGAATCGTTTAAAATCACATTTTACACACTATAGTACTTTGTCACATGGTAACCTAGGGTACATTTTCAGTAACGGCAACTTGATAGAATGGTGATTAAATATAGTGCTACACCAGATCCTGGACTGAACCACTGAATTACACATTAGTCTTGATCTCAGAACAGAATTAGGAAAAAAATACAAATAAAAGTGAACAATGTGCTTTTGCATTGGTTAAGATGTCTGTCAGTTCTGTTTTTTTTTGCTGCTTAATGTCCTCTAAAGACCTATATTATACCCCAATTAGATGCCACTCTTGTTTCCTTACATCAAGGGCTTGACTCTACTGGTTTGTCACCCTCCCCAAACCCAATCAATTTCATTACTCCAGTTACAGCCGAGCTCGGGTAAAGCTGTGCCCTTAAACTTCAGCTTCCCTCCAGATCGATCGATAGTCCACGTTCTTGCCAAGGTTCCATTTAAAGTTCATTTATTTCAAGCCATCATATAAAACAAGACAGAGCATCAATGTGGCCCTACTTTGTTTTATTTGTCTGAGAATTTCCAGCATGACACGCTATACTGAGTGCTGGCCGAAAGGCTGCTTGGTAAGCCTTTAATACACAGCACACTGATCTCACCTGTACAGTGTATATATAATCCAGGATCTGTTTTGTTTCACATACAGTTTGGGTCCTTTAATCCTTGTGCTGTTTTTAATAACTTGCTGCAAGGTTGATTAAGCTAGTAACCAGCGTGCATTTTAATTCTGAGTGCAATCAGTACAATTTGTGTCTAATTTCTTTTGCACTGGTTCCATATTATTTAGGAAATGAAAAGTACATTGTTGAAGGCTTGATTTGAGGGCATCGCAAGTGATTGGCTTTGTAAAATAATTTCCAACAAAAGGCTTTTTTGGATTTTAGTTTTTGTGGTTTTTTTTGTGTGATTATTAGCAAAAATAACATACGAAATAGCATATGTCGACATGACATAAATCATAATTAAAAATTACCCAAAAAATAATTATACTAATACAGATAAATAAATAAATTATAAAAATGGAAAGAAAAAAAAAACCCCGGGATAATGTGCAAATAAATTAATTAATAAACGTGTAAAACAAACAGTTGTCTTTTAAATTGACCTCATAGCCAGAAATACAGGGAGTTCTAGCAATGTCATTCAGTGTAAAAATGCCAAATTAAATGAAACTTAACTAAATCAAACGAAAGTAAATTTAATTAGAGGTTATAATTTTTGGGTGTTTATTTAACTATGCTTCGTGAAAGAGTCCCATAATTGAGGTGCCATTTTCCCCTGTGAAAATATTACATTAGTAATCTAAAAGTGTGCATTTAACCATTCAAAAAAAAGTGTCATGTTTTATTGTCTTACAGTTTGTTTGCTGATGAATGCTAAACAAACTGCATCCATGCTAATATTATCAGGATATTAAGTGGACTTGATTATTTATTTCTAATCTATAATTTAGATAACAGGGATGTACTTTTAAAGCATCCTCATTACTTAAAATACGACTAGAAATATATAGAAAAAACCCTTTATTTTGTATATTTAGGAAATTCAGACTTTATGTTGAACATGTGACTTGTAAAATAAAAAAAAAAAATTCATGCTCAGGTATCCCAGGGGTTGGGGACACCCTGGACAGTGTGTTAACCCATCACATGGCACAATCTCACACCCACTTACATTCTACAGACGATTTAATGATGTTGATCAGCATAGAAGACATGTCTTTGGTCCAGGGATGAAACTTGAGTAGCTGGTGGAAACTCCCAAGGCACAGGAAGAACTCCAAACAAACAAGTCAGTGGCAATGATTAAATACTCAGCTCTAGAGGCGCAAAGAAAATACTAACCACTGAGCCACCATGACCCCAGCCGTAATTGATTTTAATGCTTGGATTTTAAGATAAATCAATGGGTTTTTGGTTGGAATGTGCAAAAAAATGATGCATGATAAAGTACTGGTTAATTTTATCGATACGATATTTTTATTTTTTAAATTTTAAATCATCCATCCATTTTGTGTCTAAAAACTATTTTACTTACATTCACAAATGTTATATATTCATAAATGTAATATCGGTGACTCTCCAATCAATCAATCAATCAATCAATCAATCAATCAATCAATCAATCAATCAATCAATCACATGTTGATTCAGACCAGAAAAAAGAAGTTACTTAAGATTAAAAAACAAACAAATTGTGTTATTTAGTATATTTTAATAATAAGCAGCCTGGCTAACCAACTGGTTCATGGAGGTTAGAGTTTACAAAGCTTCGTCTTCTTTACAGTTGTTACTGTCTAATAAAACCCACCTTGACAGCTTAATAAGTAAAACGGAAGAAGTTTATAGGAAGCAGGTTGTATCAATATAATTGGATTTTAATTTCATTACTATTATTATTGTGTTTATGTGTTGGCATTAGAATTTGCTACAATTTATCGACAAGCACTTTCACAGTTGCTCACAATCAATATTACGGCTTTAACTAGAGACCATGCAAAGCCTCAAAGGGTCTAAAGGGCAGAGGTTTGTGAACATTATCCTGGCTCACATTTTTTCAGATTAGCATTTAGACATTCTGGAGTTCATCGTATAGCATCAACTACGCCACAGACATTCTGCAGTGATAGTAAAATACATGCTTATAATTGTTATTCTAATTATATATATATATGTATTACATAAAATAAAACTTGATAACTCTTTTACAATGTAACCTGAGTGAATTACAGAATGACTCAAATAAGACAAAGTAGGTGTATTACGCTAATCTAATATAATATAATAAAGTACTAATAAAATAATACAAATCACTGAAAAAAGTAAATCCTTAATGGGCTTCATATTAACATATTAACTTTTGGAGGAATTGGTGGCGCAGTGGTTAAGGTGTTGGACTGCTTCCTGAAAGATTCGATTTGATTCCCAGCACCATCAAGCTACCACTGCTGGGCCCCTGAGCAAGGCACTTAACCCCTATTTGCTTAGCTGTATAAGAGATAAGGGTGTCTACCAAATGGTTTAAATGTAGTCTAGCATCATCAGACATGCCCTCTCACACCTCCTTCAATTTAAACACAGTGTTAAAAGATCAGGGATGGGCAATCTTGGTCCTGGAGGGCTGGTGTCCTGCAGAGTTTAGCTCCAAACCTAATCAAACTAGGTTTCCCCGCCCACGTTTAAGATGCATGTGTCTGCTGCATGCCTCATGGTTGATTTGGTACATTTGTACAGTACATACTGTAGATCATTGCAGAAGAAATATCTGACTCAGTTAATAAAGCATCAACCAGTAACCATTTTAAATGCATAATAAAATTCAACAACCAACAAACGACCAAAGCTTTTTCAATTTAAAAAAAAAGACATTTGATTCCAATAACCAACTATATAAGCACAATAATAAACAGAAAGAACTTATTTTATGGATGTACTTTGTACAGTGCTGACTTAAAGAATTGTGTATTTACAGTACACAGTTACAGATAATCGAACAATAAATTACAAAAAGACCCCTAAAAGGCATTTATTGTGGCATTTGCCCTGTTTCTTATTTACAGATACGGCCTTCTTGTGCTGGCATTCCAGACATTCCCTCTCTTTGAATAGTGAGGATGAGTGTCAAGCAGTGGCACGATGTTTGTGATGGGAGTTAATTGAATGGGAAGTGGGGAGGGGAAGAGTCCTTTAGCGCTTTTACGTGTCGTGCAAAAGCACTGCCGCTTACTTCTCCCTCTCATCGCCAGTGCAGTTGGCAGTGTGCAACAGATTTCTGGAAGTGATTTTGTGCATAGCTGGATTATACAAAAACCATGTCATTTTAATCAAAGGTCCTAGCTTCTGTACCAGCAGCTAAGCTATGCAAGATTTGGCAAATATGCCACATATCTGTTTCGGAGCAGATATACAAAATCCTTTAAATTCTGTGTCATGTAAAACAAGCAAACATGGACAGGGCTCGATGTGTTCAAGAGAGTGTAAGGATGGCGTAGCTGGACGTTCATGATTGAGCCCTCAGGGGGGCAAATTAGACCAGCAGATATTAAAGGATTTTGATTTGGCTGGAATAAATTAAATTACTTTCTTGGCTCTTTCTGGTGAAGTAAAGAAGGCCTCAATCAGATTACCAAACACATTTCAAAGGGCAGACCTACTGACATTAAATGCTAAGTAACTGTGAGGTCATTTTTTTGTCTGTTTTGACCTTGTAAAACTACACCACACTACAGCTGTAGGCATTTGTCATCTGAAATTAAAGTTATGCATCGAGTTGTAGAATTTAGCAATCTGATTAAATGGTGATCCCCTGAGAAGTATAACGACCACACTAAGTGGAAGATAATGTCGCCTAAGTGTAAAAACATGTGCAAGGAATTGTATTATCTAATAAAAAAAGAATATAATTTTAATTGGTCTTGGATGACATATGGTGCATCATTGACATATAAGGTTTTCTGTGGATTTCTATAATATGTTGCTGCATACGTGCTTTTGCACAGGTGTAAATAATAAAAAAAGGCAATTAAATTACTCCAACAGTTGTTTACTTTTGCCTTGTGTTGTGGTTATGGAAAAAGTAGTTGGTGAAAGAAAAATTAAATCCATTTATCAACTGTTTTTATTTATGCTACGAAATAATTCATTCATTCATTCATTTATTCAGCTTCTATACTAGTTTATTCCATAAATCTGGGTCACAGGGATTTGCTGGAGCCTATCCCGCCCGTCTCTAAAAGGGCGAAAGGCAGGAAGGCAACACCATGGACAGGTCGCCAGGGCAATTTAGAAAACCAATCAACCTTACATACATGTTTTTAGACTGTGGGAGGAAACTGGAGTACCTGGAGTAAACCCACACAGCGCATGGGGAGAACATGCAAACTCCACACAGAAAGGCCCCTAATCAGAAATCGAACCCTGGACCTTCTTACTGTAATGCAGCAGTGCTAACCACTAAGCTGCCCATCTTTCTGAAATGATTAGATATATTTTTCATTAATTATTTCAAACACAAATCCTATATTTATATATATCTATCTCTCTCTCTCTCTCTCTCTCTCTCTCTCTCTCTCTATATATATATATATATATATAGATAGACTATCACAATCAAACGATGCCTTGAAACTTGGTATTAATGAATATAAGCAAAACAATGCCTTAATTATCTCCAGAAACTTCTGAAAACCTTGCACGAGGTGTTTATTCCACCAGTAGGGGGCGCTGTAGCTATGCAAAATTCACACCTGAAACGGTGCCTTAATATGAGGTTTTAGATCCTCAGAATTGTCCAGCGGCGAAATTGTACCATCTTATTTAATTTATCCAAACTCAGGAGAACTAATATTGTCTATACAAGAATTATATCCATACATTTATTTCTATTATATTTACTTTATTCATATTTAGGAACCCTTGAATGATGCATAAAACATGATATGTTATTGGTAAATACATGTGTATTTTACACACACACACACAAACACCCACACCCACACATGTTGTCACTATTGTAATATATGTTACTGATAAAAAATATAAAGAAAAACTTTTTAGTCTTTATCAACTTATCAACTTTATCATTTATCAAAATATCCATCCGTCCATCTGTCCGTCTGTCCGTCTGTCTGTCCGTCTATCTATCTATCTATCTATCTATCTATCTATCTATCTATCTATCTATCTATCTATCTATCTATCTATCTATCAGTAATGTAGGTAAAGATTTGGACCAGGGTCAAGGTGTGACTCGAATTTCGTTCCGTTTGCACTAAAGACAGCTAGACGCCCTTCCCAATGAGAGTCAATATGGAGAATGACAAACAGCGGATCCTTTTAGGACATGAGTGCACTTAAACTCCTTCAGCTCTGCTTAAACTTGCAAAAAAAAAGAGTGTATAAGGTATATTTTCGGCGCAGGACTCCATAAACTGATTTGCAACCGAAGAGAGATGTCAATATAACCAAAAGGTGACGGCTGAAGGACTAAGTAAAATAAGTGCACTTGCACAATGCAGCTTACTTGTCTCCAAATACATCCTACCTTATTAAATATTCATTCATTCATTCATCTTCTGTACCTGCTTATTCCCTCATTTCGGGTCACAGGGATTTGCTGGACTCAATCCCAGCCGTCTCTAAAAGGGCGAAAGGCAGGAGGGGGACACCCTGGACAGGTCGCCAGTCCATCACAGGGCCACACACACTCACACTCATTCCTATGAGCAATGTAGAATCACTAATCAACCTAACATACATGTTTTTGGACTGTTGGAGGAAACCGGAGAAAACCCACGCAAGCACGGGGAGAACATGCAACCTCCAAATGAACCCGGGACCTTCTTGCTATGAGGCAACAGTGCTAACCACTAAGCCATCGTGCTGCCTCCTTATTAAATAGTATGTCCAAAAATAAGACAAAGTTATAGGGTGTGGTTTAGTACGTCTTCTAAATAGGATGTTAGTGTGCATTTTTGAAACAGCCTAAATGAATCAAACAGATTAAGTCCATAAAGCAGGTGCATATATTAAGACATTCACATTAAAATAATGTCTGGGTGATATATTTTAATCCTAAGTCCTATTATTATTTTTTATTGTTATTTAGCATTCTCTCATTCCCCGCCTTGCATCTTTGGCTACCAGATGTGTCCCCACACTGAAGAATTATTCCTCATCCCCAGAGTGGAATAAATGCAATCAATATGAGCGTAGCTCTCAGGCCTTGAAATATTACATTAATGTTCCATGTGGTGACATTTTAGCTGGAAATTTCAAATACATCATGAAGGCTCAAATTAATATTTATCAGCAAGGGTTTTATATGCTTTGCAAAACAGTATTAGTGTGAACTGGAATTATGCTGCAGAAAATGTATTTACACAGCTCGCCTGTACTGTCAAGTGAAATGTTTGGAAATGTGTTTCAGATTTCTCCGTTTTTTTTTTAATGATTACTTTTCATGAATAAAATAAAGAAACTAAACAAAAATGTTTGAGAAGCATTTAACGTGATCGGAGAACGTCTCGTACTGGAGTATAGGTAATTTGCGATTTGTAGTGCTATTAGTATGCGTGAGGTAAAACAATGGACAGCTGTAAAACACTGCAGTTTAAAAATCTGCCTAATGTAAATCCTTACTATGAGAAATATAATAATAACAACATAGAAAAGTTATATATAAGTATATAACGTACTATATAGACGTTTTATCGTATATAGACGTTTTTACGGATATGGTTTAAGTGAACAAATGTGTTATTTCTTGCCAAGGTTGCTCTGACATAATCCTGTTTGTCTGCGGCGATACCCCATGCATACGGTTCTCCTGGGAATCGCACACTATCATTTATAGATCTGTTTTAAATTATGCTTGTCATTGAATCCAAATTTATGCTGCAATTGATCTAGAAGGAAAAATATTAAACGATTTTTGGTGTTGGTCTTCAGTGACCTCGGGTC
Organism: Bagarius yarrelli; assembly: GCA_005784505.1. NCBI lineage: Eukaryota > Metazoa > Chordata > Actinopteri > Siluriformes > Sisoridae > Bagarius > Bagarius yarrelli. The sequence continues at coordinate 1,407,131 of VCAZ01000093.1, forward strand.
AAGGTGAATTTAACATTGGGCTTATTGAACAGTTGTCTCTTTTTACCTGCTGCAGCTTTTTTTTTTTTGTTCATTTGCATTTTCATACTCATTTGCTGCTCGGAGCGATCACAGACTGCGTCTTGAGGACTTTTTAAGTCGGGGTTTTTAAATGGAAACGATGACTTTGATATGGAAAGAATGAACTCATGTCAGACTTTAAGTAGGGCTTCTTTTACAAGGTTTCTGTTAAGGGAAGTGGAGGAAATTGATGATGGCAAAGAACTTTCATCAGTGCAAATATTATTTTTCCAGTGGTTAGGGGTGTGGTTAGAGATTAGGTGACGTTACCATATCTGGTAAAAGAGGTTTCAAGTATAATATCTTTAGAGAGAGGAAGAAATTAGATGGTTATGATGTAATGATTAAAGCCATTTAAGACTATGGTGAATAAATAAAATGTATTAGAATATTTTGACATACCGCATTACAGAACTATATTTGAAAATTCCTCTTGATACAGTTACGCCAGCATGACCAAATTTATATAAAACTATTTATATATATTTAGGTGTCTGAAATGACTTTGATTGTAGCACTCCGAGTATACTGTGAAACAGGCTTTTCTTATCATTTACTAGATTGCTGTAGTTGCACTTGGCCAGGTTACAATGGCACGTGGCCCGGGCTCTCAGAGTAATCGGGCTGCAGCAGGTGTTGCTGCTCAGTGCCGCTCTCCCCTGTGGCCTGCTGATGGAGAACATCTGGAGAGGCTCTGTTTTGCTTCTTCTTTTCTGCCCACGGTATGACCAGGTGATCTGGTAAGTAGGGAGATGCATGTCGACATGTGGCTCCCAGGCACCTTTTGCATTCAGACCTATTCCACTTACATTGGGTCTGGGGGCACGTTATCTTTACTATCTTAAATAGCTTGATAGATTCTCTTTAGTTAGTTTTTTTTTGTAAAGGAGACCAGGATAAATTACATTGCTGATTTGTTTCTTGTGACCTCTTGTAAGATTTTGGGAAAGTAATAATAACTACAGGACCCTTTGTTAAATAAAATGAGCTTGTCAATGAGGAAATCCTTGCAAAGCAATCTGTTTTGTTTCATCGATTTGTCCACGAGTATGCCCTGTGGTACAGTATGTCTGTTATGTTGGGTAGGATTGGTGCAGATGACTAATTTTATATCCAGATGTCCATAATAAAGTCATAGTATCTGCTTACTTGTGCCCTATCTAATGCTTAGAACTTCCTGACTTGTGTGGAAACATATGAACCCTTCTTTAAATGTTAAAGGAATGGCATTACATTCTATAGCACATCATGCAGCACAGAATAAGACCCACTTTTCATTTAGAGCCCCGGGTTCACTTACAGGAAAACTACTACGATATTCAAAGTGCCTCATCTCACACCTCAAAGTCTCTCTCTAATAGAACCATGTTAAGAATCCCGCACAGCTGCAATTAAAACAGATGTTATGTAACAGTCGGTTGTCTTATTATATATTTATAGCGAGAATTATGATATATTAAACATTTCTCAGATTTTCCAAAAACAGATCCCAGACGCTGGATTTTTTTTCCACCGTGTTGAATGTTATGTACCGTAAAAGCAAACTTTCATATTTTTAAACGAGAACATTCATTTGACACTAAGCTGAGCCCCCCCCAGCACCTGTCCTGCTATTCGTCACATGCTGATATCTCCTCCAGGGCCATAACATTACCCCTTATACGGCAAATCCACTCAGCATTACCAGATCTTTACAAACGTCACAGGAGCCACCCCAAATGCCCCATAGGTCATAACTCAGAACCTAAATTTAGGCATTATTAAGGTCCTGCCTTTGAGTGCTTTAGTAAGTGTGAAACATGGGTTGTTTTTGGTATTGTAAAAAAAGATGAAAATGAGAAAGATTTGCAAATCTGATTTCATTTAATTAAGATTTTATTCAATTAAGCATAAAGACACATACTGTATCTAGAGCAACAGAGGTGCCTTTGTCACATTTCAGCTCAAAAACAGACTAAAAAAAATCTTTTTATTCTCAACCCACAAGAAGCGTTTTGTCTGAAACACAGAACTAAAGATGTCCAATGTCCGCCGAAAGAAACCAGACCATCTGGTGTGTTATTTTTTATCATTTCTGAATGTTGTCGATTTTCCAGTTGCTGCACATTTCATAAACAGAATTTTTGGCCGAGCCCCTCCTCTGGCCGCCCCGTTTATGTCAGCATTTTCTCTGAAGGAAGAGGCATGAAAGTTTATAAATAAGCCTTCTATCAAGTTCCACAACAGGTGTGACCTCGCTGTCCTAAAACTGAACACTTTCAATGGCTCATATCTGAAATGGGGGGGAGAAGGGGATTTACTGCCATCTAAAATAGAGGTGTTCATCATGCACTTAATGTTTCCTTTCTATCTACTGGATTATGACTTTTGTTTTTTTCCCCTTTTGGTAAACACAAGCCACTGAGACGTATGTAAACCCATAAAGCTGAAGATTTGTAGTTCATTTTGTTTTAAAGGAAAATCAGAAGGATGAATTGGAGCCGTTTCAGGATCCTTACTCGAAAAATAGTACCAAAATGTGGCCCATTTCCCAGTCCTGCCTCTTAAATCATATATATTGGAAAAAGTCCACTTGACTTACCAGACTTCTACTTTATGCAAGTTCAATATTAATGTTAGATGGACAATAAGTGCACTGTCTTATGCCTTTAAACGTTTACCACTGACCACATTACAATGCATCATTTCTTCAACCGTGAGCTTTTATGTGGAAGGAGATTTGAAGCATAACTCTAATTAGAAAGTATCTCCTTCCATTTTCTTTATTTCCACGTCTTGCTTTCTTATAAACTGTTTTGAAATCTTAGTCTAAGTTAAACTATAAGTGTATTTAGGTCTATATAGCAGAAGTGGTGGCTCTAATGTTTAAGTGGTTGATTGAAAGAACAGGAAGACATGGGTTCAAGCCCTATTGCTGCCAGTGAACCACTGTTGGGTCCTTGAACAAAACCCTTAACCCCTCCTGCTGCTGGGGCAATGCATCATAGCTGACCCTGTGCTCTAACCCCCAACTTTTTAAGCTGGGATATAAAAAGAAACAGGAAGTGATGGCTCATGGTTAAGGTGTTGGACTACCAACCCAAAGACTGTGGGTTTGATTTCCAAGCACCACCAATCGGTCACTGTTGGGCCCCTAAGCAAGGCCCTTAACCCCTAATTGCTCAGTTGTAAAAAAAAAAAGAGATAAATATAAATATATAATCCGTTTATATGACATTTTATATAAATATCACTGTTTAGTGGGAAGTAGTGGCTCAGTGGTTAAGGTGTTGGGTGATTTGTGTTAGATTTCTAGCACCACTAAGTTGCCACTGCTGGGCCCCTTGAGCAAGGCCCCTTAACTCCCAGTTGCTCAGTTGTATAAAAAGAGATAAATGTCAGTCTCTCTGCATGCCAAATGCTGTAAATGTAAACGTAATGGGAAAATAATAGCAGTGGTCAAGGTGTTAAACTGCAAATTGGAAGATGTTGCCACTGCTGGGCCCCTGGGCAAGGCCTCTAACCTTGTGTTCTGTTTGTTATGACCATGTCCTTAAACAGTCGGTAGGTAAATTTGGGTCTTTCTCCCCGTAAAAAACCCCACTCTAATAAAAAAGGACTGTTACTTTATTTAAGTTGCTGTCAGTGTTTCGAACGCTGAGGAAGGCAAACAGGTGAGAGAGAGAGAGAGAGAAAGAGAGCGAGGGAAGAAAAAAGGAGGCTGGTTGGATTACTTTACATTATTTCGATTAATTATTCAGACGTCTCCATTTTGCCCATGATAGCTCAACACATTATGCCACTGTGCGAGAGTCATCGTTTACCCCACCTGCAAAGGAAATACAAAGCGAAAGGCATCATCAAAGGCGGAAAAAAGTGCACCTTTAAGCAGCGGGCAATATCGATTAGTCATATTCTATCCGAGCAAAGCGTTTTAGAGCAGGTTACAACTTTCAAGTGATATAAAACTTGACCTGTTTTTAGTCTTTTAGATCCGATTTCCTGACTCGTGCAGTTAAACTACTAAATAAAGTAGGATATAATTGAGTTGTTTAATAAAACGCAGATAAATTGCTGAAGAGATTAGTACATCAGAGTGAACGCGGGGGATGAGGGGGTTACTGCGCCCTTTGTTTTACCCCCTATCGTAGTGTGTCAAAAGCATATAAATATTTAAGGATGAGGTGTGCGCCGGGACGAAACTGCTCTATCAGGCATCTGCTGTCTGGAGCTCTCAGACAAAGCCAGGTGCAGCCGCATCAAAAGAAGATTTCATTGCTAAAACAGCATTTACCATTTTTCTCTTTCTACCGAGCCTTGTCCGAGGTCAATTTTAATGTAAGGAGACACCAGACGCTTTGAATAGTTGATCCTCAGGGACATATGGTGGCTTAGACTGGGATGAGGTGAAAAGTGTAGCAGACAAGAGAGCAGAGGGGATTTGTGGAGTAGAGTAGAGTGGAGTGGAGTGGAGTAGAGTAGAGTAGAGTAGGGACCTTCTGGGGTCTACAAAACAGTCTTAAATGAGAACTCTGATCTCACGCGTGATCTTGTGTTATCATCTTGTAAATGCCTTTATTTTGTCACATATACTTTTTTACAGCACAGTAAAATTTTTTTTTTTTGCATAAAATTCCATCTTTAGTAAGTTGGGGTCAGAGCGCAGGGTCAGCTATGATTCAGCGCCCCTGGAGCAGGAGGGTTAAGGGTCTTTCTCATGCTCTCTCTTTCCTGGTCTTCAGACAGACCATTTGAGCCACCACTGCCCCTTATCATTTATCTTATCACTTCCGGCATGCGTTCGGTTGTGAAACTTAGACCAGACAGCGTTGACGACGATTCTTTCTATTGTAAAGTCATGCAGTGTGTAACCCATTGTCGCCAATCCGTCGTGCGACGTGAACAAAGCAGCGACTGAACGTTACCCCGGATAATCGTGCAGCGTGAAGAGCGATGGCGAGCCGACACCACTGTGAACCAGTCGTTTACTTTTGTTTTGCCAGTCAAAACACAGAAGTTTCTGCTCAGTGTCTTGTCTCCACGTCTAAACAACACTCGGAGCAACTTGGTTCAAAGAATTAATTGTGTTTTGCAAAGCATGCGCTCGACAAAAAAAAGCAAAGTTACAAGGTCTCTGATGCTGTTAAGCACCATGAAGAGAATATTAAAACTAATATCTTTGACATTGTTCTTGTGATGCTTGTGTTAAAAGACCTGTTTATTTTCATCATTAGAGGACTGTGTTGTCTCCTGAACAAACAGGTCGATCTTGCACTCCCCGTGAGACTCTGTGTCTGTCTGTCTGGGGTTTTTTTTTTTTTTTTTTTTGTTTTGTTTTGTTTGTTCCATTCCAGTCATCAAATGCTGCTTACAACATAATGAGAGATGTGGCAATTAATTTTCTTTTAATCAAGGTCGAAATGAAGTAAATTGGTACAGCTCTACGAGCCCTCATTTTCTATTTTTGCAGTGATGCAAAACAAATACGATAAAATGATGGCCTTGCTCACCTTCAGTAATTAGAAACCGTGAACGATCAGATGAAGATGATATGTGATATACAGTACCCCCTCCTCTCTCTCTCTTTCTCTCTCTCTCTCTCTCTCTCTCTCTCTCTCTCTCTCTCTCGCACTCTCTCTCCCCCCCCCCAGAGATCACCTTCCATCTCTTTTCACGCAGTTGACCATGCTTTCCGCTTGCGCTCTCGCTCTTCGCACTCGTCTTACAGACAGAGGGAGCAGCTCGACTTGACATTGACTGCTGTGCTGTTGTAATGCCTCTCAAATCTTATTAAAGACCACAACTGCAAAGGACCTTGCTGACTCCACGCATTTCCATTAACCGTGTTGTTTCAGTATCCTACAAGCTGATTAAGAATTTATTAACATTAGATTTTAACTCTGCTCCCAGATATCTTATCAACGCCATATGGCTGCATTGTTGCTAGTAATAAACACTCAGAATTAGCTGGGCTCCATTAGCGGAAGAGCTCTCCAGCAGGCATTCCTATGAAACGTCAATGCAGTTTATGTTGACCGACTGCAGATCTTTTTTAAGGTTTCTTGGCTCGCTTCCATGCTTAGCCCGTTTTTTTTTGTTTTTTTTCCCGCATTTTTTGCAGCTCAGTCTTCATTATCCTGCCTGCGGATTGGCTTTGTTTTGATTAGTTGATATTCTAATGTGTAAACAATGACCCACACCTTCATTTCCTGTGTACGCCATTGAGGAAATGACCACCCACCTGTTATTGTCTGCATGTTAGGCATGTACATAAATTGGAAAAACACATTGTTTCCCAAACCTCTCTGAATACTCGTGACCTTCACTGCTCAAAGGTTGCATTTTTTTAAAACTCTTACATGTTTTTAGAATGGAGAAGTCATTTACTAAAGATTTAAGGTATATAACATTTTTTTAAGCTTTCGAGAACAAGACATTTTTTGAAGCTTTGTCATTAGCCGCATGCTTGTTTTTTTTAAACATAATTTCTCAATTTAGAGTTTAAGGAATAAATTATTCCGAATGCCTGGCATGTAAATCTTTAAAAATATTTTTAGGAGTGTCACTATTGGGTCCTTAAGACAGGCCGTTAACCCTTTCAAGCCTCAGGGCGCTGTATCATGGCTAATACAGTCTGCAATCTGCTCCCAACTTGATTGATTCGATTTGATTTGATCATGATTTTACTTGAATAAGCTGGGATATGCAGAAAAAACCTCCCATGCTGTAATATATATGTAAAAAAATAAAAGTTTTTGTTTAGTTCTGATCAACTATTAATAGTGGGAGCAGTGGGATTTTTGCCCCTGCATCCTTTCTTTTTAAAGAAAAGTAGAAAAGCAGCAGAACTTTTACCTCTGCAACTTCAACAATAGTTCTTCAAACAGCTCAGCCTCCATAACTTCAACATTCATGTTAATACCGTTAATTAATTTAATATAGTAAGTTACTAACTAGCTTAACCAGGTGACTGTGTCTTATGTATCAGTAAATCTTTTGGATCTTTAAGTTAAGCTTTGCTTTTTCAACTACTGTTGATTTTTGGGTGAATAAAAATTTTGTTTAGCAGCAAAATCATGGTCTATCTCTGAAATGATTTCATCTCCTAAACACCTTCTGCAACTGTGGTAGCAACGTCTCCTGTGACATCCCCCCTGTGGCACACATCCACTTCTCACAGGAATAAGCAAAATACAGTAACAAGCAACAAAATAGAAAGCAACAACAACAAACACTATACCAAGAAAAGTATTAGGACACCAGACCATCACATCACACTTAGAGACAATAAACCCCAGAGACATTTTCCCAGTGATTACCTTGTCTTCCGGATGACGCCCCCAAGATTTTTTTCTCCATTCTGTCACTGATGGAGTTTTGGTTCCTTGCCACTGTCACCTCTAGATTGCTTACCTAGGGACTAATTTACAGATACCAGTTAAACTAAACTGAGTGTTTTAGTAGGAGTTTACTATTGTCTTATTTGATTGGATTCTGTAATGCTGCTTTGATACAGTCACTTCTGTTAAAAAGCTCTATTATTGTGTATAGTGTATCTATTATTCTCCTATAATCACCTCCACACTTCTGTAAAAGGCTTTTCACTAGATCTTCCACGAGTTCTTCCACACCAACCATAACACACCATCTCACCAGTTAATGAAGCTCACTTACTTTGCGCACAGGGACATTGTCATGTTGTATCAGTGAATAATATTATGCTACAACATACAACATACAACATACATAACATTCCAGACCACTCAGTTTTTTTTTAACTTTGTGGCAACAGACACACTCATATGGGTGTGCTGGTAATGGGGGTAATGGTGCGACAGGCGGTTCCATAGTGGTAAAAGGTTGGGCTGCCCAAACTGGAAGATCGGGGTGCTCAGTTGTGTCTATGAAATAAACGTAGGTTGCTCTGAATTAGGGCGTCTGTTAATATGTCTACAAAATTTTGACTATCTACTGTTATTAATTTGCTTTAGCGTGTTACTCATCCCTGAGAACATTCTCAGTCCACAGGCAAAAGTTTTTGCCTCTCTGAGCTGCCCCTTATTTACAGAACACAGACAGCTGCCACCACCTCTAATATCTGTTGTGCAGACAGACGCATGCATCTGGAAGACATTGTTTTTGTACAAGTCTTCATCTAATTAAGGAGATTGCCAATCGCCTGCCCTTCCATGCTACGCAGCTGAGTATCACCGTCGACCTTCATTAAGCTCTCCTTAAGGTTCTTTAACTCTGTGCTGGTAATAACGTTGGGGACAATGTTGCTTTATGGTTCAGTTACACTTTTGAATGCTAGGTCGTTTTGTTTAGTCAACATGTACTGTGGTGGCCCAAATGATTAGAGCACCAGTACGTTGCATTTTTAAAAGCATCTCTAAGGTTGAATTTTATTAAAGACGTCTGCGTTCATGTCCCAAACATACCATGAGTAATAAAAGAATAATTTGACATTCCTTAAGGCACAGAAATGCTAATAGCGTTTAAAGCCTTTAGGCTAACGTGTATATATTGGGGGTCTGTGTCATGTGTCATGCCTTTTACACAGTTTGTGAAGATATAATTTGCTGATTGGTCGGTTTGAATGTCTCACATTCGGTTCATAGTCACATGTTCAATAAAGGGATAAATGAAGATTGTAACTATTGCTCTGGGTGTCTTTTAGCTCTCTTCTTCTTTGCTATTTCTTTCCTCGTTCTTACTTTCTTAAGGCTTTGCTTTCTCTCTATTTTTCTCCTTCTCTCTATCTCTCCCTCTTGCTATCTCAGGTAGCTTTTTTCATACATGCTGGGTACAATTACCTCTCTATATTTTACTATTCTCCATCTATTTTGTAACCAATTTAAGTTGTAATGTACCAAAATATTGCCAAGGATGTATTTCTTTAATTTGTATGACCTTAAACGAAAGAGGATTGGAGTAATATTTACTGTAAAAAAGATGCAAGCTGGTGTCTCTGGCGCCTCCGTGGACCACAGGGGGTTAAGCTATTTCACTTATAAATTACATGCTAACTGGTCTTGCCACCTATTGCAATCACTTGATAGCAATGCTCTCCCACATATTTAGCTATTCTAGCTGCACTTATTTCCAACATTGGTATAAGTGGCCATAATAGACAAGATAGACAAGATGTGCATTTTTTTACGATGGTGCTAATAATGTTTCTGTAGTCTTTCGGCAATCCTACAGCTTGAACCACTGTAGACGAACCATCCTTACACTTAAAAATGCTTTAAATGTAGTTATTTCTATATCTTTTCACTGTAGTGTTTCAGTAAGAAACGACTGAGATCTGATCTCATCTTCATCGTCATCATCATCATCATCCAGTCTGTCTAGAAAGACGTGAAGATACAAAACAAACTGAGACAGATTCAATTCAGAAGAACCGTGGCAATATCTCCAAGATACTACAAGAGACTGACCCGCAAAGTTACCCGAAAAACAATGCACAAGTGCTTTAATGGAAAAAGCTGATTTCAATGCAACAGATGGTGGCACCAAATGTTGATTTCAATTAAAGTTAATTGATAAAGAAAATCAAATTTTGACATTATTTTGACAGCATCCTCATTTTACAACATTTGTTCCTAAATATTTTAACAGTGTTGTATTTTTGCAGGTCAATCTCTCGAAGCATTTTGGAGACTTAGACCACAGATCTTCTGGATTTAGTCTGTTTTAGTTTGTTTTATTTTTCCATGTCATTCTAGACAGACTGGATGATGATGATGATGATGATGAGATCAGATCTCTGTGTGGAGCACTGGCTGTTGTCAAACCTCACTAGATTATTCAAATAAAAGTTTTAAAATAAAACTACAGAAACAGATACAAATAATGACTTTAAGTTATTTTAGCCGGTGAAAATACAAGTGTTTTAATAATTTTGACCAGCCTGATAAATAGAAGCATGATTAATTCAATAAAACTTTACCCTTTAATAGATTTCACTTATTTTGCATCCTTTATGAATAAGGACGAAGAGAAAAAAATCTGAAGACTAGGTTTCTTTCAAATGACTTTGTAAGCTTTTCCACTTAGTGCACTTCCTGTACACCGCTTGGATACTGAAGGGTCAAAATGTCTCGGCTCAGCTGGTTAGAGGTGTTAATATCAAGTAAATCCGGCGTCAGGGTTTTCTGCCTACGTATGGTGCAGGTGTCTTTACGTCAAAATTGCTTACGCATCAGCATCGCCATATGGACAGTGCTTTATCACTTAGTCAATGCGAATGTCAAAGGCGTTATGCGTCAGTTTTGCCAGTCTCTATTTATCAGCTCAAGCAGATCCGGTATCTTTAGCAAGACTGGTTCTTCAGGTGGGCAAGTTTTGGAGGTGGGGGTTGAGGTGATTGATACTCTGTAAAATTTAACTAAGTAAATCATCCAATAGCAAAAATATTGTTGTTGTAATATTCTTGTTTGGCTTTGGTTAAGGGAAAGTAGGAGGGCAGTGGTTAAGGTGTTGGACTGCTGATTGGAAGATCGAGGTTCGATTCCCGGTATCACCCACCGCCGGGCTCCTGAGCAAGGCCCTTAACCCCCAATTGCTTAGTTGTATAAATGAGATAAATGTAAATTGCTCTGAGTAAGGGTGATATTATAGGCAATATTATAATCTGAAAAAAAATTGGTGTTAAATTTGGACCAACTAAAAATCTGGACATAGTTGATGTGTAGATAGACAGACAGACAGACAGACAGACAGACAGAAAAAAAACCCATATTGTTTTGTTTTTAAATCACAAATCCTACAAAAGGAAATGAAAAACGTATTTGTATACCACTGTCTTTACCAAATTATGATTGGGTGGGCAGGATAGAAATTTGGGAGGGCTCAGCCCACCCCTGCCCATTCCTGATCTTTAGTGTGTTTATTATATTGTCTGTGTTTGAGGCTGATCCCTGATACAGAAAAAAATTCATTTTCCTTTTGTAAAAAATTTACCCCAAAGTGTTTCAAACATTCTGCTTGTGATAATCCTGCTATTAGAGACTCTTCTAACCTTGTGCTACCTTGTTATTAGCCTTTAATGTTTCATAATTAGAGATGGCACCGCTGGATAAGACAGTACGCTCGGGGGGTTTGCTGGGTCTGCCCTTGAGAGTGGCCCTAATGAATCAATAGACGGCAATAATTGTGCTGGTCATTACTGAATCAAGTGATCTGCAGAATAATGTATTGATTTTCAGCCTTTCTTACTACATTATTATTCTGTATCACCGTATTGCAACATCAGGGGAATTGACTGACGGGTATGCAGAAACAGTGGCATAATCAGAGTTCAACGTCTTCATTCTGTCGTTTGCCTTCAAAGCACTTGGAGATTGCGTTTAATTCACAGATCACAAATGTGTGTGTATATAAATGACATAATGAGTGTAACTTATGTGGATAAAAAAAACCCTGTCAGTTTACTATCAGCACCTTCCTCAGCTTCCGGTGTGTATGCTGGCTGCTGGCAGATTTCTTATATTACCTCAGGGAAGCACTTTCTTGTGACATGATGCTAAAACCGACTATTTAAAAGTGTTGAACCAAACAGTTTAAACCGCAGAACATGATCACTTCGAGTGAACATGGTGGGCTTTCTCAGCATTAAATATGTACGATTTGTAACAGTATCCCACCGGCAATAATAGGATGGGGATTTGAACTATGAACGTCTCTTGTAATATTTATCAACTCACACATTCGAAATATTATTTTATTCAGCATTAATAGCTATAAGTCGAAAAGGTCATTGATATGTAGGAAAAAAAGGTTTAAAGGCAATTTATTTCCAAATTGGTATAACGGAATAATACTGGTCTCGAAATAATGAGATTTTTTTTCCGTAGTGTAAATTTGACACAAATCTATTCACTGCAGTCTGTGTTAAAAACGTATAACCTCAGGTTATAACAGTGTTATTATAACGGTATTCATTTCAGGTCTTTTTTTAATAACATTATTATTTTTTGTTTTCCTTGAGGTTATTTAACGTCTTTAAAATTGTTTTTTTTTTTTAGAAATACTTGGTACGTATCAAACGTTGGCCCTGGATGACAGAGAGATCAGAGATCTAACTAAATTATGTAGAGCAGGACGCATCACAAAACTGCTAATTGGCAATAAACTGTTTGCCGATAGTTGGCAAGACTGCAGAATTAAATAAGGAAAGGTTCAAGTTTAAAACGCATGATAAGTGCTTACTTAGGATCAGAGACACTGATAATCATGCAGAAGTATACTTTTAGGACAAAGCAATAGAAGAAAATTAACTCAACCTGAGCAAAGACTTTTACTTAGAGAATAATGGTCAATGATAAAGATCCTTTTTTTCAACATTTACACCTTTCTTTTTTACGATTGAGATTCTGTTCGTGCTCCGGACAGGATATATAGATAGATAGGGAAGTGGCGGGTGCAGTGGTTAAGGTGTTAAGGCTTCAAGACCACCAACTTGAAGACCCGGGTTTATTTACCAGCACCACAAAGCCACCACTGCTGAGCCCCTGAGCAAGGCCCTTGACTCCAATTGGTCAATTGTATAACAGGAAATAATGTAAGTCGCTCTGGATAAGGGCGTCTGCCAAATGCTGCAAATGTAAATGTAGATAGATAGATAGATAGATAGATAGATAGATAGATAGATAGATAGATAGATAGATAGATAGATAGATAGATAGATAGATAGATAGATAGATAGATTGATTTTTTAAAAAAAACTGGCCTCGAACATCTTGTCCTGTCTCAATCCTGCAAAAAACATCTATCATTGTTTATCAGTGTGAAATCCTAAAGAGATGTGTATGATGTGTGGGGGTTTTTTTTTATAGTATAATTTTTAGCTCTCCAACAACATAGGATTTTTATTACAAAGATTACCCATATTGGGTACAAAGTGGGTACAACGATTACCCCAAGGACCAAAACCTCAAAACAACATAAACTTCTGGGTTCTACAAAGTTAATTTTACATATTGTTTTGTTTAATTTGCAAAGAACATTAACTGAAAAAAGATTATTTTCTCTGGTTATATAAAATGCCCCTACATCTTTCTGTTTTACTTGCATTAAAAGGTCATTTTGAATTCTTTTCTCAGTGTAGAGAACTGCGTCTGTGACATTCACACATATACCTAAAATTATCTAAAGATAAAACTCCAGACTTTTCCTTAAAAGTGAATCTGAATGAGAAAATTAAAAGTGGAAATATATAATTTCCTGTAATTAATGTTATAGGCAGTTTGTTGAACTGTGGTAAAGGTGTGCTCTTTATCAGTATCTACACGTTCGTGAGGAACATGAATGTCATAAAAAGGATTTGTGAATTCCGAGCATTGTACTGTTGTGTGCTGAAGGTCAGGGAGAGCAATGATTACTCCAACCTGTTACTTCCTCCTTGGAAGGGGGGGTCATATGTAAAAGCTGATAAGTATCAAAGTGGTCTCCTGAGCATGGATTTTTGTCTGTTTGGAATTAAATCACACGGGGGGGTCTCCTTCAGGTTTTATAATTCTCTCCCATCTTTCAAATACATACCATTAGTTGGACTGATTAGAGGGGAATCCCCCTAGTTGAGGATGTGTGTGTTGTGTGCAGAGGACACTGCAAAGAGAAGAGGGGAGAAAAACAATTACAAACGTTAAGATGATACAGGGTTCATGCACTTTGGAGGCCCCCAGAGATCTGTTTTATTAGTAGTAACAGTACTAGAAGTAATGTATGTTGGATGTGGAATAAGTGTCGTAGGGTGCCCAACCGTATATACTTTCATGGGCCCCATGGTTGTGTGTTTGTGTGAGTATTTTTCATGACCTTACATCCCATCTGCTTCTGGGATTTCTAAAGCAAGTACGCCAGGACAGGGTAACACTGTTGCTGGTAGCCCTGTTCTGGTCGGGCTGAGCTTGGTTCTCGAAACCTGGTGTCCCTTCTAGATGGCCGTCCTCTTTATATACCTGTCAGGAGGGACCTTCTTTAGTAGTGCATGCCTATACAGAGTTACGGAAACTGTGACCGCTGCCCAAGGGGGCGCAGCTTCTATCAGAATGTCTCTTGATTAATCCAGAGCTCCTGCCACAAGGAAACTGTATCCCTGGATAGGGAACCTCTTTGTGTCTTGGTGCAGAGACAAACAACAGAACCAAGTTAACTACTCGGTTAATTCAGTGCTGCAAGAACAGTTCTCTGCAGGACTAACAGAATACACCCTAAAGGTATTTGTGGTAGTCATAGCTGCTACCTCAAATAGCACTAGTATGAGGTTTGTTTGTTTATTGTACAAGGAGGCAACTGAGGTTCCCATCATGGGACCTGGCTATGGTGTTAGGGGGACTTATTGAACCCCCTTATAAACCGCTGGAGAAGGCATCAGACAGACATATTTCAAAGGCAAGCGTTCACCCTTTGCTTATGGTCGTATATGTCATGTGAACATGGCGGATGCAGTATGTCTGAATTTCAGCCATATTACCCATTATGATACCATATAGATTTTATAGAACTGCCAGGAAGTATCTATTCATTTAATTTTAGTACCTTCTTAAATACAGTAAAATTTGATGGTCTAAATTTGTAACTTTCTACCTAAATCTGTACTTTTTCTGTGCAATAATACTTAGAAAATTAAATACTAATACTATTTTTTTGATAAAACGTGCAATAACCCTTATTCTCTTTTGTCTTATCTAAAAATGTGCAACTGGAAGCTTATGTCACCAAAACAAATTCCTTGTAAGAGTAAATCTTCTTGTTCTAATTCTGATTTCCAACGACTGACAACGAATCACCACCAATCAGATTGGAGTATTTAACAGTGCTATAGTCTGTAATGTCAATCAGCTCATATAGAAAAATCATATATTTGAGTGTAGACATACTAAAAGTTGTTTCTTTTTTTTATGTTCTAACACTGAGGTTTGGGACACACCCTCTGGTGTGCAGGTTAACGCCCCGGGTCAGTGCAGATTAATCCGTTCCGGCTTTTCCGTCTCTCAGCCGCTCGCTGTGAAATTCAATTAATGACTCCGCTTCCCACTTCTCTCTCCAGGGCACATCTTCCGGCCCGCTCGCCCTCTGCTAGAAATAGGAAAATACTATAATAACACAACACAAGAAAAAAAAATGAGGCAACTTTGATCACGCATGCTCTTTTAGCGTCCACTGCTTTTCCCCCCCTTGCGACATTTCTCCTAAGTTGGAAAGTCGAGGAAAACCCGAGGGAAGTGTTGTCCACAGGTAAGACTTTTATTTCCGACCATCGACTAACTGTTCTGATCACTTCTTCTTCTCCTTTTTTTCCACACTGTTTTTATTTCCCGCTTAATATTAGTCGAGATCCGCAAACTGTAATAAATCATCATGCATCAACGCGCAGTTGATTATTGCGCTTAAAACCTCACTGTTACTGTGCACGCACATAGGCGTGCGCGCGCACTCGTACACACTCGCACAGAAGTCTCTTTCATCCTTATTATGATAAGCTTATAGACTATAATTAGCAAAAACATGCATTGTCTATTAATATGTATAGATTTATACATTTCTATAAATAAAGACAATAACCGACGCTTCGCTAAATTAAGTTCGGGGAAAAAAGGCGCTCTTTAAAGCACGTGCCTTGGAGAACTTTTGACGCTTCGTATTGTAGCGTTTAATAGAATATTTTATAAAATATCTTCGTCTTTAGTAATATTTATAAAAAAGAGCGTGTGTAAAGATGGGTTGGCAATTTTATCATCCAATCATCAGTTGATTTGCAGAGTTTTAGACTTTCATGCAACAGCAGGTGATGCAGCGCAAAGTGAGAGTGAAGAAAAAGTTTTGCATGCATATATATATATATATTGCATAGAATGTAGTTCATTTAGTAATTTAATTCGACACGAGCTTTGGATTGCTGTTTCGGTCTCAGCGCGAGACAACAGTTTGACTTTGTGCGTTGAATAAACCGCACCGAACCGCACCGCACCGCACTGTACTGTGCGTTCTGCAATGACAGCTGTGGGATCAGGGCACTTGTGCGATAGTTGTTTTAGAACGAACTGTGTTTATTCTCGCGATATTAACGCCCATTATCTGCAAACACCCTCAACACTTTAGCTGCATGGGGAAATTAGACGTGGAGCTCGCGCTTTCTTAACTTACGTTCTGATCTGGTTGATCATTTCGTGTGTGTGTGCGCGCCTGCGGGTGGATATGGAGCGCGCGGGATCTGTTTAAAACCGCGCAGAAGTCTCTCTCTCTCTCTCTCTCTCTCTCTCTCTCTCTCTCTCTCTCTCTCTCTCTCTCTCTCTCTCTCACTCTCTCACAAACCCACACACACACACACACACACACACACACACACACACACTGTCCGAGTAGCCCAGTACTCGAGCTGAGGTTACTAAACTTAGTGCGATAAGCTATTTACACACCACACACACACACACACACAGCTTTTACTTCTGATTCGTTTAAATGAATTTTTATAAAAATTACTGTATATTACACACACACACACACACACACACACACACACACACACACACACACACACACACATACACACACACACACACCCACATGCATAGATACAGTTTATTATAATTAAACACAATTTGCAGGAAATAAATACATTCATTTTTGACAATAAATAAAGTAATAAACAATAAACATTTTTATTTATTTAACAAAGCCTTTTATTAATTTATTGGCTTTATGTCACTAGTAAATAACAAAATAAAACATTTCTTTTTGGGCAAATTTTAGAATTATTTGTTTGCTGGTGACTTTAATGCGTTTATTCGTTTCGGTGCATTATTCCTAAATTTGATCAATTGCATTTACTTATTTTTTAATTTTTTTTAAATTTGCTGCTGTGCATTTAATCGTGTCCTAACACACACACACACACACACACACACACACACACACAAAAAAAGAAAATCAAACAATGTGCTGATAATGAACACTAACCAAGTCTGTTTTCGACACTCTTATACAACCCCTTAAATATATACATATTATTATTATTATATTATTTATACCCCAAATCGTTAGCTAATTTTTTGTGTATATGTTTTATAATGCATGTAAAATGTGCCACAAGTTGAAGACAACAAAGAGTCAGATCAGATCACGGGCTCTTTAAACCCTGGGGTGTGCTTATTCTCGCCGGATCTTTCTTCTTTGCTAATTATTGTGTTGTTTTCAGAGCAAATATGTCATATCCATGGCGACCGGGCAGGTTTATTGTCTTTCTCATGCAATGGCTCACATAAGTAATTAATTACTCTCTCTCTCTCTCTCTCTCTCTCTCTCTGTGCCTTCAGTTCAACCAATCATTCAGAGGGAAAAGCATCTCATATTTAAAATGCCCGTAGGATCAAGTTCAAGGTAAAGACAAATCATATTTTCAATCGTGGATGATTCCTTATTGGTAAATTTGTTTGCTTTTAAATGTTTTTTTTCTGCATCTTATTAGCAACAAACCCTGAGAAGCAGCACAGCATGTTTGCGCTCTGTGTGCTGCTTTTCTTTGCCAATGTCATCCAGCACCGATTTCACACAAGCATTAGGATTAAAACAAGTGTTTGGACAGAATTCAGCCACCGAGCAATCAGAGCGTCGGCTCGTGCTCGGCGCTCAGCGATTATCGACAGGCCGTATGTTGCGGTTGATTAGTGTGTGTGTGTGTGTGACTTGTGGCGTTCGTGCAGCAGTGTGTGGCTGTGGAATGTAGCGGCATGTGGCTGGTGTCTGAAGGTGTGCTTCCATCTGGACAGCCAGCCATCTCACACTGGCGCGAGCACTTGTACAGGTGCTCAGCTGTCTCCTTGTTGATGAAGCACTGTCAGGCCCATCTGTCACTTATTTTCTTCCTGTGACACTTCTTCTTTTTTCTCTTCTTCTTCTTCTTCCTCTCCTCTTCTCCTTCCCTTTGTACCTGAATCAAGCCGTTGCAGGGCCTCGCTGTCAATGATGAAATTGCTTATAAATGACATCTTGTGGTATTGGAAATATATTTGGTGGATTTTATAGCAGGCAGACATCCTGCAGTATATAAACACACACACACACGCACACGCACACACACACATGACTGATAAAAATGTGTTTAAAATGTTCTGTAATTTCATTTGAAATCTTCTTTTATTCCTTAATTTAAGTCCTATAGACGTTAGATAGTTTAGGGAGACTAGAACCCGAACCTGATATTGTAATACACTAGAGATAATATTGTAAGAATGTCAGACGTCTCAGGTATCGTGTCAGGTTTTCTGTATTAAGTCACAGATTAAATAATACTTTTGTAGCTTGTCAATATATACCGTTTCAGCTCAGGCGCTCCACTTTCCCCGCCTAAGTGATCTGTTTTTTTTTTTTTCTTCTGTCCTTTTTATCCGACCTTCGGCCCTGGCGCTTCGAATCCCCACTCGTAATTCCGCACTATAGCTGACACGAGTGGAGATGTAGTGTAATTGCTTTTTCATACCTCCACTTTGTAAACTGCACAATGTAATGATTTGGTATCTGTATTCACACCGTTGCCAGACATGTAAAATCTACTGCTCTCGACTGCTCTTGTAGGAGCATACCGGGCCTCATGTTTGTTTAATCATCATTATTATTTTTATTTTAGTGCAGCGGGGAAATGTCCCCTTTGCATGCTTGATCAACCAGTAGAGAAATCCAATATAATTGAGGTTCAAGGTGAATTGCGTCCTGAGCTCTTCCCCTTGACCGAAAGGCGGCGAAGGGGAATCTTGAGGCAAATAAACAAATCACGGCGACAACTGTAATATAGGGTTGATTTCGAAGGCATGAAATAAGTATCGATTTAAGTCTTCGCTTCATAGATAAAAATGGCCATTTCGGTAATTTGTCCCAGGCCCTTTCAATATAAGAGAGAGAGAGTGAAAGAAAGAAAGCGGGAGGGGGGTAAATAGACTAAGCGAGAGACAGAATGAAAGACAGGAGGGGCGGGAGGAAAGGAGACCAGGCTAACAAGACAGAGAAGGGGACATGCTGCCCCTTTCCGAGCTCATTATCATTCTTAATAAGTCTTAAGGAAAGAAGGAGCACTGAGTGTAAATGCAAGGTAATCCTAACGCTGGCCAAGGTTAGCAGGGACATGGCATGCGCCGTTCTCATGCGCAGGAAAATTGTAGAAACTCTGACGGTTATAATGAAGCTAAAGTTTCGGTAAATGTGTTGCGAACAGGTTCTAAAATATGGAAATGATTTGAATAGATTTATTTCTTGTTTAAATGTTTTTAACTTTTGTTGCAATATAAAACATGCATTACTTGTTGCGGTTCAGTGTCTAGGTAGTGTGCAGTTGTTTATAAGTGCCAGCCAGGTCGGGATGTGGTAGGTGGTTAAGGTGTTGGACTGCTAATTGGAATATCGGGGTTCGATTCCCAGCACCACCAAGTTACTAATGTTGGGCCCCTGAGCGAGGCCCTTATCCCCCAATTACTCAGTTATATAAAGAGATAAATGTAAGTCTGGCAAATGCTGTGAACGTAAATTACAATTGCAGGAAGATTGAGCGAAGCCGTGTTTAGCTTAGCGTGGATTATCACACTTTGGTGGTTGAGCATGTGGACACACAGACAGTGACAAATCATCTACAGGGCCACCATTTCTATTACTGATGTTTGTGCATTGTGTTGGGTTGGGTTGTGTTTTTTTTTTTTTTTTCTATTCTATTTTCCTTTCACACACCACATTAGCTTACGCTGTATGTGCAGGGTTCTAGTTTTATTTTATTTTATTTTTTTGTGGGACATTTTAGAAGCTCGTCTCATTTAGCGCTCGGAGCTAGCCGGCGTTCAGGAAGTGTAAAGTGATGTACCGCAAACGCTGCTGCTGCATTTCTAATCAGTCCACATCTGAATAATACACAATTATGCACCGCGGCAAACAAACGCGCGACGGAGGCAGATCTCGGAGAAGGAGATGCCCTTTGTCTGGTTTCTAGCTGTACCATGTCTGTGTGTCACTGTAAAGATGATTTACATCCAAACAGATGTTCACAGCCTTCAACATAGGACATTTGTTCTATTTTCTGCCCTTATAGAGGTTATAAGTGAAACGCAGACCCCCCCGCCCCCCACCCTCTCTTGTTTGTGGTGCTGTTTTTTTTCCGGCTTCAGGTGGAAAGTGTTGAGGAAGCTTTGGATACGAGCCTTTGGGACTTGGTAAGATTACATCATGGCAGGCACCTGTAGGAGCATCTTTTTTCCCCCGTCGTATTTCCTGGCTCGGCTTTGGATGGCAACATGCAGCCGTGCCCCCTCAGGGGACTAGTCTGGTGGCACACGGCCATCGCCATGGTGATCAGAGCCCAGAACCTGCACAAAGCAGTCCATTGTGACTGGCGTGCGTTGAGGTGAGAGGAACAAAATGTCACAGCAACGGCCTCTTCTTTTTTTTCGTTTGCTTGTTTTTGTCTCGATGGCCCAGTGGGGTTTGTTTAGCCTTTGATTCATCTGTGCCGTGGTCTGCTAAATGAGCTGTTTGTGATATCTCTTAATTGTGGCTTTTAAGTCCTCCGTTTTGGATTGGTGAGCGTTTATTTGTATGGGATAAGCAGCGCTGAAAACCAGGTGGAAGTGTGACGCTTAGTTGCATCAGAAGTCAGCACAGACTGTGAGCGGAAAAATATTGTAAAAGCAGAGACTGAAAAATAAATAAGTTGAAGTTTACACTTAGACATATACACTCACCGGCCACTTTATTAGGAACACCTGTACATCTACACCTTCGTACAATAATTTTATGTTATCCTATTTTTACATGCAGTAAATAAAATGCAGGATTTTAGGGGTTAAAAATTGAAACCTCTTCTATCTTTCCAAACACTGTTTTCCAGCATGACGATGTCACTCTGCTCCATCACAAAGCCCCTAAACTCCATCAGGACATTGTGGTTGAAGTGGAAGAACTCTTACAGAGCCCTGTCTCTGGATCACCTGACATCCAGGGGTGCCACTAGCAATTTTTAGCCCCTATTCCGCACTACACATACAAATCACATTACTGATAGTACTGTTACTACAAAAACAACAAATCTCTGAGGGTCTTTAATGTGTGCGGGTCCTTAGAATGGCCCTAACATTCCCTCATCCCTGCTTGTCCCATCATACTAATAATTTTGATGTGGCTGAAAGAGTCACATACAGACTCTTTTAGTATGGTGGAGGTTATAACAGGAGTAAGTGTGAGGTTAAATCTGGAATAAAATGTTTGTGTGAATGTGATTGTTAGAAACTTTTGTCTATGTAGTGTACACTTATTTGGAATTTAATAGGAAAACTAAGACCCTTGCTCATTCATGCAACTATTTGATTAGCCAATCATGTGACAGAAATGTTGATGTAGATTGTGTAAGGAAGTGGTGGCTTGGTGGTTAACATGATAGACTGATACCAAAAGGAGCGGGGTTTGATTTCCAGCACCACTAGACCACTACTGTTGGCAGGGCTCTTAACCCCTTAATAGCTCAGTTATATAAAAGGGATAAATGTAAGTCGCTCTGGATAGAAGTAAGAGTGAGACTAAAGCCGGAGATGGTCAGGTGTTACAATACTTTTGTCCATCGAGTGTAATTCTACAGTTAAATACTATAAAGTTAACCAAACATACAATATTTTAGCATTTTTCTCACTCTATTTTCCTGATGTACTGGATGCTCTATTCCTCCACTAGGGGCAGTAAGTAGACTTTCGACTGATGAGAACCCCCTTATTGTGAGTGGAGGCTCTGATTTTGGAGAGAAATTTAGAAAGGCTGGAACTCAACCGCATGCTAGTATGAGAATGTTCACTCAGTTCCCTGAGCAGCTGTCAGGCACTTGAAGCGTCGCAGTAAAGTAAAGTATTCCCACCCGTCTGTCTGTGGTGTATCACAGGTTGCGTGGAGTTGCGCTGAGGCGTGGAGAAGTGTTTATTTTATGGTAATTGATGCCGGTGTGGTAGGTGACATACGGTGGGGTGTGACAGGCAGGGCGTAAGGGCCGTGGCCATGGGGCAGGTCAGGAAAAGGGGCTGCTCTTCCTCTCAACCAGCAGAAGCTGGCAGGCCGCTGTGGCTGACAGGCTCAGTGTTGAGTTTGGCCTCTGGTGCAGTCGAAGGGCCGCTGCCCGGCCTCACAGAGCAGCCGAGCCATCACACTCTGCCAACAGTGTGGCAGTTACTACTGCTGCTGCTACTGCTACTACTACCACACACACACACACACACACAGACAGACAACAACACACTTTATTTTTATTTTTCAAATTTTTTCTTTGTGCAAATTGGTTCTCTTTCCTTCCTTTCTTCATCTCTTCCTTCCTTCTGCCTATTTTTTTCGCTTAAAAATCTTCTCTTCTCTTCTCTTCTCTTCTCTTCTCTTCTCTTCTCTTCTCTTCTCTTCTCTTCTCTTCTCTTCTCTTCTCTTCTCTTCTCTTCTCTTCTCTTCTCTCTTTTTCTCTTCTCTCTCTGTTTTCTCTTTTCTCTCTCTTCTCTTCTCTTCTCTTCTCTTCTTCTCTTCTCTTCTTCTCCGTCTCTCTCTCTCTTTCCTTTCTCTTCTCTTCTCTTCTCTTCTCTTTTCTCTTCTCTGTTTTTCTCTTCTCTGTTTTTCTCTTCTCTTCTCTTCTCTTCTCTTCTCTTCTCTTCTCTTCTCTTCTCTTCTCTTCTCTTCTCTTCTCTTCTTCTCTCTTCTCCGTTCTCTTCTCTTCTCTTTCGTCTTTCTTGTTACACGCATTACATGTGTTTATTAATTCATTAGGATTTAAAAGTGCTCCCTATCATTTTGTTTGGAAACCATTAAAATAATCTATGTTAATAATAAATTGTTTTGCTCCGGGGTTTTAATGCCCAGGAAACTACTAAAAATGTCCCAAGAACAATTTTAAACCTTCACCCTCATTAAAAATGCGAGCGTTTATGAATATGCATTTATTTACATGAATATTCAAATGAGAAATGCCTTCATTTCTTGCCATCGCAGCACGCACAATGGATGAAACTCTCATGGAATCGGCATGTTTATTACGGACACACTCATCTGCCTCGGCTTATTCCTAAAACAGACAATATCATATTTCAGAGTGGCTTTTTTGAAGCTGCTTGAAGAAGGTCATGCATTTAAAGCTTTGAATACTGCACTCAGTTTTTTAAGCCTTTTTACAAAATACACTCGCAATCTTTGCCGAATTCCAATCATTTCGGTATTAACAAAATAATTATTTTATCAATTATTTCACCTATTTTATCACAGTTCGGATAAACTTGCACAGAAAAAATAACATCTTAACATTTTAGATGATTATGAACAAGTTCTTTGAGGAATTTTAGAGAAATTGGTTCAAAATTTGTAATTGCGTTTTCTATATGTGGACGCATGCTAATTGTTAGCATTTTTGTGTCGTAAACATCGTTGTTAGGGGTGAGACTAAATTATAGGGTGTGTTCGTATTGGAGAGTGACGTCATTCACGGTTGACGGCCAAGAAAATAAAATGAATATATATATATATTTGTTGGCATTATATTGATTTGGTTATATATTTTGTTACCAGCGTTGGGCTTTACTTTAATTTATTTGTTACTTCTTATAAATAGTAGCTAAGTTAAATTATTATAAAAGTAACTAATTACCAGGAAAAGGAACTATTGTGTTACTTGAATGTTTAATTATGTAAAAAAAACTTGGTTGTCCCCAGAATTAAAAAGGTTACATTAATAAAACAGAGACTATATAAAATAAATTATTGTTATAAAACATTGTAATCTACACTATTGTAATCTTATGGCGTCACGTGACAATGTGAGGTGATTGGTTAGATTAGAATTACTTGCCACCGACATAAGTCATAAGTTACATGTTAAGTAACTAGACTTGCCCCTAACCACAACGAGGGCAACATAGTGCTTATATACTCCTGTAGTACGTCCCTATTTCATTCATACTTAGTTTCATAGTTTGATTACTTGCTTCTGAAAAAAGGAACACTCTAGTTAAGCTGTTTATTTATAACGTTGTTATTGCCATCACTTGTTGTTACGAAAGAAAAGCATTTCAAAAAATGAATAAATTACAACGAATGATCTAAACGATGAATGTTATGATGTTCGTGCAAGTTAATGATGGTTTATACTCTACAGATCTTCTCTTCCAAAAATGGTTTCCAGTTGCATTTGCATGATGTCACAATTACAACGATTTGCAATTCCTTTTAAAAAATTGTCTGCAATTTCTCCTACAGGTGATAATAACATTAGTGTGTAAGAAAAGGCTTTTATTGTTGCTGTTTGGAACCTTTTTTTTTTCAAATATATATATTCTAGTTAAAAGGTTAAAAACAGAAATACTTTGATAAAACTACAAAATTACCCAAGGGTCTACTTTTATCTAAGCAGTTGAGGACGTCGGTGAACGTGTGACATGACAAGGCAATTTAATAATAACAATAATAATAATAAAAAAGATTAGGCTTTTATTGATAGGACAGAGAGAGATGGGTGGGACCAGAAAGGACCCAAGCCAGAATTGAAGCTGGGTCACCAAAGTGCAACCATGTATGTGGGTGTCGTCGCCTTAACCCACTACACCATGGCATCTTAACCCACTACACCACGGCATCTTAACCCACTACACCATGGCATCTTAACCCACTACACCACGGCATCTTAACCCACTACACCACGGCATCTTAACCCACTACACCACGGCATCTTAACCCACTACACCACGGCATCTTAACTCACATATTTCGTTTGTGAAAGGACCCAATTCTGGCTTGGGTCTTTTCTGGTCCCGCCCCCCCCTCTCTCTCTCTCTGTCCTATCAATAAAGACAAAAAAACTACCCTAAAAAAGGATTAAGGTTCTTTGGCATTTTGTTGTCCAAAATACAAAACAGGTTAGGATGCTAAACCGAACCTTTTTTTTTTTCGAGTAAGAAGCTCTTTCTACTTTGTTCCCTTTGGACTCCTTGTGCGTTCATTTCCCTTTTGAAGACGACCACCACCACTGCATAACGTTTCTCAATCAGCCTTGTTCGCTAATTCCACTTCAGAATTCCACTTGGCATGCCAAGTAAATAAAATTTTCAGCATTTATTAGAATCTAGCTCTGCCAGAAGGGATTCCTCTCTTCTTCTATAATAATTAGCAAATTGATTAGGAGAACTTCAGCACACCTCCTCGGCTCTTATCTCCTCGTTCTAGGACAATATTGGTGTGCCTTTGGGACGGCGTAAATATTTTAAAGGTGGAAACCCTGAGCGAATCTCATTAACGGCTACCGGGTGGCTTCACTGTACTACCAGGCAACTGTGATTAAATAAAAAAAAAAAAAAGTTTGGATTATTTAAAACATGCTAATGTCCTGTGGGTTCTTATTGCCATCAAGAACCTCGCTGTGCTTTTAACTTGCTTTTCTGTCATCTTTATTTTTTATTTCATTTTTAAATCACTTCTTCGCGTTCTTTTGTCAGCTTTTTTTTTATTATCGATTAATAACTCGGAACTAAAAGGGCTTTAAAAGCGCTGGTCATTCTGGGATGCATCATACAAAACACGACAAAGGTCTCTTTTCTTTTATGTAGAAATGCTAATGAAATTTTTTGCCCCACCCCGCCATTGCAGAAGCGCAGACTTGGTAGCAATTTGGCAGCTAATCAAATTGCATTTTAAATAGAGCCGTTTAAAGACGACTGCAGACTGCTTTCAGGAAAGACACGCGGGTGAAAATGAAGTCACTGTTTTTGTAGAGAGAAAACAATAACACACGATCCACCACTTAAATGTCATAACTAAAGCGTCAACTTACAGTATTTGATTTGCTGTTTTAATTAGTTAAAAGGAACAGGTATACAGTCAGACTTGTGTTTGCGGTGAGAGGCAAGAAAACAGTTTTTCTTTAATTACACCACCTCAGTCCTTGCAATTTAACTACCTAAAAAAAAAATCCGCAGATCGCAGACTGCTAAAAGAAGGTGGCAATGTGCAAATAATCCATCACTTCTAAACGGTGACTAAAACCTACTGAAAATGATGACAAATTTGTCAACAAAGTACATGCGGTTACCAAAACGACCCCCCAAAAAAAAAAAAAAAAAATAGCTGTCCTCACACATTTGACATACTTCATTAAGTTTCTTGTATCCAATCAAATTGTCCATTTACCCTGCATACCAGAACATATTAGTGACGTCTCGTTAGCAGAAAACAGATAACTGAGGAAAAAAAGAGCCGGCAGCCCCGTGCAGGATGTCTAGAAAGAGAAATGAAACGAGACGTCTGGCCTGTTTTCTCTCACTGGTGTGATATGGCTGCGGGCTCTTTTCCTGACTCTTCATTGTAAATATTTGCTGTTCTTATTTTCTGTAAAACCTTTAACTAGGGACAAATAAAGATAATAAATAACCCTGGAGATGTACTGTTTTCGCTGTTGTGGCAACTTGTATGAAGTTCTCACTAACATGCGTATGATTCTATTCTGAGACCCCGAACGGAGGCAGGATATTATTTTGATTAAAGAATGTAATATTGAGTAGATGAGTATACTTTAGTAAGTGGCTCGGGATAAATCTGCTGAATACCGTGACAGTAAAAGTCTATGTGTGTCTAAGGAATAAAACACTGTAGGATCAATCTAGAGTTCAGTTAAATAGAACAAAAACAACCAACAACCAAGTACCAACGTTGAAAGTACGTTACTGTTACAAAGCACTGACATTAAAGCCTCCTCCCATAACAGTTCAATCAACATTAGACATAGACAGAGGATTAGAGTCTAAAATACAAATAAAATAGATAGATAGATGGATGGATGGATGGATGGATAGATAGATAGATAGATAGATAGATAGATAGATAGATAGATAGATAGATAGATAGATAGATAGATGGATTTGGTGGGTTTTTGTTGATTGGGGTGATGGATGAATAAATGAATAGACAGACAGATAGATGGATAGATAGATAGATAGATAGATAGATAGATAGATAGATAGATAGATAGATAGATGGAATACTTAAGTGACATATGTAATATATTACATGCTGTATTGAACAATTGTATACAACATTTACATGTATGTGCAGTTAATGTGTGAACATTTCCATCCCTTTTGTGACCAATACTAGATGTGCGTGTGTGTGTGTGTGTGTCTGTGTGCAGTAAAATGTATTTAGTTGTGTGTGCATAGAATAAAAAGTAAATTTATTGATTTTTTTTATTTATGGTTATAAAAATTTGGCTTGATTGTAAAATTTGAAAAGGTTGTGATGTAATTAAATAATTGTAAGTCCTACTTTATATTAAGACTGTTGCTCTATTGCGGTTCTACAGGTTCACCTTTTCAGAACATTTTACATTTAATTGTATATTAGTGATTCAGTCATCTTCTGTACCCTCTTATTCCTTTATTCGGGGTTACAGGGATGTGCTGGAGTCTATCCCAGCCGTCTCTGAATGAGTAAAGGGCAGGAGGGGTACACGCTGGACAAGTCTCCAGTCCATCACAGGGCCACACACACACTCACACTCACTCCAAGGGGCAATTTAGAATCACCAATCAACCTAACATACATGTTTTTGGACTGTTGGAGGAAACCGGAGAACCCGGAGTAAACCCACGCAAGCACGGGGAGAACATGCAAACTCCACACAGAAACGCCCAGGAATCGAACCCGGGACCTGCTTGCTGTGAGGCAACAGTGCTAACTGCTAAGACACTGTGCTGCCCCCGTCTACATTTTTCCTGGACTATCATGTTATGATTCAGTGTTAATCCAGAAATCGTCATTGTCAGTAAATTATTCCAGAATTAATAAATTTCCAGTCTTAGACAACAAGATATCAAGGGGAAGTAGTGGCACAGTAATTAAGGTTTTTGGACTGCTAATTAGAAGATCTGGATTCGATTTCCTCCACCAGCACCACCAAGTTACCACTGCTGGGCCTCTAAGCAAGAGCCTTAATCCCCAATTGCTCAGTTGTACAAATGCCAAATACTGTGGATGTAGATATTTTTTAGCATTTACTCAGTTAAAGTTTTTGTTTGAGGACAAAAAAAGGGAAAGATTTAAAAATGAATTGAGGTGAGTTTTGGTTGACACACACTGATGACATCAGAAGGTTCTGATTGGTTGATTCAAATGTTGATTTAGGATCAAGAAAGGATATTAATCCGGGATCAAACTGTACTTGGCAAAATCATGCTTATCGTAAAGGTGTGGTGTGTGAGAACAATGTGCTCTGCATAGCATGTTACCTGGAACACGCTAACCACAATAATTCTTTATCATGTTATCATTATGGGAAAATAATAATAATAAAAAAAAAAAGAATGTAGAAATACATTTTTGGTGTTTATTCTACAGCCACACCCCAACAGTGTTCAGGATTTAACTTGGGTGGAGAAGATGAATATGGGTGGGGAACATTTTCTTTTTGTCAACATAACCTGTCCTTTTAGTTACAGAAAGATCTAGTTTGCCAAAAAAATAAATAAAAAATTGAGAATAGGATGGGGGGAGCTTTTAAAGGGCCTCGCTACTTTTAGCAGTAAGTGACTAGTTTTATTGGGATAAAGAAACTCTGATCTCAGGAACAGCCTCTGCTGTCAGTCTCGTTGAAATCCACATTCCAAACACTCATGGCTCATAGCCTGCTCTTTAGCTGCTCTATTTTGGGTCTTGTGATAGTGTTATACACTGCAGTATGTATGGAGACAGACAGGAAAGACGTGTTTGACTTTGGTTGAATATGCAAATTTTGTTTTGGGTCTGCGGCACCTCCAGCCTTATTGGCTGCTAGAAGTATAGGCAATGTTGCATTAATCATTTTGTTGTTTTTGACTCAAAAAAAATTGCAATGTAGTGGCTGTTGTCGTGTAAGTGAAAGGCTAGTCAGCATGAGGTTCTGTCACATGACATCGATTCGCAAATATTGTCCCCGGGCTGATAGTGCAATGTTAATGAATAGATCAATGAAGTGGATCATGCCAGGCTGATAAATCTGTATCACACCCCGTTTCACCCATGCTGGTCACGAACACTTGTTTCCATAAACATGCGACTGACAAAATTGCAGTTGTTATCTGGTTAGCGTTGTACATGCGACACATTTCTGTATTGTGTGTCTTTTGCAGCAATTTTTTTAAAGGTGTTATCTTCTCAAATAAACAGCCCCAAGTTGGTGAAAGAGTTTAATTAATAAGAAAATTAAAGTTGTGCAAAAGAGAGTTGGAAACAGTCTATAAATAGTAGACTTTTTTTTTCAATCTCTGCTGTCCTTAAAAAAAAATTGTCAATTAGTGTCTTGAGCTGCAGAAACAGAAAAAAAAGATTATTAGTAAAAAAACCAACAAAAGAATAACAAGGTTAAAAGGTTTCGCTTGAGAGGCAGGAATAGGTCCAAGGAGAGACTTACTTAACTTTGTGTCATTTTTTCCCCTTCTTCCATAATTAAGAAACTGACTATTAATGATATAATTGTCTGCGATAAACCAAAAAGATGACAATAAAAGTCGAGCCCAGGAGCGTCATGTACTTTGTGGCAACAATTTCGGTAAGACGCAATTTTGCACTGCCGCTGGCAATCTTGGGCCCATGAAAGAATATGAGGTTGGGCCCCTTACCACACCCATTCTGCACCAAACATACTATTACATTACTGCTAGTACTGTTATTACTGATAAAACAGATCTCTGTAGGACATGTCAAAGTGCATGGGCCCTTGGTAACGTCCTAACTTTCCTCAGGCTTCCTTAACTTTCAATTCAGGCTATGCAAGGTACCAATTTATCAACTTTATCTTCTTTCAACTGCAAAACAGAAAGTCTGTTTTTTTAAAGAACTAAATAGGTTTGACTCTTTCATATTTGCTTTAGCGTTCGTTGCCAATTCTGAGTTTTTGGGATCTTGTTCTGTTATGGGGTGTAATTTCTGAATAATTGTTTGCTTTGCCTTCTTGGCCACACCCTGTGATATTCCTTCAGGATATTTGATAAAGGCACAAAGAAATTGCCTAAATGTCAAGCAACAGGTGACTGGCACCTGCTAAGTGAAACGGGGGGGGGGGGGAACTGACCCGAAGATGTGACAGCAATCTAATCTGGCCTATTTATTTTGAAGTACGGTAATGGACACTTTGACTCGCTGTTCTCCTCGGTTAAAGAGTCCTCTTCATGAAAGAACTATGATTGCAAATGAAATATGTTCATCATTTAGGTCAACCCTTTTTTATTATTAATGAAAAGGCTACTAGAGAGAGGTTAGGCGTCTTTACCTGCGAGACGGCCATCCAGAGTGATTTCTGCTACTCGTGGTGATGATGTTCGGAAGAAAAAAAAACTCCCTGATCGAACATGTGATTGTTTGCACGTCTTAAAGCCGGTAACAAATTCAAGCAAGCGATTGGCTACAGAGGGATCATCAAACAAATTAATTGTTTCCCCTCCATGGTAAGAAGGTGCTACTCTCCCAAATTGAGTGCCTGCACTTGGTTATTGCACTTTAATAGCTTGCTCACCAAACTAACCATATATTACGCCGTGTGCAGGCTCAGATCGGAGATGATGAATAGGCTATTAATTAGAGTTGCGCTGAGAGGGCACAAGGGATAGACTACTCACAGCCCTGCAATCAGCGTCAACGGGGCCCTTCTCTCCATACACCAGCCAGGCCACTGTCAGGTCAAAAGGCTCCACTTCTAACTCACACACCCCGAAGGAGAAGTGAAATCATCTCGACTAGCCAGGAAACAACATGTCCGAGCTGTCTCAGGCTTTTCTCCGAGGTGAGATTCTGCCCATCTGATTGGCGTAAATATCAGTCGGATTGTTAAACCACGTCACAACTAGTCAACAACTGACTCACGTACTGCTGACTTGAAACGAGTAAGTTATGGGTAAAACATTTGACGTCCCCGGGGATGATTTGCAGCAAAAAGCCTACTTCGTCTTCGTCGCAGTGACATGCTTTCCGAACGAGCTTTTTATCACAATTAATTAAAGGAGTTGTTCCATCTTGTGCTCATCGGTCTGGGATAAATAAGTCGAAGCTCAGGATATATGTCCCTTTATTAGCTGCCATGATCTCGCCAGCATCTGTAGCTACGGAGCTGCCTGTGTTTGTCGCGACTTTACCGACGAGTTGCACGCTATCAATCACACCAAGCGCTAGTTTTATGGCTCGTTTTGTTAAAAACCTCTTTTTTTTTAATGTAAGGTATCAGAGTTATGGCCTGTCTATGCAAATAAGGCAATTTTAACAGTTCGTTATTCATGCCATCGCCTTTTTAAACACTTAGCGGGTATAAATTCGTCTCTGACAGGCTGCTCTGAAATTGGCACTAAATATTATTAAATATTTTAACAAGTTCCTTGTAAATATGCCTTAAATGTTTGAATGATGGGCAGCAAGAAAAATGGCCTTGCATCAACTTATTAGATGCAATAAACTGGCCATGATTTATAGCAGAACAACTTAGGACAGCCTTTTTTTTCCCTTTCGCCTATTCGTATCCCGTTTGTCCTGATGCGCTCAGTAAACAGCTAAGCGTTCTTTAAAACCTGTTGTCTTTTATAAGTCATGATACATCAGGGAGAGACATGAACGGTCCGAAAGGCCCATCAGTTAGACAATCACTCTGATGGTGTACTGTACATCACGGGCGTACTTTTAACATCTTAAGTGCTTCTTATCGTTTTATTGTTAAACGCTTTAAATTTTGCGGCACCGCCAACCACGAGCGATGACTTCGAAGGCGCGTTTTCTGTGTTTATTGCGAGGTGTAAGCGTCCAGTTATGAGCGTTAGTATGAAATCACTTTAATTGAACAGAGCACTATTTGAGATAAGTGCGAGGTGGCTGAGATATACGCCCGATGCAACAAAACTTTAAGTCTTGCCATGGAATTTTCATAGCTACCTCATCAATATGTCCAAATCCTACTACCTGCACTTTTTTTTGTGTGAGAAAGGTTTCTATGGAGCTGAATGTTTACTGTACATAACAAAGTTTTTTTTGGCAATCTATCAGAAATGGCAGTTAGATGACTCAGAGCTGATTTTTTTTTTTTTTTATAACTATGAACTACAACAGCTTAAAAAAAGGCACCTTATTCTGTAGTGCTCACAGTATTGAACTTTGACATGTAGGACTGGTTGGCATTGTCATTGTTTGGCTATTAATCTTTAATAAAGAGTTTTTCAGTGGCTACGGCTGCCCTCGGGCCTACTGCTTGATCCAGGTGTGGGAAAAGGCCTGCGGTTTATCAGCCTGAACGTTTTTTTTTTCATTCAGACACAAGTCGTTCATGCTTTCCAGATGTTTAATAAGCACCTCTACTGCTCTAGATCTATACCAAGGCATTAATTTGTTTGAATGAAAAGCCAAGCAATTTTTGTGTTTTCTAGAAATAGACTGCACAATATCAAAACCAGGAGCTTGGTTTGTGGTTTGGTATCTGTTATTATGGAAAATAAAGAAAAAAGATGAATAATACAAAGCGTTATATCTGCTCCATATTGAAAATATAACTTTTTATAGATGGATTTTTTTTTATCGCTGATATTACATGCCAAAAGTGTAGATCATTAATCATCAGAATTCAGGCCGCCAGTATATTTTCCTGTTATATGCAAAAATGAGCAAATACTAAACATAAAAATATATATTTTACACATCCTTCTTCTTATTTTTTCACTAACACATTTAACTCAATTTATTTTTAATGGGCACCAAAATTGGGCAAGTATATTTTAAAGTATTGCCTTCTTTAAATAAAGTCATTTATACCTGACTTTTTGAACAAAACTGGAATTTCATGAAAGTGTGAGCTGAGAGTTTTTTTATAAGAATGAAAAGTCTGAAGGGACATGAAAGAAGGAAAAAAACAAAGCACCCAAAAATAAGATTGTCATAAAACAGTACAGCTTTTTACAATTTCGTAGGATTTTATTATAAAACAAACCCATCCTGGAAGCAAAACACAAAAAAAGCACCTCCTAGAATTTGGAACTTTAGTATTAATGTCACATTAAGGTTTGTGCATTGTCAAACTATATAATTCTATGAATATATATGAGTCTATAGATATATAGTGCATTTGTACAAAGTGTTAATCAAGATGTGAAGCATTACTGGGTGTTGTTTTTAGTGTAATTATTAGTGTGCTGCCCGGTTGTAATTCTACTAAAACAGCATGTCCTGAAGTGTTTTCTGTCACAGCAATTTACTGAAATGACAAAATTACACATCAGATCATTTAGTTATTTAAGATCGTGGAACATCTCAGAACATCAACATTGTTATTAGTACGTGTTACAGCAGTAATGAATAATTATTACTAAAGCCTTTTTTCCTTGTGTGACGTTAATAAAACAATATACTGAAAAACGTTAATGTGTTGACTTGTTGATTTTTGATATTTCAGTTTTGGTGTCTCAAATGGTTAAAGCGCCGAGTTGTTATTTGGACGACTGGGGTTCAAACCCCACCGCTGCCAGTGTGCAACTGTTGGGTCCTTGAGCAAGACCCTTAACCCTTCCTGCTCCAGGGGTGCTGTATCATAGCTGACCCTGTGCATTGACCCCAAGCTGGAACATGCGAAGAAACAAATTTCACTGTGCTGTAGAGTCTATGTGACAAATAAGCCCCTTTATAGAAACATGACTTTTAGGGAAAGTGGTAATACAGAGGTTAAGGTGTCGGACTGCTAATTGGATGATCGGTGTTTTTTTATTCCCAGGAACACCATATTGGGCCTGGGCCCCTGAGCAAGGGCCGCTTTAAGCCCTAATTTGTATGAAAAAAGTAAATGTTATTCGGTATAAATAAGGGCATTTGTCAAATACCAGAACTGTAAATGTATGTAATTGGTATAATTGTGCTCCTGAGCTGCAGCTAGTCTTTCTAGACATGAATGTCTGAGTTTGTCACGGCTGGCCCGTCAGTATAGTACACTTCAGCATCCCTTTTCCCGTCTCCTTCCCCCCGTTTCTGCCTGCTTAGCAGAATACAAGCGTCTTGTCAGCCTGACTGTAACCTTGCCACCAGCTCCTGGGTGCTCCCCCACCCATATCCGTGTTAAGACTAGAACAACGATGACTCAAAGCCCACAAAAATGAGTGCACCTCGAGGGGAGAAAAAAAAAACTTGGGGCATAAAAAAGAAAGAGGGTAGGCAAAGTGTCTTTAACAGTGACTGGATGCGAGTGGGGCTTTTGGGCTAAAAGCTCGGCCAGCTCTCGCCTCTCCTTATTCGATTAGACTGTCTGTTCCACAGGAAGCGCTGAAAGGCACTGGTGATAATATCGCTATGAGAAGCGCCACACACAGACCCACAGACAGTTGCCAGTCCTCCTCTTTTGAATGCCAAAGTGGTCCTCAATCTAGTTACAGCCGGACTGGCATATCTCGTAACTCCCCCTCAGGTCCTGATTAGCAGGGTTAAATATAAGGAGCTCTGTGTTGGTATTTCTGTGGTCACTTGAGTGCTGTGCACTTTGCTTTGTTTTAAAATATATATATATTAACTCGTGTCATTTTTTTGTCTCTGGATCAGTGGTGGCTTAAATAGTTAAGATAGTTAAGTTTATTCATCAGAAGATCAATCAACTGTTGCCACTGTTGGGTCCCTGAGCAAGACCCTTAACCCTCTCTATGCTCCAGGAGAGCTGTATCATGGCTGAACCTGTGCTCTGACCCAGGCTGAGATATATAAAGAAATGTGAAGAGAGTGTGGGCTGGATTATTTAATACAGTCTTAAGACGTTATAAGTCTTTGGGTTATTGATCAGAAGGCTAATAGAAGGTACTCCATTTTTAACTCTATCTGCTCCAAATATGTCATGACAAATGATGAACCCTGACTTCAGCTTCCTATCCCTCAGCTGTGATATGTAAGGATAAGAACTTCACCAGACTCTTTTTGTCTTTAATCTAAGCAAGTAAAATGCATTATCCTGAGCACAGGTCCCACTACGATTGAGGAAAATATTTCCCATTGAGGTCCTGAAGCGAAGACACCAAAGTAGAATGTCTAGTGAAGGGAAAAAATATTGGCAAAATAGGGTCCTGATCTTCTCGGAAATGCCACAATAAATTGCAGTGCCTCCCCAACGGATGGATGATTAAACCTGCTCCTAAAGCGCCCTGATTTGTGGGGGGCACCTTGCCGATTTTATTTGCCACTGTTAACATTTTCATTCCTGCATAATGCATGCTGCTCTGGGGCAAGAAAGTGCTACAAACAAATGGCTTGAGGGACGAGCGTAAACACAGACTGACTCCAGAGCTGAAAGTGGAAGGAAGAAGAGATATAAGAGAAAAACACCGCTCGCTGG
The DNA here is from genome assembly GCA_005784505.1 of Bagarius yarrelli. Classification (NCBI taxonomy): domain Eukaryota; kingdom Metazoa; phylum Chordata; class Actinopteri; order Siluriformes; family Sisoridae; genus Bagarius; species Bagarius yarrelli. Next base: position 1,442,514 of record VCAZ01000093.1, read on the forward strand.
ATTGATTCTTCTGCGATCGTTAACTGTATGATGATCGTTCGGGTTGCTGTGACGAAAAATAGGCAAATATGCAAATTAAAAGCAAAGGAAAATGAGATAAATAGTAAAACTTTAACAAACACCCTGATGGTGATGCAAGTATTACCGGTGTTGTCACTTGTCAATTAACCAGTGGGTCAATTTCCTCAACACTAGGGCTGTGTATCGGCAAGGGTCTCACGATACAATACATATCTTGATGCATGGGTCACGATACAATATATCATGATATATTGCAATACAATACATACTGCAATACTACAAAAAAAGGTAAAACAAATGGCTTAAAACACAACTTTAAAAAAATTACCATCAGTGTAGATTTGTTTAAAACATCAGTTTAATATCGAGATATCCATCCATCCATCCATCCATCCATCCATCCATCCATCCATCCATCCATCCATCCATCCATCCATCCATCCATCGTCACTGTGATCTGCTGGAGTCTATCCCAGCTGTCATTGGATCGAAGGCAGGGGTACACCCTAGACATGTAGCCAGTCCATCACAATCACAGACAAACTACCACACACACACAGACACACACACTCAATTCTATGGGCAATTTAGAATCACTAATCAAACTAACATACATGTTTTTGGACATTTTGGGTTTAAATCTTGTGATTGGCTTTAAAGCTGGTGGAATAATTCGTTAAAAATTATGAACTTTAGCCAAACAGACAAATAAGCAATGTTTGTTTTACAGTCATTTGTGTTTTATGATTTCATTGGTACTTTTCACTTGTAAAACATGTTGATAATTAACTACCATTTTTACAAGCTCTGGAGACTGTTAGTCTGTCCCATAACCTACAGTACATAGACATTTGTTTATTCATATGAAAAATCAAGAATTTACTCTTCCCCTGATGATGAGTGTGTGTGTGTGTGTTCCTTTTTTAAGTATGGTTAATGCAATTATATGCATATGTGTGCATGCAAGTGTGTGTATGTGCTAAGGGATGGGTGAGTGTGAGTGTGTGTGTGTTTGAGTATACTGTAAGTGTGTGTGTGTTGGTTGTTTCTTGACACTGGTTGGTGGACGTTATTTTGCCAAGTAGGATGTGTTTCTGGATTAACATCCTTTGTCGAACTTTGACCTTTGTGTGTGTCGACTAAACCCGCCTCAATCTAGTTTTGAATATTTCCCTTTTTTGTCCACAAACAAACTAAAAAACTTTAGCTGAGTTTTTCTTTTAAATTCAGGATCAACTAAGAATGTTAATAATCCAGGATCACACGCTACTTGACAAAATCATGTCCACCGACACTGTTTGATGCATATACATGCATGTGTGTGTGTATGTGTGTGTGCGCAAGTTTATAAATTTTTATGCGTATGAGTCAGATTAAAGCTGAGATATAGGTGTGTGAGTGTGTGTGAGTGTAGTTATCATTATTGCTGGTGTGTATGTGTTAATGCACTTATATGCATGTGTATTTGTGAGACGTATTGATGCTGTGTTTGAGTGAGTTTAAGACTCTGTGTGTGTGTGTAAGTTGGGGCGGACTGAGGCTGGCATATCTGTAAGTGAATCTGGTTAAAGTTGGTTTGGCTCTGTATGTGTGTTTTTATTTAATGCTGGTGTTCGTGTGTGATTGTATTTGGCATCGGATTGACATTCATTCATTGTCAGCATCACAGTGCAGTTAGATTCTCATCGCTTCTTCTTCCTCACTACAATCTTTCATGCAAATCCATGCAAATCCCACTTCACTGCCGGACGGTTCACTTCGCCTGAAACTGTTCGCTGTGATGTTTTTAAATAACACGACGGAAATGTAATGGCTGGAAAACCCATGTTTTTACCTCAAATATGGGCAAAATTTTGCACACCGATCAACTTCCTGGTGCAGATTTAATTTCTTTCCCAATACTCGGTTGGTTTATTCATCTTCGGTATGCTCTTAATCCTGGCGAGGAATGCTCAGGGCATCACACTCATTCACACCTAGCTAGAATGTTATTGGAATGTCAGAGAAAAATAAAAGACTCAAAGGAAGCACAATATGAAGAAACTGGCGAAAGTTAACATAGAACCTTCAGCACCTGGAGAGACTGGTACTGTGGATGAGAATTCGATCCACTTCAATATTAGAACATGCCATTCTAAAGTTTGGTTATACCAATAGAAATCAGAACCCAAGACCTTCTTTAGATTCATTGAACATTTCCGCTGGTAAAAACTCACAACACATGACTGATTTGATGTGTCACACATTTGTTATTGCTTAGAATGTTACCCAATCATCTACAGACAAACCATATGACAAAATACTATAGGACCCGTAGTAAAGATGTCTGTGGTCAATATGGAGAAAGTGGTAGCGCAGTGGTTAAGGTGTTGGACTGCTAATTGGAAGATCAGGGTTTGATTCCGAGCACCACCAAGTTTTCATTGTTGGGCCCCTGAGAAAGACCCCTAACCTTTATTTGCTCAGTTGTATAAAAGAAAGGGATAAATGTAAGTCGCTCTGGATAAGGGCCTCCAAACTCCTGCAATTGGGGAAATGGTAGCACATTGGTTAGGGTTGTGGACTCCTAACCTGAAGATTGTAGGTTTGATTCCCAGCACCACCAAGCTACTACCACTGGGCCACTGAGCAAGGCCCTTAACCCCCAATTGCTTCATTGTATAAATGAGCTGAATGTAAGTTACTCTGGATAAGTGCATCTGGCACATTATGTAAATATACCATAGTATACCATATCCTGTTGTAGTTATTCTACACTCTACTATTTTAAAATAAACACTACATGACTACATTAATGACTATAGTCAATTTTCTACACTTATATTATACTTTATGCGTGAGAGCCTTCACAGCACAAATCAGAGCAAAGAGTGTATCAATGCAACACACACAAAATCCTTAAAATAACAGCACTCTTGCCTCACAGCAAGGAGGTCACGGGTTTAATTCTGTGTGGAGTTTGCATGTTCTCCGTGTGCTTGCGTGGGTTTACTCCGGGTTCTCCGGTTTCCACCTGCAGTTGAAACATATATGTTAGTTTAATTGGTGATTCTAAATTGCCCCTAGGGGTGAGTTTGAGTGTGTGTGTGTGGCCTGGTGACCTGTCCAGGGTGTACCCCTCCTGCCTCTTGCCCTTTTAGAGACGGCTGGGATAGACTCCAGCTGATCCCCGTTACCCTGAATTAAAAATAAGCGGGTATAGAAGATGAATAAATGAAGGAATGTTTAACTTTGACTGAATCAATGATCCGACACTGCTGTTCATAAGAAGTGGAAATCTGTTCTCTCACACTGAAACTCAGGGTTTTCCATTAGCAACTGTTTTAAAATATTGTTTATCAGTTCACAACAGGTTTTTCGATAGTACGGCAAATTCATTAACTAATATTATATAACATAAAACTAATTTAATTCACTACTAAAAACTAGTAAATAGTATAATATAATAAAGTTTACCACATACTTTAAGTTTAGTCTAGTACTTTGGTAAAGTCTACTACAGTAGTATTTAGTACAGTTGATCAATTTGATGTGGTTTTTTGGGTTATTGTGAATAAGTTCTGGCGTCGCGAATAATGTAATCCACGTGACTAACCGGCTGTTTCTGCTCTATTACGTTTGCCTTGTTTACCAGGTTATGAATACCAACGTCAGCCACTTGACCAACCAGATGGAAACACACCTAATTCACATTTGGGGTTCGGAAAAACCGAAAACGTTCACGTTAGCAAGTAAAAATTGTAGGTTTTTTTTTTGCGGAAGCACTGTGCTGTGTATAACCTCGGAGTGTGTATAACCTCAGGATCAGGTTACAGTATCTATGTTAGTATTTGTGCTGTGATCGAATGCGGTGAAACAGAGGCTACGTTCGTTTCTTGGCTAAGCTTTCCCAGTTATCTCATCTCTGGCGGTTAAAGAGCTCTCTTTTGCTTTGACATAATGTGAGTCATGCACAGTGCATCAGAGGGAAGGCTGATATTGTCTTTTTATGACTTGACCTTTGAGTTATTAGTTTCCTTTTTGATGAATAACTGTTGTCGCTCTGCCTCTGAATAAGACGAGAGCGTCTTTTTTTTTCGTGGAGACTTTCACTTTTTTCCCGACGCCGCCTTCGCCACCTTTTGACACGCGGCCCGGAAAAAAAAGGAATTTGCTCCCTCATTCAGTTTGACAAGAAGATATGAGGCGATTTAATGGGAAAAGTTAGGGTTTGATTAATTGAGTGGAAAGTTGTGAGAAGGTCAAGAGCAGTTTGTTGGAAATGACTTTTGGTTCACGGAAAATGACCTTTCTCGGCGTGATTCTCGCGCGTTGTCATATCTATTGGAAGCTGAAGTGCGACTGGGAACAATTAACGTGACATCCTTCCCACCTGTCACTCATTCCATTCTAGTGAATTTGATGCAGAACTATTCATTTGGAGAATTATACCGAAAATGTATCGTAAATATCGTAAATAAAAAACGGGGTTTACGTTGATTAGATAGTGTTGATAATCTGCATAATTAAGCAGATCTTTATTTTGGGATTTGTGGACCAGTCATTGCTTTGATGTAGGTGGAATATGTTATAGACTAGAAGTCATAACTTATCATTGCAAGCCTCGCTCTGGCATATGAAGCCATTTGGCAGTGAAATGATGAAATATAGATGCACTTTTATCGCTTATTTATTTATTTATTTATTTGGATGGCACTTCTTCCTAAAAGAAATCTGACTTCCAGCCTTTGCTGTGTTCACAATAACTCAGTTCTCGATTTGAGGAGAAGATATTTAAGATGTCCTCAGGTGTGATGTGCATCTGTTTGGATGCCTGAATGCCAAATCCGACACACAACAAGGCAACAAATGCTGATCCTGGCTTTCCCTTGCGGCAAAATAAAATATGGCTTAAGTTTTCATTAAGGTGCTATTGATTAGCTTTTCCTGGCAATAAATTACACACGATGATAAATAAAACGAAAAATATTTTTATGACTTTTTGCAGGCCGCGCCAGAATCGTCTCATTTCGCTCTCTCTGGATTCAACATGAGGATGTTTTTTTTTTGATGCTCGAATTCCTGTGGCTCGCACAATCCCGATGCGAGGATATTTTTAATCTGTGAAAAACCCGCATTGGGTGTTTGCGCGATAAATCGTCTCATCCCTTTTATTTGTCACGTTGAAAAAAAAAGCTTGAAATTGCAGCATACAGGCTGTTTGTTTCAGTTAGTCATGGCAAAAAGTAAACAAGCTCATCCGCAGCGGCCATGTAGGCGCCTACGAAGTAAATAAGAAAAAGTTGCAAGTAGTAAAAAAAAAAACACCATTTGTTTTGTACGCGGAAATTAGTGAAAAAGTTAAACGTGAAAGTCGTCTCTGCGGAAATTTACGTTCAACTCACTTTTAGAACATGTCCTACAGTGTTTTGTTTCTATTCCAACATCAAAGGAGGTTGATTTTCCTTTCCTTTTAAAGTTTAGCCCGGAGTTCACTTTTCCGCAGCGTTCTAGGCCTCTGTGCGCGGATCAGATTGCGTCTCATTTAGCAAAGATGTACGGGGGGGGGGCATTGAGGGAATAAAATCGGAGGTAATGCAAAGAGAGCTGTGATTTCTGAAAAGATGAAAGGCGTGCGGTTATTAGGAATTTTTTCATGCTTCCTTTCTCTCGACACACTATTGTGCTTTGAAGGTACTGGAAATATGATCAGTCGGTTGATTTCTATTGGTTGTTTAGGTCACAGTCATAAAATAAAGGAAAGCTTATCAGGTTTTGGTGTTTGGCTGAATTTTTTGATTTAGGAAATTTGCTATATTTATAATATCTCTAAGCTGATTTTTGTATACGCTTGTAAGAAAAGAAGACCGAAAACAGGAAAACAGAAAAAAAGGAAGAAAGGATGGGTGGAGTTGGGGGAGGTTTGGGGGAAAACCTGGAATCCGTTCCAACTTTATTGTGCACCTGGGAAATATTTGGATGCTTGACACTGGAACACTTTTATTGAAATAATTACGTCTTTTACATTGTCCAACATGCAGTTTGACTTGTTTTGTGATCCGAAGACGTCTTGTTTACCCCCATAAAAATATTGTCCCTCCCCCACCCTACGGTGTGTTTTATTGGAAATTCTGAACTGTGTTTATTTATCTAAGTTTTCTGCCCCAGATTGATTGGCCCCAGTGCACACAAACGTGTGACAAGGATTCAATTGGACATTTGTGAATCTCTGGGAGAGAAAGCGTTTCTAATGTGTCTGTGTAGTGGGCGAGTGGAGACGGACCCTCCAGCCCTTTGACACACAAGGCTTGAAAGATAACATTTCACACCCAATAGCGCTGCCCACATAAAATAAACCCCTGGATTTATTTTTTTTTTTAATCAAGCTGTTGACAGGTGTTCTTTAAAATGTGCTGGAAAGAGTATTTTAAACCGCACACACACACACACACACACACACACACACACACACACACACACACACACACACACACACACACACACACACACTCTTATGACACTGGTTTGTCTTTAGGTACATGGCAAATACACCAAAAGGACAAAAATAAATTGAGCGATTTTTAATAAAAACTTTAAAACTTTCTTTCTTAAATCAAGTCTTTTAGCAAGAAAGCAGTTTATCGAATTAAAGCAGAAGAGAAAAAAAAATAAAAATAAAATATGCCAATAATCTTCTCTAATGTGATAATTATGCAAGGATTTTTTTATTGGCAAAGGGGAAAGCTAACTATATTAGCGTCACTGTCTGAGCCATTTTGTTAAAAAATACATTATTAAATTATTATTATTGAATTTGGTTGATTCAGTTTTTTACTGTTTTTCATAATCTACGCAGAATCATCCCTCTCTCCCTCTCTCTCCCTCTCTCTCTCTCTCTCTCCCTCTCTCTCTCTCTCTCTCTCTCTCCTCATCCCCTCATCTATCTCTCTCTCATTATCTCTCTCTCTCTCATTATCTCTCCCTGTCTTTCTCTCTTTCATTTTATCTCTTTCACAAGCTCTTTTTTTTTGTTCTGTCTCACTCTCTTACATATCTCTCTCTCTCTCTCCCTCTTTATCTCTCCCTGTCTTTCTCTGTCTCACAAGCTCTGTCTTTTTTAGTTCTGTCTTACTCTCCTACACATTTCTCTCTCTCTCTCTCTCTTCCTTCCTGTCTTTCTCTCTTTCACTCTATCTGTCTCACAAGCGCTATCTTTTCTTGTTCTGTCTTACTTTCTTACACATTTCTTTCTCTCCCCCATCTCTTCCTCTTTCACTCTTTCTCGCTGTCTCTCTCTTTTGCTCTCTTTCTATCTAGCTTACTATTTCTCTCTCTCTCTCTCTCTCTCTCGCTCTGTATTTCTCTTCCTCTCTCCCCCCCCCTTTTTTGAAATCTCTATTTGTATTTGTAATTTCCACTTTTTGACATTTTGACAAGTAAGCACAATGTCTTACGGAAGACGCCAGAGGCTCCCGAGCTGCCACTTTTAGTTACTAATCTAAAGCCAAAGGTGTGTACCAGGTGTTTAGCTTAGATTTATTTTTCCAGGAGTGAAATGGAAAAGTGCCATTTTCCTCAACAAGCCTATTAATGTCTTAAACCTCTGCACACCATCAAGCCCTAAAACATGATTTTTATTGCAGAATCTTGTTATAGTGAGGCATAGCTTCCAGTTTACCTTTTCAGTTAATAACAGCTTTGTGCACACACAGTCTCACAAATCAACACTTAGGACGAAAGATCAGTTGGCTGGGTTCCCCCGTAAGCACCAGTCTATCGCCAGGACATGAGAGAGAGATAATACACACATGCACACACTCATTCAGTCATACACACATTCGCTTGCTTATACACACAGATTCTCACGCTATTTCAGTTTTCTCTAACCTATGCCACACTTTATATATGTGTCATGTTCCAAAGTCTGGATTACGTCCTATACAAATATTTTGACGTTAATTGCTTATAGCAAAAAGAGACTTTTACTTTGCCAAATTTACTAAAAATAGTTTTAAGCAATCCAGGCTTTTTTTTTTTTATTAAAATGTTTTAAATGCTTTTTAAAAGGTTTTTTTTATTTATTTATTTTACTTCAAAATAAACTCATGCATATGTGGGCTGTGTAAAAATGTTCGATACAGCTAATTATCCTGATAATATGTTTTACAATAGTGTATCGATATGCTAACGGCTACCAGCGATACATATAAAAACGACGTTTCGAACTGAATTATGTTTATCTTACCAAATTAATTACTCTCAGTGCGTGTAAAATGACTTCCTTCTCCGCTCCTGTAGATGTCGCTGACACATGTGGCCATTGTCTCAGAAGCAAACATGGCGAAAATGATAAGGGCGCCTCCGGATTGGTCTTTGTTAAATTTTCTAGCCATTTGTTTAATATGTTTTTGGAAGTATTGCAATATATCGTGATTGTATCGCGATATGTATTGTATCGTGAGACCCTTTGTCAATACTTAGCCCTAATTTATAACCTTACTTACAAAATAGATAGTATTGTTAGCAATAATATGTGTTTTAGTAACACTTACATTCTACTGTAATTATTCTTATCCATTTTTTCTGGAATTTTCTTTGAATTGTAAAACTAAAACCTTGAGGGCAAAAATTATTCTTAATTGGTTTAATCCAAATATTTTACTTCTATTCAAATTGTATATAAATATAAATAATTTTTAATCGAATAGTTTTAGAAGAAATATATTTTCAGGATTTCTTTTATTCTATTTAACTTTTCTTTTATTATTGTTATTACTATTATTTTATTTCAATTCTATTTTCCATTTCCATTTTTTTTTTTTTTTACCAAAATTTCATTTCCCTGCACTTTTTTTTCTTTCTGTATGTGACAGAGAAGAAATTATTTTGACCCTTCACTTAATTACAGTTTCCTTTACTAACTTTCTTTATTCTATTGTTAAATTTGATCCCACCGCCTGTCTAAACAATCCATTTACTCAGCAGCTCCGACTTTAGATCCAGTCTATGTTAACATACTCGTTTTTAGTTCATTCACAGGGACTTGAATGGGGCTCTTTGTCATAAAAAAAAAAAAAAAAAAAAAAAAAAAAAAAAAGCAAACGGATAAATGAATAAATGCTCTGTAAACAAATTAAAAACGTCTAATCTGTGATGTGGTAAAGGTTTTACTCAGAGAATGTCATATTTACAGAAGGAGTTTCTACATTCTATGGAATGTAGTTTCGGAGTTACACGATCGGCTGGGTTTAAAAACAAAAAACAAAGGTTTAATGAGGAAATGCTAGCTAGTAACAGATCGTGGAAGAAGTGTATATGAACGGAAACAGACTTGTCTCAGGAGTATTAAATGTTTACATTAAAATAGTTTTTAAAAAGGCTGGTGGATCCTTTAGTTATTGGTAGATTATTGCGTTATGTATGGAATTATATACTAACTACGCTTGTGCTGTTGTAGAGAAATAATCCACTTCACACTAATCATGACCTTTCGACCTCCTATTCTGGATTATATTCGTATAATATCACATTTTAGTATTTAAAATTGTTTTTAATTAAAATTTTAGTTGTCGTTTATACAGTTAAACGTAATACGGCGTACAGTGAAAACAGCAACCTCTTCACGCTGCCTTAGAGCGTCTATTGAAAAAAAGTACAAAATTAAAAAAAACTAAAAGCAATAAAAAGGAGTAAAATGTAGCACGTTAAAAGTAGCAGCATGATGTAATAGTTATGTTTTATTGTTATTTTAAAAAATCGGCCATGTTTATTCGGTTGATTTATTGCATGTTAATTGCAAATGAACAGAATGTTCTCGAATGTTGACAAGTAAACTTTAATCTCTGGGTGTAAATAATGTCTGAACTTGTTAGTCAGGCTCGGATCTCGAGTTTTTCCAGCTAATAAAGGCAAATAATTTAATTTGGGTGTTGCATAATATGGACATTATGATATGGACGTTACTTGATGGCCGTGCTTGTTATGTAATCTGTTAGTTCCTTTGGTATTGTAATATTTGGTGTATCGATAATAAAGTTTGTTGTTTTTTTGTGTTGTTTTACTGTATATAATATTGCTAGTTGAGAAAAGCCACCAGACATGATAATGCTTGGTGAACTGGTAAATTGTGTCTTGCTGAGAGCCTCACAATACAATACATCATGATATTTATCACGATATATTTCAATACATTACATATTACAAAACATTCATAGCACCCTTAATTTTTCCGCCATGTTTGCTTCTGTAATGATGCTAATTTCCAACCACCACTTTCGGTGACTAGCTTTATATGCTAGTATCACGGACACCAGGTTGTAAAGTATTGTTAGCTAGTCTACTTACCAAGCGTTATTCTCATGTCTTTGATTTTTTTTTGGTTTAGCTCCATGCTTTGTTTTGTTTACGCCTTTCTTACGATTTCTGTCTTCGCCTTTCTGTTTTGTTTGCCGAGTTTACTAGTGTTTATAGTGTACCGACCTTTGCCTGCCTATCGACTACGTCTGTGTATTTCTGCTATTTACTAAATAAAGTCTTTCTCCGCAACATGGATTCCTTTCTGTCGTCTTCATCTCAGCTTCTAAATCAATAAGCTTGTGGGTTTTAATAAAATATTACCGTAAATTTGATTAAAATCAGTTAAAAAAAAGGGGCAGTGGTTCAAATGGTTAAGGTGCTGAGTTGCTGATCTGAAGACCAGAAACACCTGGGTCCAAGCCCCACCACCGGCAAGCCAACCACTGTTGGGTCCTTGAGCAAGACCCTTAACCCTTCCTGCTCCAGGGGCGCTGTATCATATCTGACCCTGCGCTCTGACCCCCAACTTACTAAGATGGGATATGCGAAAAACACTGCATTTCATTGGCTCTGTACACGTACCCTGCACAATGACAATAAAGTTAAATATTTATGTAAAACTGTAATTTAAATATATGTACCGATACTAAAGATTAGAATATCAATACACTATTGTAATGAAAAATATCGCGATAGTTAGCTGTTTTGATATTTTTACACAGCCCTAATGACTATTGCAGTTTGGTTTGTTTAGCTGTTTTTCTGTTTCTGAAATAATGAAATGTAATTATTTATTTCTATCTTAGGAAATCATAGAAATATCATAGAAAATGTCTATGAGTCATTTGATAGTCAGATGCATTTTATTTCGATGACATACATGATATGAACAAAAGGATTCCGAAAACTCAGGGGCTTTGTGCACAGCGGCATTGTCATGCTGGAACAGTGTTTAACGCATTAAAGTGACATGGTAGATAATTGTGTAATTTTAACCTGGTGCCGGCAGCACGTTTACAGGTGTGATATAGTGGTAAGCTGTCCACATGTCTTAGATCAGTTTTTTTACTTAACAAATCATTAAGCTGAATGAAGTCATTGCTAGCTGCTAGTGCTGTGGGTTGTGAGCCTTTTACACTGCACCGACTGTATACCTATGCAAAGTGTTGAACATTACTTTATTTGGTTTCATGTTTAGTGTGAAATGAACCACCAGGGTCTTAAAAGTAATAAAAAAAATAACCTCCTAATCGAGCTAGATGAGTCCCAATAATATGTCACACAAAAAACACGATGCACATGTGCGTAATCTATCTATCTATCTATCTATCTATCTATCTATCTATCTATCTATCTATCTATCTATCTATCTATCTATCTATCTATCCATCTATCCATCTATCTATCTATTCACAAAAATCAATTCACATGCGCAAATTAAAAATATATATTCATAAAATATGTTCCACAAACGCAAAACACTATTCACAGACTTATAGTTATATGTTTAAAATTCATGAGCTTATCGTGACTGTGAATGAGCAACTCGTCATACGTGTGTCAATACATAAAGTAAAACATAAATTGTATGTTTTTGCAATTTTTTGCTAAGATAAAATAAAAAAATTAAAACTTGAATTAAGGATATACACTAAAGGGATAAACATAATACATTGGTAGCGCATTGGTTTATGTGTTGGACTGCTTATTCGAAGGACAGGGTTCGATTTCCAGCACCACCGCCACTGCTGGGCCCCTGAGCAAGGCCCTTAACCCCCAGTTGCTCAGATGTATAAATGAGATAAATGTAAGTCGCTCTGGATAAGGGGTGTCTGCCAAATGCTGTAAATGTAAATATTTGACTAATTTCATTGTCAGAGGAATTAAAGTACAAGTCATTTCATCGTTCATAAAAATAAATATCATAAACAGCCGATTGCAACGTAACTAAGAGTTGCGTCTGTTGTATAATATAACTAAGATGGGTGTGTTTAAAAAAAACATGTAGGACAAACATTTTATACACCCATTTTTTAAAAATACTTTAACAATGTCTTTGACAGACGATTAGAGAATTCAAAGAACTGAATTGTTCTTTCAGGGTTTTTTGCAATTTTTTTAGGGGTTACTAGACTGGTAAAACAGGTAAAACTGTAACTTGTCATTTTTATAACAAAGAACAGTTTTTAGGATAGAGCACTTTAGTGGTTTCTTAATAAAAAACAGGATAAGCATGTTTTTTTTTTTTTTTTTTTTTGTACCTCCAAGAAATAGATTAAAAGGGACTGTTTTCACATCAATGACCTGTTTATCGTTGCATCTTGTTTTATGACATTTATTGATATTATATTATTAACGTTATTTAAATAACCTTTGCCCCACACCTCTGGTGTTACGGGTTTGGTTTCAGCTTTTACCCAGTGTGAGTGGTTTTTATCTGCTTTTTCGGTGCTTCAGGGATTCAGTCCGGTTTCCTCCCATAGTACAAAGTGTTCTCTAAATTGTCAGTACTTTGTAATAGGTGTGTGTTTTTGTCTTATAATTGGTTGGCATCATATCAAGGGTGTCCCAAGTCAACCAGGATACACTCCAGGTTCCATGTGACCTGTTTATTTATTTTATTATTATTTATTTTAATAAATGTCTTTAAGAATTGTGTTTGGGAATTTTAATCATATTACTTGCCCCTATTATTGGAATTGTGCAAATTTGACTTGTAAAGTTTGGAATAAGTGTTAGCGCTAACCTGCATTAAACAGTCCAATAGATAAGTTTAGCCTCAATAATACAAGATTTATCTACAATCACTTATTTTTAACTATTTCTTAACCAAAATAAATGTCATATCACAGCCAACAGTATTAATTATTGGCCCTTATCTGTTTTTTTTATTATTTAGCCAATAAAAATTTCAGTTTTAGGTTATTACAGCAGAAATGCTAACATTAAAAATGTCTTAATTCGTTCTTCATTCTGACTGAAAATGTCGAAGACGATTTTTGTCCCACTGGTAAAGAAATGTATAATTGAGATAAACACATCAGATTTTCATCAGATCGGAGGATGTTAGAAATGAAGCTACCAGGCAGACGGCAAAGAGGAAGACCAAAGAGGAGGTATATGGATGCGATAAACGAGGACATGAGGTTAGTGGGTGTGAGTGAAGAGGATGTAGAGAATAGGGTTAGGTGGAGACGGATGATTCACTGTGGCGACCCCTAAAAGGGAACAGCCGAAAGGAGAAGAAGAAGATTTACATTAAAAGAGTGTTGCAGTTGCATGGGTCTATTCATGTAAGATACTTCAAAAGTGAGCGATGGGTTGGGACCGTTTGGAAAGTTTTCCACTGATGATTTGAAATGTTCCATCACATCACAGATCATCAGCAAGAGTCAAATTTTATTTATCACGCCAGATATTTATTATGTAAATAAAAGATTTTTTTACTTACTTTAAATAGATATTTAATAAAAAACCTACTAGATAAAACACGGGTGCCGCTGTGTGAAAGTGACATAACCGATGTAGCGGCTAAACACCGGTGTCACCGTCGCAGCAAGCTTGCTAAACGATCGTCTGGTAGACGATGCACCAAATCCTGATCCTGGTTTTAGTCTTTATATACCTATGATATGAAATCCAACAAATCAGATGTATTCAAGGTAGGTAAACTGTAAGCTCTGCAGAACCAGCTTTGGGAACCTCTGCGTTATACACAGCACTTGTTTGATATACTTTTCCTGCAAAGGCTACGACATACGGTGAAGAAAATAAGAGAGAGAGAGAGAGAGAGAGAGAGGCAAGAGAGCGTCTTTTATCCGGGTCATAACCGCTACCATTCCCATGAGGACCATGCATAAGGTCTCAATTAGGCAGTCGGTCCTGCGCCAGGAGCATTTTGCTCACAGATTTGTTCACGGAGAGGAATGGATGTCATACGTTGGGTTGTGTGAGTCCAGGCCCATGGCTACAGCACACGGATGCAAAGCTTGCGATTAAAACCAGTTCCTTCTTATTACAAATGGAATTTCCTTCATGCTGATTGAAGTTCCAGCATATTGCTGCCACACTCCCGCCCACAGAAGAGCAAAGACTTTTAAAGATTTTTGGAGTGTAGAAAGGGGGAGCTTGGCAAAATAGAAAAAAACCCTCTCCCACGGTACGAGACCATGTGTGTACAGTTTCAAAGTCACACGATGCAGCGTAATCGTTCCACAAAGGACCGGTTTTGTCATAATTCGTTTTTTACAGTGAAGGATTTTTTCTCCACCGTTTTCTTTTCTTTTTTTTTTTTTTGTTTAGAAGTGGCTTCCAGTGACTAACTGATTTATGTGATCAGCTCAATTACCAGCAGTTGCGTGGACGGCCAGATGAATTTACGCTGGCTTTGAACTGAGATCTAAGCAGCGTGAATTCATACGGGAAAATTGATATGGATATGCTTTTCATTTTAATCAAGAAAAAGGAAGCAAGAAAGCTGCGCTACAATAATCAAACTCATGCCATTTAGCTTCTCTTTGCTAAGTTAATGGAATCCTGTAATGTTTAGTGTGAAGCATCAATCATGCAAAAATCTATTGTAGCATTAGCCTTGAAAGAACAATAATAATAAAAATGCTATAATGGCTTTAGCTTCCTTTCCATAAATCTTGGTGCAGGGGGTACAGTGAGCCGTGTTTGTGTGTGTGTGTGTGTGTGTGTGTGTTTATTATGAGGATGACTTAACTTTGTCGAATATGCTATTTCAGCCCTTTCAGGCTGTTGAGGACACTGAATATTGATGTGATAGTAAACAATAATAAAATAGTTTTTTTTCCCCTACCTCTCATGTCTCATGGCCAAGTACAGCGAATAACAGCATGTATTTCTGGGTGACTGCGTCAGCTCTGGCACATACGGCCGTGACTCTGAGTGGCGGCGTGCTGGATACCGGATAGCCGTTCGAGCGTTCGGCTGTAAATCACTGGTAAATGCATAAAAATGGTGTCGAGCGAGAGATTTACTGTAACGCTGAAAATCCTTTTAAACAAATATTAAAATAAGGCAACAAGGCGCCTGAAAGTCGTTTAAGAGGGCATTGCACTTCAGTTTGGACGCAAGCAGTGAAAGCTGACAGGCTGTCGGAATTTACATTGGTATTAGCATTTGATTGATGACACTCTACACTCACTTGGTTAAGTTGGAAAGGTGGCGCTGAGGGGAAGTGCGTTGTGCGGTATCATTATGCCAAGTGTGTTTGTCTGTGTGTGTGTGTGTGTGTGGGGAAAGGGTAGGAATCAAATAGGCTAAAACAGAACAAAGTCAGGTCTTAATGTCTTCACTTACTGGACTCTGTAATAAGAACACCGGTACCTTTGGAAATTTATGTAATTATCCAATTGGAGCTACCACTTTCCCCTAAAGGTAACGGTACAATAGGTGATTGTCTACATCTGCTGGTTAAAAGTCTCGATAGCAATTATTAAGATAAGTGCTCTAAATGTAGTTCCTCCAATTAAAATGTTCGTACCGAATAATATGATAGGCTTTCCTACCTGCCTGCCAACATATGTACGTGTGTACGCTGCATACCCTGTTCACGCTGACAGGATATGTCATCAACGCATTCGCATACTGCGAAAGTAAAGGTTGGATCAAAACAGAGCGCAAAGTCGAATTTATATTGTGTTTTCATGCTGGAGTCGACTACAGGAGTCAAAGGGTCTGAAAGATGATGTTGCAGTATTTCTCTTGGACTGGTGGGAATATGGTGTGATTGAATTTTGATGTAGTTCGTGTACCTTTACGAATCAGTCCAACTACAGCCGCCGTGTGTAATCAGTTACTATTTTTTGGTTTGGAATTTTAGTATTGTTACTAACTGTCTTATGAATTTTGAATGACACTGTAGTGATGTACTGTAGTTATGTTGTCTCTGGTTGTCTAGTCTGTGTTCATTCATGTCTTCAGGAGGCGTAGCTGGTGGAGTGGTTGTAGCACAGTAGTTAAGGGGTTGCTTGCAAGTTTAAAGAATGGGGTTTGATTCCCAGCATCACCGAATACTAAAGCTGCCACTTCTGGGCCCCTGAGCAAGGCCCTTAACCCAGATTTGCTCATTGCTATAAAAAAAAGGGTTAAATGTAAGTCGCTCTGGATAAACACGACTGTCAAATTCTGTAAATATAAATGGATGTACAGTACAGGTATGTATCAGGCTACAGTTAGCCCTTTCCAAAATGTCCTACTATACCTGTGAACATACCCTAAACCACCTCTATAAGCAAGAGGAGCATCTAAAAACATCTAACAAAATTCAGTGAATGTGCTCCAACAGAGAAACGACACATTATTGTTCCCTTTTGTATGCCTTAGAGGCTACATAAAAAAGATCAGGAGATGTTCTTCCACAATCTCTGGTGGTCAGAAATTTCTAACTTACTCGAACCAGCTTATCCGACACTAACAAGCTTTTTTCCTCCCCTATTTTTAAATAACGGAAGCTTATAAACTGCATTTGCATAAATTTATGCTGACATACCGCATAAATAAGTTGTTGTTTTTAGTAAAATGGACAGCCCAGCCTGAGGAGAAACAAATCTGCATTACTTTCTTCAGTAGTTAACATTACTGCACTTACACCGTGGGTGGAGAAGATGAGAGGAGAGGTGTGGAAAAAAAAAGGTATGAAATTAATAAGGCTTTTTAGCTGGCATAATCAGTCATTTTGAACTTGACTGGAGAGAGCAACAAAACAAATAAATTTTGGGGAGAGAATACATGTATTTTAATGCCTTCAAGCAAAACTAATTAAAGACGACACCTCATTTACATAAAT
Organism: Bagarius yarrelli; assembly: GCA_005784505.1. Lineage (NCBI taxonomy): Eukaryota > Metazoa > Chordata > Actinopteri > Siluriformes > Sisoridae > Bagarius > Bagarius yarrelli. Next base: position 1,459,624 of record VCAZ01000093.1, read on the forward strand.
AAGCATTATAATTTGCATGGAGACACCGGGGAATATGGTGGAGGGGGAAAAAAGAGAAAGCAATATTTTGCACTCTGCTAATTTCATTTTATTTAGAATTTAAGCCTAATAAAGACTCATTTTAGTAAGGAAGAGAATAATCAAAAGGTGGTGGTGGTGGGAACGGGGGGGGGGGGGGGTGGAGGGGGTGTTTAAACTATCTCCAAAGATGCAGCAGTCTCTATTTAAAGAGCTTCTTTCAGAGGCAGGAGAAACCTCCTAATCAGGAGTGGCACTTCCTGGCTTGGCTCCAACGCTCCAACTCCTTGAAAGCTGAAAAAAATTTTAGAGGCCAATTTATTAGTATGCAGTTCTGGCATTGGCGACTGAATTAATGGCGGTGACTGATAATGACTGTAATCGTGGCACAAATGGGGTGTTGAAATAGCAAACAACGGGCACCAGGCATGTAATGGGGCTTTTATTAATTACCCGAGCTGGGGCAAGAACGAGACTCAGGATTTACAGTAGTAGAACCGGCAGCCGGTTGGGCCGTGTCGGTTGGTCTAATCGACATTGTTAAAAGGTTGAGGAGGATGGAAGAGGAGAACACACACCCTGTTCATACACTTAATTGGAAAGTACTTCATAATGCTGCTGGAGAGGCGATGTGGTGAGATCAGCAGCAGTAGAACAGCAGCGTTGGAGGAAAAGCCACATTGTGCCAAATTACTAGGGGACACAGTGACGGACAAAATGTTTCAGGATAAACATTTAAGTCTTTACCAGCACATCGACTTAAATGCGTTTTCTTTCCCAAACTGTTGCCACCATGTAGCAGTAAATTTTTCTGTCTCTAGAACGATGCCATTGTTCACAAAGCCCCTGAGCTCCATGAAGACATGGTGTGTTCTGCATGGAGTGTCCTTTACCAAGGTGTTTAACCGCAATGTACACTTTTCAGATGAACTGGAACACTGACTGCACCCAGAACTCCTTACCTGATATCACCGCTTAAACTCAATAATGTTATTCTATCTAAATAAACAAATCCTCACAGTCAACCTCAACATTCACTGGGAAACCTTTTCAGGAGTTTGGAGGTTATTATAGGGGTAAGAATGAGACTAAATACATAATTAAATTCAAATTAGTATATAAAAAATACAAGACTACTAACTATTTTTAAGGCAGCAGGGTGGCTTAGTGAAAAGAGCTGTTGCCTCACAGCAAGAGGGTCCTAAGTTTGATTCCCAGGTAGGGGCATTTCTTTGTGGAGTTAGCATGTTCTCCATGTGCTTGCGTGGGTTTACTCCGGGTAATCAATTCAAAAACATGTACGTTAGGTTAATTGGTGATTCTAAATTGTCCATAGGAGTGAGTGTGTGTGACGACTGGTGGCCTGTCCAGGGTGTCCCCCTCCTGCCTTTCACCCTTTCAGATACGGCTGGGATAGACTCCAGCAGATCCCCGTGACCCTAAATTAGGGAATAAGCAGGTATAGAAAATAAATAAATAATTTATAATTTTTCCAGACATGTCCAAGCTTAGTTTTTTTGGCAGTTTATTCGCATTTTGCTTTAAACAAAATAAACAAAATAACAACAATAACATAACACTTTAAGTAAAAAACAAATAGAATAGCATATATAGCAATATAGCGATAGCAGAATTTTAGGCTAATTTACACTCAACTTCTTCAACGCTGCAACCCTGTGCTGTATTTTCTCTTTATCACATTCAGGATTTTGTCTTGCAAATCTAAAACGTGAAAACTAGCTCTGTATTTGTATTATATTATATTTGTATTGTATCGCGATTTCGTTTTATTCAAATTTTCTTTTTTAATCAGAGGCAGACAGAACGTGGACTTATTACATTTTTTATAATAATTACACCAGCTGTTACAAACCGCCTCTATTTTACACAATATTTGCACATTTTATTAAAATACAACCTCAGCTAGAGATTTTACAGATTATTGGCTGACCTTCATCATCGAGCCATATGTTTAGGAAGTCAGGGCCTGTTTTAAAGCTCCGGTGGTGCGGCATAGCCGAGACTGGCCTTTTTACTATTCTGTTATAGTAGCAGCAATAATAACAAAGCGGACTGAAAGACTAACGGAAAATCTTTATTAGGAAAACCAATTTGAGATAAAATAAATAATTTGATTATTTTGTATTGTTTTTGAGCAGTCGGATTTAAATAAATCATAAGTGTTTTTTATTTCACAATAAAAAGATGCCGTTTTCACATACATAATCAACAAGTTAGTGAGACACAGCGAACACAGTTCCACTTTCCCCCTTCAGGAACTTATGAAGCTCTAAATACGCCCTTTTATAAGCACGTGTGTAACACATCTATTTAAAAAACATTGCGTCATGGGCGGGTGAAATCATCTACCAGGAAGTACTGCTATATAAGCACGTGTCATGGCGCGGTAGGCGCTTATTCATCAGCATACTATCCTCAGCTTAGACCATAACCTACTTGGGGGTCATCTGAAACTCGGTCATGTTGCAGTCCAGGCTTATGCAAGCATGCGTCGGCTCAACGTTCATAAACATGAGGAAGACCAAAGAGGAAGATCATTTACTGTCAAGCAGTTTCAAAGGCTTCTAGGCTTTATAGATTCTAACATGATTCTTTTTGGACTGCTGCATATGCGACCACTACGGTGGAGAAAAAACTCACAGTGATCCTTTAGACATATTTAGGGACCTTTAGCTCCTGATGCAAGGTCTAGAACTGGACTTATGTCTCCCTCACTGGCTTGGGAGCAGTCATAAGTGGTAGCTACGCCCAAGGCCTTTGGGAAAAACTTATCTCTCATGGCACATAAACTGCCTGGAGATGCTTGCAATGTTAAAGCATTAAGACACTATCTGCTAAACCTTGAAGACCGGCATATGCTACTAAATCCAGACAATATATAAGTGGTCCCTTACATCGACCACCAGGGGGGGTCTACGTTTGCGTTTACTTTACAAGTTAGCATGCCAGATCCTTCAGTGGACTCAGGAGAAACATCACACACTTGGAGCGATCTACACAGTCAGGAGGCACACGTTCTGTCAAAGCAAGGGGCTAAGGCATGTAACCCTGGATCCCAGAGGGAACGTAACGTTGCGTCACCTTCCATACCTCCAGCGTCCCTGTCTGCAAAGAATGCAAGCTTTTTTATTTCTGCAATTTTACACACATGCACACACAAAACTAAGCATGACATAAATAAATTGCCCCCTCAGCCATCATTACGTCCCATCCCAGCACCATTACATACAGGACACACACACACATACACACACACTACAAAGGAAGCAACTGGGTTTTATTTTTATTTTAAGAAATAAAAGCAATACTGGTTAAAAGCCTTTGAAATCTTTAATAGATAAAAAGAACGAAAGCTCCCATTGCATGTAGGAAAAGAGAGAGATTGAAGCTTTGTCTCTTAGATCCATCATTAAATAGAATTAGTGTTTAGCGTTCATTTAACAGCGACACAAAATTACTCTAATAGCCAAACTATTAAAAAAAAGATGTTGATGGTTTTTAATGGTGCTGATCCCGGTGTTAATGAACACTAAATGAACATTAATAAAGCTGGGCGATGCTGAGGGCAGGTCATGGTAAATCTCAAGAACATTTGAGATGGAGCACCCAGCATTTCTGACAAAACAAGTTTTATTTGCCCCAGGTGGGGCAGAGTATAGGTAGAAAAACAAGAGAAAGAGAGAAAGTAAGGGAGCGAGAGAGTTAATAAAAACATCAACATCTGTTAATTGGCTGGGTGCGCTGGAAAGTTACTGGAACTTCTGGTGTTATTTTCAACTTAAATGGCAATTTCCCTGACATGACTTTGCACTGCGTCATAGCTTTCGCCTGTGTATCACATAATGCTACTGGCGGCTACACAAAGTTCATAAAATCATTAAAAAAATGGACTTTTATGTGCAAAATTAATTCATTAATTACTTTAAACATCCACTAAGTTGTTATTATTATTATTATTATTAATATTAAATAATTTAATTGAGTGACTGTATTATAAAAGGAAAAAGAATGTAGCAAAAGATTTTCTCTCTGTCTTCTTGTTTTTGTTTGTCTGTCTCTCTGTCTATCCTGGTAACTTTCTGTCTATTTATTTGCCCTTATGTGAACAAACCTATCGGTAAATCTGTCTATCTGCCTGTCTATCCATTTTCATCTGTAAGTCTGTCTGACTAAATCTGTCTCCTTCCATCCTTGTAACTGTCTGTCTTTAATTTTGCCTACATGTCTAGAGTTCTGTCTGTTTATTTGTCTATCAGTCTATCTACATGTCTGTATGTCTTTATGTACTTATTTGTCTATACTTGTCTATCTGTCTTGCTGTCCATCTGTCTTCGTCGATATGTCTGTCTGATGCACAGTGGTTAAGGTGTTGGACTGCTACTTGAAAGATCAGATGCTGTTCTGTCTGTTTTTTTGTTGTCTATTTGTCTACCCGTTTATCTATTTGTTTGTACTTCTCTATATCCGCCCAGCTGTCCATGACCCCTTTTCTGTGTCTGTCTATCTGTTTGGCTGTCCATCTGTCCACCCATCTGTCTGTCTGTCTGCCCATCAGTCTGCATGTCCCATCGCTTGCTTGTCTAATGATTGAAAGTTGTATAAAGGTTCAGATAAATGTCCTGTTTCAGTAGACAGGAGGTTCAGGTAAGGTTCAGATAAGGAGGTTCAGAAGGTTCAGATAAGGTTCCTGATGTAACCACGGAACACGAATCTAAACACCAGGCATTGCAAATATACACCCACCAATTAGCTGATATGACAGGCAAATAATACGTCAGCCACCAAACTAGGTGCTTTTCTTGATCAGTTTTTTTCGTCTGATTAACACACTAAACGTTGTCGTGCTAAACTAACACCTGACTCTGAAACATCCGACATGAAACAACTAAAATTGGAAAGGATTATTGGTTGTTGTGTTATGTATTGTTTGCATTTAGACGGGTGTCAGAGGACGGGCTTGCGTGTTTATGAATGACAGATAGTTTCTTTGTTGAAAGCAAACAATGAACACTGAGCGTTTTTAAAAGCTAAGCTATTGACTTGTGTTGATGGTGTCTTTTAACACAGCTTATGTGTGTGTGTGTGTGTTTGTGTGTGTTTTTCATATTTAAAAATGTTTTCAAAGCAGGACATTTCGTTCAAGAATTTTTTTTTTCCAAAAGTGCTTTTTGGGTGTGTGCTTTTTTTGCAGTATGTGAGATCATGCTTAAGAAATGTGGCAAAAACATTTCGTGTTGCAACACATCAACGTTTTCTTCTATATAATCATCTTTTTTTTTCATATCCGACCAGACAGTCGCTAAACATGCATGAATATGCCATTCTTCTTGCGTCTGGTGTGTTTTTTCATCCCCCTCTTTTTTTTTTTCTCTTACTGGATCTGTTTGTTTCAGGTGAATTAACTTGGCAGCTTTCTCTATAAAAGACGTTATGGTTCTGTTTTTTTTCCTTTCTGGAGGTCGCCAGAACCACTGCAATGCAGTGTATAGGCAAATAAAGTGGCTTCGTTTGATCAAAGACAACAATGACACTTGTTTATCCTTTATGAATTATATGCTGTGTGTGTGTGTGTGTGTGTGTGTGTGCATGCATGTATTCATGACTCACTAGAGACCAACTGTCCCGAGAGGATTGGAATATCTGACAGTTTTGCTGTAATGGGGAAGTAAAATTGTCGTAAAGTTTTTTTTTTTTTTTTTTTTTTTTTTACAATATATTTTCAGTTTCTATTTGTATTGTTTTAAATGTTTTTTTTTTATTTTTTTAATATTATATTATGGGTTTAAATTAGCAAATTTATATTTCATGTATATTTTTCAATTAACACACATAATTTTTGAAGTTTCTTCGAAAATGTGCCTAAATAATAGTTATTTTAACCCACTAAAGGGAATTTGGTCTATGTATTGAATCATATTTTAACCCCTGTAAAACACTGGTGTACTAAAAAAATCAAATATTATTAAGAATTTACTTTAAATGTATTTTACTCATATGAATTTAAAAGGGGTGCCAATATTTGTTACAATAAAAAAAAATTGGTACATTTTTTCTTTTGCACATATTTACTAAAGGTGCCAATATTAATGAAGGTCACAGAGTCCATAATAATCCATATTACGATATATGCTATATGGCAAAAGTTTGTGGAATTCGATCAGATGTCCTGCAGAGAATCCTGACCTGAACACCTTGAACACCCTGCACCCCAGACCCCCTTATCCGATATTAGTATCTGATCTCACTAATACTATTTCGGCTAAATCAGAAATACCCCAACACAACCTAGTAAAAAGTCTTTCCAGAAGTGTGGAGGTAATTCTGAGACTAAAGCCTGCGACTAAATCTGGAATACGTTGCTTAAAATTAAAGTAAATGTGATAGTCAGGTGTCCCAATACTTTTGTTCATCTATGATCTTAGGTTCAATTCCCTGCACCACCAAACCACTACTGCCTGTCCCCCAGCAAGGCCCTTAAACATGAACTGTTCAGTTGAGTTCTAGATTTTAGCAGACGTCCTTGTCCTTATCCAGAGAGACGGAGACTATCTAACTGAGCAGTTTAGGATTAAGGGCCTTGCTCAAGAACCCAGCAGTGGTAGCCTAATAGTGCTGGGAATCAAACCCACAATCTTCTGGTCAGTGGTCCAACAACTTAACCACTGAGCTACCACTTTATTTTTTAGATGAGAACCATTAATTGTCTGTAAAAATCCTAGACATTTCAATGGTTTTTTTCCTTTTGTCATTTAAGGCAGGAAATAAGCTAATTTACTTAATTGGTTAAGAAAAATAATTAAAGTTTAGTGTAAACATATTAAAAGCTTTCCAGATTTGACTGTATAATGATGCAGTGCAAAATACCAAGAATAAAAAAAACAAACACCTTTAAATCAGATATCCGAGGAAAATGTGCAGCTTATCGGTATGAATGGACGTAAACGGCATTCGTCACTAGCGTCGATTTAAAAAAAATGGGAAAAGCAACATGCAGTGTGCTCATGCATCTCAGACGTCCATTTTGACTTTGTTCTTGCCCTTTCTGCGTGAACCGTTATGGCGGCATACATCACGCTGAACTAATTAGCAATATAATTAGCATTGTAATTAGCGGCTATAATAATTTCTTTTATTTATTATGGATTTGGTTATTTATCTGGGAGAAAAGAAGAATGTATGGTCATTAGGTGGTCTTTTTATTATGTTGATTTCAACCCTGATGTGACTTAAAGGAAGTGTACGCAAATTAGCTCCTGAACCGGCATGCCGACGGTAGTATGATGTGGGAGTAAACGAGGGCAGCTTTTTTTCTTTTATTATTAACACAAAGCAGGACTTTTTTTTTTTTTTACAAGATAAAACAAGAATATGTTTTGTAGTAAAATGGTAGAAATGATCTCATATAACATTTAATAGAAAAGACTATCCATCCTAGCGCGAATGTGTCCAGTTGTGCTTCTGGAGAGCGCTTGGCAGAGGAAAGCTGAATGGCGAATAAGTTTTCCCTTGAGGATACACTAATTCAGTCGACTCTCAGAAGAACTTTAATACAGGAGAATAAGAGCTGCGTTGTTTTAGTAGTACATCGATGGAGATGTCTGTAAATGCTAGTCTACATAGACAGACGCTTCCTGTTTCACTAAAAAAAAAAAAAAAAAAAAAAAAACACAAAAGAGATTTCAACCATGAGATGTCTCTAAAAGGCTATATAATTCCTTTTTATCACTCTGTCTCTCTTTGTCAGTAAGCGTCTCAGCCTGCTAAATGCTCTCTTACTGCCTTTTTTTTTTCCCAGACAGCCAGAAGCCCGTTTTCCCTTTGAAAGGGCTGCATGCAGAAATGCATAATCTAATAACAGCACAAGATGGATGATAATGTCTTTTTATTAACTTACTGAGTGGTTTGTTTTGGTAAATTGAAAGTCGTATTTTTCTCTCTAAACATCTAATTGGGCTTTTGGCGTATTTTTACAATGAAATGAAAGCGGTTATTGTACCGACGAAAGCGACGCTCGTTCGTAAAAATCCGGTGTAAAAACAAGCCATTGACAAAAACAAATATAATAAGGATCTATATAAAATCTGTCATGTGAACCGAATGCTGATTCCTTTAGCTGGTATTAAGTATGACAACCTCCCAAAAAAAAAAAAAAATGAAAAAATGGTGTTTGACGGCTATGTTACGTATTGTGTTGTTTTAGGAATCGGATGGCGGAGATGTAAGTGTGTGAGAAACGTTTCTGCAAGAAGACAGACTAAAAGACGGGAAGAGGAAGTGATCGATAGACACAGATCAGTCCAGCAAGGTGAGTTTTACTCATGGATCTGCTTGGATTTGGATCTCAGATTTCTAAGCCGTTAGTTCCTATAATAGGATTGTTTTGTGATCATTAGGATTTGTATCACTACTAATTTACTAGTTAACTTTTCAATCAGAAAATCATTTGGGATGTTTATTTGGTTCAGCTGTAGCCCAAAAATGAGCGACACGTTCCACTAAACTATATCCGTTATTTATGAAAACTTTAGAGACAAAAGTATTGGAAAACCTAACCATCACATCCATATGATTTTTGTGAACATCACGATTCAGTTTTAGCCTCATTCCTTGTCCTATACTAACCTCCACACTTCTGAAAAGATTTTGTACTAGATGATCTTGATTGGCTGTGAAGGAAGTGTTAATAAGGCACATTTTTTTCCACGAAGCAAACATACATTAAGGAGGAAGCACAGACCAAGCAAAGAGCAGGGAAATGAAAATACGGAAATCAGGTGGGAGGATGCAGTCAGTTTTCTCCAGGAGTCAGGGTCAAGCGGAGTGGAAGGAACATCTACCTGTCGCTGTCTGTCAGTGAGGGCATGTCAGCATGTCAGGGTGTCTGTCTATCTTTCCATCCATCCATCCACCCATCAATCCATTTTATCTTATTTCTATCATCTATCTATTATCTATATATTATATGTCTCTATATGTTTATCTGTCTGTCTGTCTGCTTTATCTTAGTCCATCCATCCATCCATCCATCCATCCATCCATCCATCCATACATCAATCCATTTTATTTTTATCAGTCTCTATGTTTGTCTGCTTTACTCCATCCATCCAGCCATCCATCCATCAATCCATTTTATTTTTTATCAGTCTTTATGTTTGTCTGCTTTACTCCATCCATCCATCCATCCATCCATCCACCCATCCATCCATCCATCCATCAATCCATTTTATTTTTAGCAGTCTCTATATGTTTGTCTGCTTTACTCCATCCATCCATCCATCCATCCATCCATCCATCCATCCATCCATCCATCCATCCATCCATCATCATTGTCCACTTGTGTTTTACATCCATTCATCCATCCATCCATCCATCATCCATCCATCCATCCATCCATCCATCCATCAATTAATCAATCCATTTTATTTTTATCAGTCTCTATATGTTTGTCTGCTTTACTCCATCCATCCATCCACCCACCATCAATCCATTTATTTTTTATCAGCAGTCTCTATATGTTTGTCTGCTTTACTCCATCCATCCATCCATCCATCCATCAATCCATTTTATTTTTATCAGTCTCTATATGTTTGTCTGCTTTACTCCATCCATCCATCCATCCATCCATCCATCCATCCATCCATCCATCCATCCATCCATCCATCCATCCATCCATCCATCCATCCATTTATCCATCCATCCATCCATCCATCCATCCATCCATCCATCCATCCATCCATCCATCCATTCATTCTATCTTTATTAGTCTCTATATGTTTGTCTGCTTTACTCCATCCATCCATCCATCCATCCATCCATCCATCCATCCATCCATTCATTCTATCTTTATTAGTCTCTATATGTCTTTTAATATGATTGTTGACTATTTATGCAATTCCTATTAAACATCTATCTTTATTAACGTATAATATAGATAGCTAATATAACTAAAATGTTAGAAATCTTGAGCATTCGTCAGTAACTTTAATTCTTCGCACTGTCATAGCATTTTTTTGTACAGCCAAATAATCTGTTTAATAAATCTGTGGGGTGGCGCGCATTATACAACGCCACCGAAGCAGATGAAGATATGAGCGTGTTTATGATCGTCTTGGTTTTTCGCACAACACAAAAGCTGACTGGCGGCAGTATAATAGCGGAGAATCCGAGCAACATTGAAGTTGCACCTTTGCTTCACAACACAGCTTAATTGAGTCACACATGCAGAGGAGCAGCCCAGGAGCAGCCCAGATACCCAGAAGCCTGGATTAATTAAGGGCTGAAAGCCCAGGAGTGCTCAGTGTTCAGCAAGTGCAATTTGTGACTGCGTTTTACCTCTGACTGAGAGTTTACCTTTCAGTCCTGTATAAAAATAACCTTCTCCATGTCCCACTTCTTTAGACGTTACTTATTTAGTTATAGTTACAGACTGATACTTATAATAGTGTGGCACTCCTTGATCCTTTAACACCTATGTGTGTTTTATGGCTCCAAAGTAAAGATGTTAATCACAGTCGTACCCCTGCTGGCTTCAGGAATAGACCTTGTGTTTCCCTGCTGTTCCAGCTATCTCTCTTCGTTCTCCTAAGTGAATAAGGAGAGGTAGTTCTCTGTGGGCTACGGCTGCCATGGAGGCACCTGGAGCGCAAGAGAGTCAGAGTTAAAAAGCCGGGCTTTAAGGATGAGTGGGGAGATTTTCCCGGGCTTGAAAAACCCCCTCCTCATCTTGCTTGTCATGCTGTGCATTGGTGGTCAGGCCCTGGTGGGGGCAGGAGGAAGCTTCAGTCTAGGTAAGATGTCTGCCAAGAACTAGAGGAAGGTAGTCCTGTCTTTGCGAATGGGCAGAAAATTGAGGTTAACAAGCATGGCGCATGCTAAGTGGCGATGGGAGTCCCCAAGCTCATGGTTAGGGCCCAGACCCAGCAACCTCCTCCTCCTTCTCCTCCTTTTTTACAGAGATGCTGGCAGCGTTTTCTGGCAGGAAGTGACCCGAACTCCCTGTATGCCTTCCTCTCAAATTAAGCCATCATCACACTGTGAGCCTACCGATCCAACAGGATTAGTGATCTAACCGATGTTACATGGTAATGTAGTGTTTGGATCTGGCCCTGTATTGTAGGTTGCACTGCTGTCTTGAATTATTTTTTGTCTTCGTAATTAGGATAATAGTAAAACCAAATTTAATGTAAACATATTTTAATGTGGCTTGCTTCCACTAAACTGTCATATGGTTCACATCATGTGTGGAAGCTATTTTCTCCTTTATGGTCCCACGTTAACATTATCAGCTTGACCAAAGAGGCAGGTGGTAAAGTTGTTGCCCGGCTAATCAAATGTTCGTGTGGTTTAAATTCTGGGGCCACCAAGTTTTCACTGCTGAGCCCTTTTGAAGTGTTTTTTACCCTCAATTTTTCAGGTGTCTGGGTAATGGTGTCTACTAAGTAAGTGTTAAATGTACCTTTGCAAGTGTATGATCTGGCAAGTGAAGCTTTTTGATAGTAAGGAATAAGTTGATATAATTAGTGGAGGAGACAGGAAGCAGTATTGCTATTTAAAACCAGTCTTTCACACACTTCAGCACTGTAATCAGTTTAATTTTGTGTTACAGTCGTTAAACTTTTTAAATAAATGGCTTATGAAGGCCTGCATGTCAAGAAATTGTGGAAGTGGTAGCGCAGTGGTTAAGGTGTTGAACTGCCAATTGGAAGATCTGGATTTGATTCCCAGGACCACCAAGTTCCTACCTCTGGGCCCTGAGCAAGGTTGTTAACCCCTAATTGCTTAGTTGTATAAAAGAAATAAATGTAAGTCACTCAAATGATGCAAAGTGCCGTCTGAAACATGACACATGACATACTTGTTGGTCCCAATTAGGGGTCGACCGATATGTGTTCTTTCAGCCGGTGCTGATACCGATTATTACAGATGAAGTAGTCTGACAACCATTATACATCTGGTGTAAAAGCAGAAATTAATAATAATAATAAGGCACTGACATAAAAACTTTCTTGAAATGTCTTTTGAGAACTGTTAGTAACAACATTAAATAAACATTAACATTAATAATATTAATAACATAAAAATGTAGAAAGCACCTGGCAGCATTCTATAAAGAAAATAGTCCCACTCCAGCAGCACCAGGTTGTGGTATAGAAAGCAGAGCTGCTCTGAATGCTCCCAAGTGAGCTTCTTCTCCTGTCTCACTAGGGACTGAGGGATATTCAATTATTTATCGGTTTTGAAAATAACCGATAACGATAATCATAAAAATACTTCATATCGGAGCTGATAATCGGTCAGGCTGAAGATAAAGAATAATGATTAATATTAACCAAATGCGCATGCAAAAAAAGATGCATCAATTAAAGGTGGAACTGTACAATCAGTTCACGGCCTTCCCTCGTACAAGTCCAGAATTAGTCCTGAGTTCTGACTTAAATATCCAAGCCGAGTTTGAACACTTTTTTAGGACTAATAACTAGAAATACTTTTTAACTGTTTTAAAAACATTTGCATGAAAAACACTCCATGTTGTGTACAAAACTGGCACAGTCGCCTAAATGTACAGTCCACCAATCACCATGTATGCAAAAACAGCACCAAAGGGGGTAGGAATAGAAAGTTAATTACATGTGATCTATTTGATTAGCTAGTATCAGATTGTTATGTTAGTAATTATGGACACCTCCCAAAACCAAGAATAAATTACCAGCATTGCTTCAGCAATGTTGCCAGGTGTTTCAAAATCACACTGGAACTTCCATTGCATATAATTTTATAGTTTTATTCTTATACATTTTGACAAAATAGCCGATAATACGAGATTATTTATGGAATAATCCTGGTAAAAGAACTGTTGTTTCGTATTGTTTGTCTGGTTAAAGAAAAAAATAAAAAATAAAAAATTAAGAACAGCCGTACAAACACACATAACAAAGATAATTCAACACAGTAAACAGCACTTCTACAACATACCATTTTCCAGATCTGGCACGAGCCACAGCTGACCACAGGAACCACACTTTAATTACCCTCTTTTTATTTGAATTAGCTTCCTTATTCAGTACCCAGCCATCTTACTATTAAAACCAATTAGCAATCAAATGGCAGATTAAACGTCTTCCTCCACAACGTTTACTTGTTTTGACATGAAAATCCTTACAAGCCTCAGCTCCAGGGTTAATCAAGGCTTCTTTTTTTTCGCAGTTTGCACACCACAGTACCAGTTGCTTCATCGCAATTAAAACATAATTAACTAATAAACTTGAAGACGAGTTTTTATATTCCCATAATTTATACTGTAATTGTTACTATTTGCTAACCCGGACATAGTAACTCAGCCTCAAATGTACAAAATAACAGTAAACCACATGTTTTTGTGTGCTAAAGAAAGACTACAGTGGCTACATCTATAATAAAGATTATGATGATATAGGTTTTTGTGGTTATTGTTAATAAGGCAAGGTGTCGAGAGCCTGAGGTAGTTTTATCAAAGGCAAGGGTGTATGGAATTGTTTGGCTTGATAGTGTTATTAGCCTCCATGCTGCTGGTGTCAACGGCACTCGAAGCTTTTCCTGCCGATGCCTACAATGTGGGTAGGAAGGATTGAGCCGAACGCTCCCCCTTCCTGCTTAAATCCCCTCCCCAGGTGCCCTAAGACCTGTGTGTTTTTCCACCACCTTTCCTGCAGCAGTGCTTCCAGATGGCGGAGGGAGCTTATGTGCTGCAGTTTCTGTCAGGTGTACTAGTTATGCTCTTAAAGAGAAGGCTGAGTTGCAGAGTTTTCTTAAGACAGCGGCTCAGGAGAGGCCTTTCAAATCTAATCCTCTTCCCCTGATTTCAAGGGCTTGCAAATCTCTCTCGTTAAGTTTGGACCATGTTTGTCAGTGGGGCAATTTTAAGTTGCTGTAATGAAAAGAGCTGAAGTTTAGTCTGCTTTTGACTTTGGTGTATTTAAAAAGACCTCTTTTCTTTTTTTAAGTTGGTTAAGAAACTAGGGTTAGGGTTTTGTGTGTGTTTGGTGTTGTGTGTGTGTGTGTGTGTGTGTGTGTGTTTGGGGGTGGGGTGGGGGTGCAGTTTGTGGTTAAATGTTCCTAACTTCTGTCACATTGACATTGTCACCTAAATTCCCAGTCTGCTAATAATGTATGGGACTTTTATTATAGGACTGTCGATATACTGTAGTAACTTTTTAGTCCCGAATACTTGCACACTTTATGTGCGTTTAACCGTGATGAATGACACACTTTTAGTGAATTTAAACATACACGACTTATTTCGTTTGTCTACTCACACGCTGTATACACACTACTTGTCACTTTTCTAGCAGAAGCTGTGAGGTGTTTTGCTTTTTTAAACTCGAGCGGTTTTTCTTTACACTTAAAACTTTTCGTTTGTCCAATATTCTTTTAAAGGAGAAATCTTTGCGTACCAGAGATACTGGCAATTTTACGTAAGATGCTAAGAGTGATAAATGGCCAGGTGCAACTAGCCCATCTGCTGTTGAGAAAATAGTTTTTTTCCTATTTCGTTATTTGCATTAAATTATTTCAACGCGAAACGGATTTTGTATTAATCGCATGCGTTAACATGTTAACGTTGACAGTCTTCCACTGTGTTTTGACTTTGGCGGGTTTTTCGAGGCGACCGTTTTAAATTTACATTAAATTTCATGGAATATAAAAAGTGTGTCAGATACTATGTTAAATCTCTTTACAGTATCCTGAAAAAAACTGCATCCTCAGCTTTGGGCTATTTCTGTATGATTGACTAACTGTAGATTCCCTGCGAGGACACGTACAATGTGTGTCGTGAAAATTCCCCTGCTGATATGCTTCATAAAACTGGATGAAACAAAACAAAACAAAAAAAAAGTCGGTCTCGGGTCCCCACGTTTGATTTTTTTGCCCCTTTTTAAACGGCACCGGGCTGATTGTGTGAGACACATGAAAGAGCCGAGGCATGTCCAGGGAGCCTCTATTCACGGCTACACTTCTAAAAAAGCTGTCCGTATCTAACCCCTGGCGACTGGCTGGCCCTATCACTCAAATGTCCCAGCAGTCTTTGTGGCTTTCCCAAGACCACAGTGAAATGATCTCTTTTGTTGCGCATCATTAGTTCCATCTGCTGTGTGAGCCTGGCTGTCTGTTGCGGGGGCAGGACGCCGTCATGGTGGCCAAGAGGCGAGGCAAGAGACCCACGGCCCTGACGCTCGTGTCCCGACCTCCTCCTTCTCATCTACCGCTCAGGACGCCTGCCTTCTTTTCTTCCTCTCAGCCTCTTCCTTTTTTTTCATTTTCTTTAGTCTCTTTCTTTCAGTCTCGCTTTCTGTCAGTTCAATTCAAGTCAATTCAAAGCAGCTTTATTGGCATGACCATATTAATATACAGTATTGCCAAAGCATTCGAATATACACACACACACACACACACACATACACACGCTTCTTTTATATTGTGGTGAGGATATTTTTAACATCATTTTTAATTAGCTATTTAAAAATGAACACTTAAACATGCATTTATTTATTTTCATCCTAAACCAAAAATTGTTTTTTTTCTATAAAAGACAGATTTTAACAGTATGTAAAATAGAGAATTTTGTTGTAGGCAGAATTCAGCATATTGGTGTGGTGGCTCACATAGTGGTGGCTCCCGGTAAGGTCTTGGACTAGCTTCCCAGCTTAACCAAGCCACCACTGCTGGGTCCCTGAGCAAGGCCCTTAACCCCGAATTGCTCAGTAGATAAATGAAAAATGTAAGTTTCTCTGGATTAGGGTGTCTGCCAAATGCTGTAAATGTAAATATACAATTAAAACAGTAATTAAATGTTTATTCATTAATAATAGTATTTATTTTTGTTTTCATTTAGTCTCTTAACTTTACTTTATATAACTATTGTAACCAATATCCTAAAATTACCAACACAGCTACATTTTGGTAATTCTTTATTGATGCCCTATAATTGATGAATAAACTGTGAACATTGCAAGATAATTCATCATTTTAGAAGTGATAAATCGAAAGAACACATAGAACGAGCTTTAATTACTTGCTCGGTAGGCCAGCTGACAGCCCTTTTAACTGTTTATGATTAAAGCATGAAGGGAAAAAAATAGAGGTGATGCTCAGCTTTTGCTAATTTTGCAGCTTAATATTGCGAAAACACAAACCATTTGTGCACACAACTCCACACACTGGTCTTTGTTTCCAGCGATTTGAGTGTCTTTTAATACGCCTTTATCCCCAAAAATATGGCTGAAGCGCATCTGAATTTCTGCCAAATGCCTGAATAAATACTTAAATATGAAGCCTTAGTGCTTCCCCCAAAGTACTGTTTATTCTCATTTCAGTCATGAATCTGAGCCATGTAAATGATTTAGGATAAGGGTGTCTACCAAAAGCTACAATTCTAAAAGTCATCATTGGGACTGTTTATAAACATGAAGGCCATACCTCCCTCTTTATAAAGCCTGATGAATAATAAGGCCACAGTATTTCCCTACATTTCCCTATTTCCCTGTGTCCTATATACAATGCATAACCTTACCTGTGCTAATGTGGAGCGGCATGTATACATTGTTTATACTATATAGTGTATAATATCTAACTATAGATCTATTAGATACACAAATAAATAGATAGATAGACAGACAGACAGACAGATAGATAGATAGATAGATAGATAGATAGATAGACAGACAGACAGACAGATAGATACATAGATCAACAGATAGATAAACAGACAGACAGACAGACAAACAGACAGACAGACAGACAGACAGACAGACAGACAGATAGATAGATAGATAGATAGATAGATAGATAGATAGATAGATAAACAGACAGACAGACAGATAGACAGATAGATAGATAGATCAACAGATAGATAGACAGATAGACAGACAGACAGACAGACAGACAGACAGACAGATAGATAGATAGATAGATAGATAGATAGATAGATAGATAGATAGATAGATAGATAGATAGATAGATAAACAGACAGATCAACAGATAGACAGACAGACAGACAGACAGACAGATAGATAGATAGATAGATAGCTCTTTTAAAGTTATTTTTGCACCGAACATATATTTTCTTGCAAAACAATATTTTATTTATGATGTTATGTGATTTTCTTATGCTGTCACACCCTTCATATCTTAAGGTGGTGGATTCTGTTTTAATAAGATTGTGATGGTATTAACGAATTAAATAGCACAACCCATTTTACAGCAATACTGGGCAACTTTTGTCCCGTATTTGCTAGTTTGCAGCGTTTATGCAAATTAAGCCTTCCCTGATTGGCTAATACTCTCTGCCAGCATCAGTTTGATTGGTTTGCTTAATATTGCCAGGTTTATGCCAGGGCCAATTAGGGTCAAAGGAGGCGGGTCTCTTGGCAGTAATGCCCTGGCAAGAGAGTCTGTTTGAAACGATGGCGGGTGTTGGCTCCAGATCCGCTTCCAGCTTTGAAAGTTTCAGAGTGAAAAGAAAGCGAATGCCAAAGTGTTGTCTGTGGCGTGGGCTGTTCACAAGGGGTCTGTTAGACATGCGACGGCATGGATCGGAGGAGCAACACTCCCGCAGTGCTAGAGCTTATAGAATTAATTGTTTAAAGTGTTTTTTATGTTTAGCCTATTTGTTAAGATATAATATTAAAATGTCAATTTATCACATTTATATGGTATGATATTTTTTATTACGGCTGAGAGGTGTGCAGTCAGACATAAGTATTATTTTAAGAGACATATATCTAATACTTATATAATAAAATACAATGACCATGTGGAGAAAATGAACATATATGTTATGACTAACCAATCTAGATAATTGCTTCCTTCAAGACTATAGAATTAACAATAAAAATCTAAACCTGGAATAAATAATAAATAAATACCTGAAAAAAAGAATTACATTATTTGTTAAGTGATCTTGGGCAACTTCTTCTTCTTGATCTTCTATAAAAACATTTAATTACTAATAATAAAGTTGCTATTGGACTTCAATTTAGAAATGTTCTTATATATATATATATATATATATATATATATATATATATATATATAATATATATATATATATATATATATATATATATATATAGTTTAATATAAAGTTAAAAAATCTTTCATACGGTTTCTGGGGGGGCCCACACACTTTGAGGTCAGTTTTATTATTAGTAAAAGTGCAAAATGGGTGTAATAGAAGGCCCAACTTTAGATTTCTTCAAAGGTTCCAAGGGTGCACCGAACTCATAGTGTTACTAGTTTCCCCTAATGTTTTGTGAGCGTACGTTCACTTGCATGTTATGATTAGACTAGTAGACTATTGAAAAATTAAGTTAAGTTGTGATAATAAGAGACTGATTTCATCTGTTCCCTCTGATTTCAATAAAACCGCTGCGGCAGACGTCCGGTATATTTGTGTACGACGCTGGCAACCCTACCGTCTTCCTCTAGGACTTTGATGATACTGATATCGCAAGTGGTATGTGTAGGTATGTATGCGCTTAGCCCAAGTTTGGACAGTTGCGGAGGTCGTCTACATACCTACACTGGTGTGTGTAGGTATGTAGGCGCATAGCCCAAGTTTGGACGGTTGCGGAGGTCGTCTAATATAACCTAACCTTACATGTAACATTTTGGAACGGTGAGCTAATCCTTTATTGTAGGATTACTGTAATGTCTGCCCGATGTGTAGAGCGCTGAGACAGAGGGACACCGCAGATTGACTGCCGAGCTGGACGCTTTCGGATAAATGACTGTGTTGCTATCGCTCTGAGTGACATCCTGTTGCCCATAATCCAAAGTGCTATATTTGTTGCAGCGATTATGAAATAAAAACCCTCTGAAAAAGGCCACTATTCGGTTTGAATTGATTCCCTGAAAACTCTTGCGGTGAATGGGCTTTCATTTTGATGGCATTACTGGAGAGAATGTGTTGTGTCAGTTTCACCTCTCCATTACTTTGTCCATTAGGGTGAAACCGCCTGATTTTATTTCTCGCACTCTATTTTCTGTGATAAAATGGAAATTCAAACGCTTATTAAGTCTGAGTGACATCTATGTCTGGGAGCTGGAAGGAAAGTAAGTCAACTATATCTCGTTTCAGTTCATTTTTGCTCAATTTGCCTCTCGTGATCAAATATTTCACTTTCCAGTAGGGTCCTAATGGGAGTGTCAGTTTCGGGAGGCCCTATCTCACCGCTCTGCTACCATTAGCGGCTTTTCTCGGCTGTTTCAAATTTCTACCTGTCAACAGTAAAAGCAACGGGTCTCCATTTTATTTTATCCCATTTCTTTCCCGCACTGGATTAACTAACTTCAGTGATTCCACTGAGACTTTTATGCCACAGGCGTTTACTGTACAGAGGCTAAGCTCAAACCTGCTTGGGTTGGGTGTTGACATTTTATAGAATTTATTTCTTCTAAAACATGATCTATTTTGTTTCGTTGCACCCAATGGTATGTCGTTCGACAAGCATTTATTTTGTAACGACATTCTCTTTGGCCTTATTTACCCTTTTATTAGAATCAAGCATGTCAGCCATCCACCCTCAGCACACCCAAGCTTAAACAATCAGGTTTCTGACTGAATTTATGGTTAATAATAAGTAATTAGAGAAATAATACAGGGAAGGATTGAATGTCATGACAAACATTTCTTAAAAACTTCGAACCACGCCTAAAAAAAGGCAGTTTATCTTTTCATTGTGTATTATGCTGTTAAGCTCTATTAGGTTTAGAAAATAAATGAGCTTGAAGGTCTTATTAATAAAATGCTTTCTGCGGGTTGGAAAACCTGCAGAAATAGACACCTGTGTCATACAGGGCAGGACCACTAATTTACTTCCTAAAATAAGCCCTGCAGTTACTTTTCGGTTTTCCCTGGGGGGTTATTCTGTTGTTTGGATTTAGGGTTAGGTTTATCAGAGAGGTCTAGATTGCTTTTCTTTTTTTTAAATTTTTGTTATAGTTTAAGTCTTTTGTAAATCCTTTACCATGGATGTTTATTTAGACTCGCATCTTTAGGGTGACATGTCAACATGTCTTGATTTTAATGACGTTATGACTTCTTGCAGCAGGTGTTTTTCTCCGCTGGTGTAATCAAATGAGAATTGTGGCATGCAGCTCTTTAACTGGTAGTGATCTAGAAACCAATGTTAGAAACTTGTGACCTATATAGGATGTCCTTAGGTGAACGGTGTGTGTGTGTTATACAATTTTGTTTTTATATAAAATTTCTAAAGCTAATATGATCTAAGATGATCGTTGATGATTAACGATTGTGTTTAACCTTCCTGTTGTCCTTGAGTCAAATTAGATTAGTTTAAAAAGTTTTTAATTTTATAATGATAGTTTTATTTTCATGTTTTTATGTCTGTGCTCGAGGTTAACATGGATGTAATAAAGAATCGGGTATGAGGTCTTTTTATGTTATGCTCCATAAACAATTAAATCAGGTGGGGGAAAAAAAAACGCCATTAAAATCACGAGGACAAAACTTGCACGATTTATAGAAAGACAAAACTGAAAGCTGTCCTACCTCGAACCCAGACGGCTTTTAAACAACGTGATGTACATTAATCCCAGCTCTTTGAACCAGTCGAGTGACATTGCGTTTGTGATACACTCTAATTCTCCGAATTCAGTTCAGTTATGTTCTTAGTAGAAAATTGAATTATAATGTTTTTCAGACAAACCCGCAGTTTGCAAAATTATCGAAAGTGCATCACTTTCTTTCCAACGAGCACAAATACCCCTAAAGTCTTAAAAAAAACTGAATAAGAGTTAATAATTGTTAGGCACCACTTTATTACCTCACCTTATAGCAAGCATGTCATTAAAATAAAAGAGTGTGAACAAGAAATTGGACCAGTTTACTTTAACTATAAACGTTTAAAAAATGATATTTACTGCTTTATTTCTCTTGTGAGCGCATATTAGGAAAATAAATGGAAAAAAAGCAATACGATTGATGTAGTGTGTCATCTTTGCATTAAAAAAATGTCTTTATATTTGAGTAAAGAATAGCAAATGCTGCTTTATTTTTGTCGTTTGATTTATTCCCTCATAAATGGACGAATGTTTCGGTGACATTCAGCTGAACCTGCTTTTCCCTTAAAGCATATGATTTTCCTCCACCTTTTTTTGCACCATCATAGGAGGATAATTGTACTTGAGCCAAGAGTGTATTGGACCATTAAACCACTGCCTCTCCCAGTAAAGCTATTCTCCTTTGTGTAAATGCATTGGAATTACTTTCAGGGGGCGTCACAGAAAGAATATGTGAAAGGCTACTTATTCTTCTAATGATTCTTTGTCCTTTTAAAAGTCATCAGGCTCGTTTAGAAGTGGATATGGACAGGGGAAGAGCGGTCCCCTGAGACTGAGGTCATCTCCATCTCCTCGCCCAAGGCCAGGAAGTAAGTTTGTGTGAATGGACATCTGCCAGTTGAGGTTGCTCAGGCTGGTAATGTAGGTTACGTGTCTGTCATACAGCCCACAGGCTTTTTTTAACGTTAGTTCTTTGCTTCTGTATTAGCATGTCATCATGCGCAATTAAAGACGCTGTAGATTTTTTAATTAAATTTTTTGGTTATTAAAATAACTTATTAAAGATGTAAATATGAATTAAGCGTAGATATTTTAGATAAGGTAAAAAACTTGTATCCGAACTCGGCGGCAGAATAACAAGACTTTGCGTTTTAGTAAGTGAAAGAAGTATTTGACCCCGTTACAAAACAAGACTTGTGATTTCCTTGTCGGCAATTCACAGATTTTTAAAACCACTCCAAGACATTAATGTGCTTCTCCTTGAGCCACTTCATTGTTACCTTGGCCGTGTGTTGGGTCATTGTCATGCTGGAATACTCATCCACGACCTATTTTCAATTCTCTGGCTGAGGAAAGAAAGTTCTTACTCACAATTTGACGGTACATGGCCCCGTCCATTGTCCCTTTGATGCGGTAAAGTTTTCCTGTCCCCTAAAACATAATGTTTCCACTTCCATGTTTGACCGTGTAGATGGTGTTCTTGCGGTTACAGGCAGCATTCCTACAAACACGAGAGTTGAGATGATGTCAAATAGCTAGATTTTTATCTCACTTGACCACAGCACTTTCACCCAGTTCTTCTGTGAAGCACTCAAACCTCAGACAGGCCTGTACATGTGCTTTCTTGAGCAGGGGGACCTTGCAGGCACAGCAGAATTTCAGTCCTTCACTGCATAGTAATGCACAAATTGTTTCCTTGGTGATTATGGTCCCAGCTGACTTAAGATCATTGACAAGATCCTCCAATGTAGTTTTGGGCTGATTCCTCACCATTCTCATGATCACTGAAACTCCATGAGGTGAGATTTTCCATGGAGCCCCAGGCTAGGGAAGATTGACAGTTATTTTGTGTTTCTTCCATTTGTTTATAATTACAATAACTGTTGTCACCTTCTCACTTGGCGATGGTCTTGTAGCCCATTCCAGTGTTGTGTGGGTCTACAACGTCGTCCCTGACATCCTTGGTCAGCTCTTTGGTCTTGGTTCACTTCTGTGGACAGTTGTTACCTTTTATACAGGTAACGAGCTAAAATTAGAAGCACTCCTTTAAAGAGAGTTCCCTTTAAAAGAGTCCCTTGAAGTGAGTGCTCCTAAGTTCAGCTCATTACCTGTATAAAAGACACATGGGAGCCAAAAATCTTGATAATTAATATGGGAGCAAATACTTTTACTCATTAAAATAAAAATCAATGTCTAACTTTTTTTAAATGGGTTTTCTGAATGTTTTTGTTGTTATTCTGTCACTCACTGTTAGAATAAACCGACCATTAAAATTATAGACTGATGAGTTCTTCGTCAGTGGGAAAACATACAGAATCAGCAAGAGATAATTAAAAGATAAATAATAAGATAAATAAACGATAAATAAAAGATAAATCATTTTTTCTTCACTGTAAGTTTTGTATTCATGTCAAACAGGATGTGATGTACAGTATGCGGAAATTAAACGCTCTTTTGATCGGCAGTCCAACACCTTATTTGTGCTGATAAATATGACGAAACCATAGCACCACTATGCTTTGTGCCATTGGGCAGAACTAGGAGGATGGTTTGAGGTGGAAAAATTTCTAACCAACCACTAGAGTTTCAATCTTAACTAATGCACCTAATAAGTTATGATATTTAGGTGTATACCGTTAAGATGTATATAATCTGTTTCACAAGAATGTCTGGAAAAATATTTTTCCAGGGTGTATCCTGCGAAACTTTAATCCTACGACAGTGTGTTGTCAACACCGAGCTTCTGTGGTTTCAAAAGTGTTGCAAAAAGAAGAATTGCTAAAGAAAAAAAAAAACATTATGATGAAAATAGTTTTAGATCAGCATGGCTCAGGTGCACACCTGCGGTCTTAAAAAAACAACTTATCCCATGGAACTCATTTCCTAATTTTATACGCATGAATCCCAGAAATAACAGCGCGGTTGTTAAAAATTGGGAAACATTACCATGCTGTATTTTTTTTGAAGCAAGTGTGCGGTTGTTCTATCTCAGAGCATCTTTCCATCACTCGTTTTTTCCTCATTGCAATGACAATGAAACAGTAGAACACTTTCCTCCTTAGACTTTTTTCTTTTATGTCTTTTGTTGGTTTTACAGGTTCGTGACTTCAGGCATGGGCAGGCCAAATCACTGCTCTACAATAGTATTGCCAAATCACTCCAATTTACTATAATCATCCTAGTATTTTTATTAACAGAGCACTTATGCAAAGGAGGCAAGACTGAATCTATGATATCTGGGATATTTTACCCTAAGGAAATTTTCTGCCCAGTGTTTTTTTTTTTTTTACCTGATTTATGAGCATTTGATGGGAAATAATATTAAAGCAACTTTAATTTATGATCTTTCGCTGAATTTCCTACTACCATAAATGGTTTTACTTAAAAACCGAAAAACTGCGTGGACAGTGTACAAATTATTACTTGAGTAAATACACAATGTAATTGAAAAATATATATAAAATCGAATAACATTGGCTGGTGAGGTATGTCCCAATAGCTGCTACTTTATTGTGACACGTGGACTTTATTGAATTTTTCTGTCATTTTAGCAGCTCTGTGACAGTCATTGGCCCTTGGGGCGGCTCGGTTGATCAAATACATCTTCCAAGGTCAGTTTGCAAATTGTCATTCCTGCAAATAAATAAAACAATATGACAGCAAAAAAAACCCAGAGAAGTTAAAATGAACTAAATGTATATGAGCTAAATACATAAAGTATATCTGATCGCTACTGGTCGATTTTCAGTTTGGGTGACACGCGGGTACAGTACCGAATACCGTGGCGAATAGGTCTGTTTGAGTTTAAAATTCAAAAGGAAAGGAATCCATCTGGAGGATGAATAATTTAGATGGCTCAAGTTGGTTCCTGTTGCTGTTGTTTGTGCTGTGCTCCCCCTCCTCCCAGCAGACCCCTGAACAGATGTGGCTCCCGAGGCTTGTTCTTCATACTCCGAGGGTTGATATGGCTCGGTTGATATGATACTGGTCATGAGGGTCTGCGTTATGGTGAATAGACCGACCTAAAATTAGCGATTGTTCTCACCTTGTATCTTCTAAATGTCCTGGATTTAATGTAATTAATGTTATTGTGCATATGGTGCCGGTTTATGAAGTAGATTTGGCCAAATGACAAAAAGCATCGTCATTTGGAACAAAACTTATATGTGTGTGATAGAAAGTCATAAATATGCACTTTTAGCTGTAACTACCTATAAAAATTGTAAAAAGTGGACACAGAGTTCCGCATACAGTGTGAGTTATTACATGACACACATGTTTATAATTGTACATAGAGCGCAATGTTGCCGGGGAAAGTTTCCGACACCAGATTATTAAAGAAACCTTGTAATTAATTTTAGAGCTTCACTAGCAGTGTTTAGATGGACACTAATGATCAGATTAAAATAGGACCTTAAGCACAATCAGACATGTAAACACGTCAGTCGGACGTCAATGAATTGGCCAAATCTGATCAACATTTCGGGCAACATAGTGGCTTAGTGGTTAGCACTGTTTCCTCACAGCAAGAAGGTCCTGGGTCCCAGCAAGAAACCCTGCCTGTGTGGGTTTACTCCGGGTACTCGGTTTCCTCCCACAGTCCAAAAACATGTATTTTAAGTTAATTGGTGATTCTAAAATGCCCATAGGAGTGTATGTGTGTGGCCCTGTTAAGGACTGGAGAACTGTCCAGGGTGTACACCTTCTTTTGTTTGCCCTTTCAGAGACGGCTGGGATAGACTCCAGCAGATCCCCGTGACCCCAAATTAGAGAATAAGCGGGTATAAAAAATGAACGAATGAATAAATAAAAAAGATCGAAACCGACTGTAAGCCGTGTGCATATTAACCTGATTACTTTATTCAGCGTTCGAATTTATCAATCTGATCGTTTTTATTCTGATTAATACAAGCGTCCATGTAAACGTAGCTACTGTATCTACATGGGTTTATGCACTGTGCTGCTGCCACATCATTAGCTAAATGAATAATTCCAAGAATACGCAGAAGTGCAGGCATCCCTATTAAAGTGGTCAGTCAGTGTATTTTTAATGTAATGTAATGTTATTTGACTAGTTCAACGAGCTGAGATTCATTTACGTGAAATTTAACTGTAAATTTAGTCGACGGTTGTTTTGTATATTACTTATATTTGGAAAATTAATATTATACAATTGTTTTTCTGGTGGTTTTCAAGCAAAAATGCAAATGACAGAAAAAGTGATTGTAAAAATGATAAAAAATAACAGAATAGCAAATTTATTTTACCAGTCAGTGCACAATGAGAAGGAAATTACGATGCCGTTGACTCGCTTTTGGATTTTTATAATAACGGGAAATAATAAAAATTGAAATATATGCCGAAAAATATGCCTAGACAAAATATACAGGGGAAATAAATATGTTACACACTCTTACACATACTGTAAAGTATTGCATTCGTGTTGTGTTACCACACATATAGTCAACATATTGTAAACGATATTGTAATGTGACCAGGACATACTGCACGTATTGAACCTGTTCACATTATTGCATTATTGTGTCGAACAGCAGAGGAGCTTATTTTCTCTAAAATACCAGTATTAGCAATAAATAATATATAAAAAAAAATAGCTAGCTTTCCATTAAAACACCATTTAATGTTCTTAATCCAGTGAATGAACAACATTAGATCATATGACGTTATAGTAAATAAGAACTGAGGAACACTTATAAACACTCTATAATATGTTAAGTATTAATAAAACATCACTACAGAAGGGGTCCTACACCAGACTTTTTTAATTGTTTTGAAGGACTTCTGCAGAAGAGACGTCTGTAAAAGTGTGAAGTTTGAGAAAATGGCCAAAATATTAGTAATGATTTCAGTTACATAAAAACACTTCCAGCCCCAACCTTCCTCTTATTTTCCAAACTAATACAGCGTTCTTGTTTTCTATTTACATTAAAGAATTTATGAACTTTTGAAATCAACATGCGAAGACAGACTATGTTGCACAACATCTCAGACTATAAGTCTATAAGCTCTGTGTGGGAGTATGTTTATTAGCACAATATCACGTTTCTTTTAGGATCGTTTTTTTTTCCTATTGTTGCGATGTTGCGAAAAATAACCCTAAACCGAAAAATTTTAAGTACAGACAGCACTTAAAGGTGCAGTAGGACATCTCGAAAAATGCTACCTGTAGCCTGAAAGTTTATGTCCTGACCTCGCCGTTCCAAAGCCACACCTCCTGAATGCATGAAACCAGAGAAACGTTACTAAAATGCATCATGTGTGATTCACCGGTGGGAAAACTATAGTACAGTTAGTAACAGTACTAAAATACCAAACATAGAAATAGAAACCTGATTACACGCTGCTGCTGTAGTTGAACTTTTAATTTGTTAAGGTACACAAACTACATAAGCTACAAAATCCGATAGAAATACTGTTATTATGACATCATCTTTCCATTTTAATTCATTTTAATTCAGTTTTCAGACTAACAGAACTAACTAGTCGGTAAGGAAACTAAAACGCCTTTAACATCATCTATAGGGTAACAAAAGTGAGTTAAACAAGTGACCAAAGTCCAATTTAATCTCGTATGTCAACGAAAAAAGGTTTTGCAATTTGCATGAAAAACAATTAAGAGAATAATCATCTCGAAATATTCCTTCTTCTTCCTCTTTCCTGATTCTTCGTCTCGTCCTCCTCCTGCAGTATGTTTAAGCGAGGTGTGCGGCGGCGTGCCTTTATTAAGTGTGTGTGTGTGTGTGTGTGTGTAAGTGTAAGTGTAAGTGGGGGGGGTTATGGGGGGTGTTTGGGGGGGGGTTGATGTGACAGGCCTTTTGGAATCCCAACCTCTCTTTCTCTCTCCTGGCGCCTGCACTAATCAACCCCTGTAATTTATGCAGAAAATATGATTTATATTTAATTTCACTACACTTGCATTGTTAATTTGAGACGTAATTAACGCGTCGCCACGGCAACTAATTTCTCAATGCCGTAAATTATCGCCGCCTTTTCATCAAAATTCAGTTACTTTGGCTCCTGTGTGCAATGTACTGATGCAATTAGGTTACCGGGGCAACCCGAAAGTGTTCATTTTCTTTTGTGTAATTGCAGCGAGGCAGAAGTTTTTATAACAGCAAGTCATGTTCACTTTTTTTTTTTTTTTTTTTTTTTTTTTTTTTTTTTGGGACGACAAAGAAAGCTTGCACATTTTAGCACTGCTGTGAAAAAAAAGAGCCCTGCTAAAACTGTGGTACAACAAATATGCCCTTGGCTTTTTTCAGTGTATCTGTCTCATTAAACACACACACACACACAGGTGATAATCCGATAATTTAACCTTACATCAGTATCAGTTTATCTCATTCTGTCTAGTTGCCTTTCTGCATGATGTATCAGAACACTGCACACTTTACCTGGTGTGTACAGTAAGTATCACATCAGTCCCTGTTTTTTTTTTTTTTTTTTTTTTCCTCATCAACTGCTTGCCTCTTAATAAAGAGGATCTAATTTGCTCGTGACACATTTGGAGTCTGGGTTTGCCATCAGCTTCGCTGTCGGTAGGCGCCGAGAGGGAATGAGTCCTCCAGTGCCCAGTCGTCTCCTCCAACCCTCCCGAAACTGGCTTGCAGTGGAAATAACAGGTCATTGGCTCCTAAGCGCTGGTTAACTGAAAAGGTAATTAAATTTGTAAGCAGGCTTTTTGGATCTTCCAAGCCTGGCCAATAATACGAGTGGGGATTATAGCCATCCTGAGGCAGTGCCTGTAGTCTGACTCCTCAACAGCAAAGGCTCGGGCCTTCTGACCAGCCCAGATCTGCAGTTCCAAACCATAATTAGCTTTGGTTTATGCCTAATAGTCCTGGCAAACACACTGTTCAGCACTGACGGAGGGATATTTCTCATGCGATGCCAAGCACTTCACTCTAAATCACTTAAAATGAAAACTTTCAGGCGTTTCAGTAGCAAGAGCCAGCGTTTTCTTACCAAACAACAGATTTAAGTGGCACTTTAGAAATGAAAATCCTTTACCCCCCCCAAAAAACGATCGCCTGCGCATTTGTAGCTGCCTTTCATCCTTTTAAAGGGTTTTTCGCTCTCACCGGAATGCCCCGGTGCGTCTTACGCAGCTGTCAGAAGTAACCTCGACTTATCCTTAGCACTTTGATATCTCCGTACCGTTTGATACTTGGTGATTTTACCAGGGGATTGACTCGCTGTATCTGTTTCTGTAAGAAGGGGGGATTTCAGGGGGAGAAGTTGTCTTATCCTTCGCCGTTGTCCCTGCTGACAGAAAACAACAGATTACAATCATTTACAGAGACAGCGTAAAGCATGAGCGGGAGGAGAGCCGGAGGCCTCTCTGGACGGGCTCCTCTGGGACGTGCTGAAAGATAACGCACCCTGCTTAAAAGCACGGCCCTCAGCACACCGGTGACACGTTCAATTTCCACTACGACTACTTTTATGATATTCTGTTTTTCGAGCTCCGAGTGACTACCAGGCTTTTCAGATGAAGTGGCTGTAGCATAATTACTGCTGCTGCTGCTTTCCAGCCTTTGATCAAATCATCTTGTTTTTTTTGTGTCTGACATCTTTTCCATGTGTGTGTGTGTCAAACGCGAAGAGCTTCTCCTTGTTTATCCGTTATGTATCATGCTGGTGAAGTGAAGGAACCAGGTAGCCTCCTGGGCGAGTGTTGATTATGTTGTATAGTCTGGTTATGTGTTTATAGCACCGCAGTGGTCTAATAAAGTAATGGAAAGTTTTCCGGTACTAAGAAAAGTCTTTCAGCTTTAAACATCTATCTCTCTATCTCTCTATCTATCTCTCTCTCTCTCTCTCTCTCTCTCTCTCTATCTATCTATCTATCTATCTATCTATCTCTATCTATCTATCTATCTATCTCTCTCTCTCTCTCTCTCTCTCTCTCTATCTATCTATCTATCTATCTATCTATCTATCTATCTATCTATCTATCTATCTATCTATCTATCTATCTGTCTGTCTGTCTGTCCTGTCTGTTGTATAATTGCTGTGGTAGAAGAGATAAATCACTGCAGGACAAAAAACACCTTCAGCTCTCAGCTCACACTGTTGCCAATGATTCTTCAGTAACAGCATGAAGTGTATTTTTTACTTATTAAGCACAGGTTCTTTTTCTATGATGCTGAAAATGTTTACGTTCCAGTCTAAGCTGTCTATCTGTCTGTCTCTCTGTCTGTCTGTCTGTCTTTCTGTCTCTGTCTCTCTGTCTAACTATGTAGTAATCTATCTGTTAGGGGTGTGGCGTGAGATAAGTCTGGTCTTGGAAGAATTTTTGCTCTTTCTATTTTTCAATCTGTCTATCTCTCTCTCTCTCTCTATCTATCTATCTATCTATCTGTCTGTCTGTCTGTCTGTCTGTCTGTCTGTCTGTCTATCTATCTGTCTGTCTGTCTGTCTGTTAATCTATCTAAGTATCTGTCTGTCTGTTCGTCCGTCCGTCCTTCTGTCCGTCTGTATCTGTCTGTATATCTGTTTATCTATCTAAGTATCTGTCTGTCTGCCCATCCGTCCGTCTGTCTGTCATCTATCTATCTATCTATCTATCTATCTATCTATCTATCTATCTATCTATCTATCTATTCATTCTTTTACTATGATGTTGAAAGCTGTAGTTAAGCACTAACAACTTCTGTCTTGAGAATTTTGGGGTTTTTTTTAAGCTCGGAGTTCAGCGGGTTTCTACAAAGCCATTTTCATTTGTTTCTTCTCAACCTTAACATAAACATGATCTTTCTTTTTTACTGTTTAGTGTGATACAAATATGATAAATCTTTGATTTTATCTTCCCTCTAAATAAAAAAAAAACAATAAAAGCCTGTCTACAAAAAAAGTTTATTAGGCATGTTTGCTTCTGAAGTCTAAAGCAGTATTTGCTTTTGTCACATTTATTCCCCTTTTACCCGTGCAAGGGTCCCTGGAAGACGAGTTACCAAGGAACACAAAATTTTAATTAGTGTATTTTAATCATTCAGGCTTTTCGAGCTAATCCACAGACCCATGAGAATTCCCAAGATGCAGCACTGCACTGCTTTACCATTTATTGTTGAGTCTATTATAATTACTGTTAGCAGGTGGGGGCTGGGAGACGTTTATTATGTTTTTCCATCTTTATTATAATTACTGGAAAAAAAAACTAAACAAAACGAAAGGATGCTGTTTCATTAAGTTTAGAGATGATGCTATGTTAGCCTCCTGTCTTCCATCTCATTGCGGGTTTTGTGCTTTAAAGCAATTGCATTCGCTTTCATTCTCTGGGATGTATACATTTAGAGATCCGTATTTAAAAAAAGATAAATAGCAAAGGATTGAGAAAAGGGGGAACGGCACGAAGGGGGGAAAAAAAAAAGAAGTAGTCTTAATGAAGGGCTTTTCCGGAGCTGCCTTTTTTAAAATCCATCTAAAGCTCTAAAATCTGTGTGTGTCTGTGTGTAAAATCCAAATGTTTTAGGATAGAACAATTGGAGACAGATCAGAACCCACCATCAGACAGCAGGATGTGTTCCTTTATTTACTCACTTACGAATAAAGAAAGATAAAAAACGAGAATGAAGATAAGACGTTGCGAGTTATCTTTAAGCCCTGAGATTTGTGTGTTCTATAGAGATTTATTTTTTCTTGAATCTCTAAAAAATTCTCTAAAAAAAACTTAAACAAACATAAACTGTTTTTCTATAAACGTAAAAAAAAATCTTGCGCTAGTAAAGTACATACTACATTTAAGTACATGACATAAGTATGTTCTATAGAGTATGGTCACGATTAGTATGAATTAAATTGGGATGTACTACAGCCAGCATTTCGATCACATGACGCAATCTTGTAAAAAGCCATTCCAGAACTGTGTATCTATCTTTCTTTCTATCTTTCCTTCTTCCATCTATCTATCTATCTATCTATCTATCTATCTATCTATCTATCTATCTATCTATCTACCTATTTATTTGTCTGTCTGTCTGACTGACTGCCTGTCTGTCTGTCTGCCTGAGTTTATTTATATCTATCTATCTATCTATCTATCTATCTATCTATCTATCTATCTATCTATCTATCTATCTATCTATCTATCTACTATCATCGATCTGTTTGTCTGTCTGTCTGTCTGTCTGTCTGTCTGACTGCCTGTCTCAGTCTATCTATCTATCTATCTATCTATCTATCTATCTATCTATCTATCTATCTATCTATCTATCTATCTATCTATCTATCTATCTATCTGTCTGTTTGTCTGTCCCTGTCTGTCTGTCTGTCTGACTGCCTGTC
Source organism: Bagarius yarrelli (assembly GCA_005784505.1). Classification (NCBI taxonomy): domain Eukaryota; kingdom Metazoa; phylum Chordata; class Actinopteri; order Siluriformes; family Sisoridae; genus Bagarius; species Bagarius yarrelli. The sequence goes on from VCAZ01000093.1 coordinate 1,491,529, forward strand.
TCAGTTTCTATCTATCTATCTATCTATCTATCTATCTATCTATCTATCTATCTATCTATCTATCTATCTGTCTATCTATCTATCTATCTATCTATCTATCTATCTATCTATCTATCTATCTATCTATCTATCTATCTATCTATCTGTCTGTTTTGTCTCTTTGTCTGTCTGTCTGTCTGTCTGTCTGTCTGACTGTCTGTCTGTCTGTCTGCCTGAGTTTATTTATATCTATCTATCTATCTATCTATCTATCTATCTATCTATCTATCTATCTATCTATCTATCTATCTATCTATCTATCTATCTATCTATCTATTTAAGTTCCTTCCCGCCCCATTTTCAGAATTCCAGAATCATGTGGTTATTTTTGTGCCTCTCTATAAGTCGCTGACAGCATTTTTGTGTTTTCCTGAAAAATTCCACATGTCCTTATTAGCTGAGAAGGCAGAAATATATTTCACAGCAGATCCCAGAAAAAAATTAATTAATGGAGCAAAGCAGCGAGCGAACCGCCAGCGCCAGGCAATTATAGTGTCTTTGTGAAGTGTCAGGATTTTGGAATTATAGAATCGGGCTGGACTGCAAGTGGTAATTATGATCGAAGCAGGAAATCTCCTCACACCTTTGCTCATCTTTACCAATTTTCAACTCAACTTCCAGAGCCTGACTCTCGCCGTCCCCCTGTGGTCTGCACTGATTTTGTAGGTCTCCTGATTCGGGTCTTTAAATCATTTGTTTCTTTAAACTTTACAAGTATAATATCATGAGTACTGAGTATGTGTTGACAGCTTTATTATATACAGCCAGAATTCTTAAACATGATATAAGCAAAGGATGAGAAATGTATCTTAGAGTGAGGACTAAACCACAACAGAGTTCTAAGTGTCTTTTCTACTGAAAAATCGCCCTCATTCCAGCTACTGTAATCCACAGAAGGCTTAGGCTAGACCTTTGTTGGGTTGGGTTGTCTGCCCTGCGTCGAGCGTTGTGATGTGGATTTAACTCCTGTTTTTACAGATTAGGACCAAAGTAATGGCTGTGTCTTTTTAGACACTTTAAGGGTTAGCTTTGACATTTGTTATGTCTGTGGTGAGCTTGTATTACTGATAAGCAGCTATTTGGAGTTCACATTGTCATTTTGCTAGAAGGCTAAATTAAACCGAGACGTGACACTAGTGTTAGTTATTCTTAGCCATATCGTGGCACCGAGTTAAACGAAGGCTTTTCACTCAAAAGATTGAACGATAATGTCTGCTGGCAATACAATCAGGACTAGGATTTGATCTTCAACAAATCTTTCTCTGGATGTAGAAAATGAAATCCAGACGAATACAAGATGACAAATCCGATACAGAATATGGAGCAGTTTGTGATGTGAATGTTTTTCAGTGACTCTTCAGGGAAGCGAAGACAAATACGCAATTAGTGTGTTTGTCGGCTCGAGGGTGGATCAGAAGCTGTCTGTGTCACAGACAGAAACTGAAATCTCAGGTGAGGTGCTAGCGTGTCACCTGACAGCCTTTCCACTTCAAACGTATTCATCCCCGCTGTGGAATACAGGCTTTGGAGATCCCTTGAGCCGGGCATGTCAAAGGCTGTTTTCTTAACCAGTAACAAAAGATGGGTTTTGCTTAGAAACTTGTGATGTTCTTTACTATTATGACCTGGTGGGTAATGCTAATCACTTAATCTCACAGATTAATAAAAAAAGAGAAAAAAATAGGAAAAGAATCCGAAATAAAATGACTGCAGCTGCGGCCGAATATCCTTATGACTCTCCTATATAGTATGTCCAAATTTTCCAGTCAGTATGAAAGAAATTCCCAGATAACCTGCTGCTTTTTTGGAACCTCTGATGCATTTGAATGTGATACAAAGCACAGATTTCTCTTTTATTTTGGTCTAATTAGACGTCTTCGGCTAAGAAATTCACTTAACTGCATGTAACTGAATAGGCAAAACCTGTTTATTTGTTATAATACTTAACGCCACAGTAGCTTTATTTTATTATTTTGTTACTGGAGGTATGATGGTATTTGTCATTTCCGTGAAATAAATTGTCAACTGTAATACATTTTTTTATTCTTTGTATAGCGTGTCTGAGCCTGAGCAAAACCAGGGCTTGCAAAATCGCTAGCATGACGTCGCCGGGCTATTGTTTCTTCAAGTCTGGCTAACAAAATGAATCCCTGTCCATCAACTGTCTTATAAGGAGTGAAATATAATTTAGTGCGTTCGCATTCTTTCAAAAATATAGTCATTATGTTTGTATGTTACGTTTGGGCATTGGGGAGTCACTATCATTGGCCCTGTCCCAATACCCGCACTTGCACCCACGTGCACCTTCATTTGCGTGTTTTTACTAAGGGGTGCAAGTGGGTTAGGTGTCCCAAATCGCTGGTGGTGTATTTATTTTATACCTGCGAAAAAATGTTAATTGAGGAAAGTTTATAGTAATAAGCTTTTTTATTGATTAAGCTTTAAGCTTATTTATTATATGGCACCCTTTTTGTCGATTTTGTAGAAATAATTAACTATTTAATAACTATATCCTGAAATTGATCCTATAGTCAAATAAAAATGACTCATACCATAAAATAGAATCTTGGTCATACCACCCACCCGTCCTGGATCCGTCTTCTGTCCAAGTTCATAACAATATGCCACTTCTGTTGATATAATTGCAACCATTTTTTTGTCTTGTAGCGTCTGCTCTTGGTGTACCATTAAATTAATTCAAACACAGAGAAACTGGAAGGCCTTGAAAAGGCTGAGGTCAAAAAAAGGAGCAAAAGATGATGAGCTGTGTAATGCTTCTGGCCAAGCGAACACATGTTTCAAATGAACAGAAAAAGAAATGAAGCTTAACTGAAACCATATGGTATCGCGCTACAGAAGAGGCCTGCTTAAGAGGATCATGGCTAAGTAATAAAAGGAGACAGTGAAAGGGCACGTGTGGCGCTTTGGGTGCATGAGCGGAATTCTTTCTCATTCAGAACAGGTCCTTTAAAGGACCAGTAGTGCAAAAGTGAAGCCTATTAATCAGACTGCTCAATGCAATGAACACACACATACACACACACACGCACACACTTTGACGCACCAGCACGAGAGTCTTAAGCCAGCGCTCTCCGAATGTTATCTTTCTTATTAGTACTTTGTGTCTATCGTTATTACTATTAAACCAGGCGCCCTTGTTGTACCCTATGTAATTTTATAATTATAATTAGGATTTCTTGATCTTGTCTCATCCCTCGTTCTTCTCGATATGACTGTGGAATTGAAATGTGGGCCTAAGTTTTATTCATAACAACCCTTTGGATAAAGAGGCACTACTACACCGTGGACTTTCTTTTCTTTCCTCCGATACACTTTTCCACGGCTCCGTCACGACATTGTCAGGTTCTTTCCTTTTCTTTTTTTTTTTGTTAATGAAGTTTAGAACGTAAGAAATGTTTTTCTTTATTTTCACACCGTTTAGCCTAATTAAATGAAAATGAAAAGGTAAAGTTGTAAAACTCAAACGGCAGATGACTTTATTTTACGGTTTAACGGTTAGCTTTAATTCCCGCCACGTCTGCTGCCGCCCGTTTAGCCTTTTTTTATTATAGCTGTTTGTTATTGTTTACACATGACAGGCTGATTTTTAACATATTGTCCAATTGCTAAATGTGGACTTTAATATACGGCCACTGAACACCGGATTCGTTTGAGAAATGGCACGCACTGATTTATCCAGGCGGACACTTTATTTGCCGGAGTTAATCAGTGGATTCTAGATGTCCATAGAAGAGGCACGGTGGTTCTGTATTGGCACTCCTAGTGTGTTTGTTTATATGTTGTAGCTTTTCAGTGTCATATTGTTGGTTACAGACTGACTGCTCAGGCTTAAATTGGCTGCATTGGTGACACTGATTATTCAGACCTCAGCGAGACGTGCTGGTTAAGTAACCGTGTCTGCTTCTACAGCATAGAGAGAGAGAGAGAGAGAGAGAGAGAGAGAGAGAGAGAGAGAGAGAGAGAGGGAGAGAACGAGAGAAATAGAACTGCATCGCTCTTGGTGTGTTGAAAGATGTTGTCAGAACTGTGTGTAGAATTATTGCTATATATATTAATGTGTTTACTTAAAAGTCACTTATAATCAGGCACCGTTCTTGCCAACTATAAAAGGATGGGCAGACAGATATCCCAGGTGGGCAATTTTTGGGGGTGGGTTTGAGGAGTGAAATTTAACTAATTAAATGATAGGATATAAAAAATATTGTTGTACTAATATTCTTGCTTAGGCTTGATTAAGTAGGCATATCAAGTTAAGTAAATATAAGTAGAATTTTTTTTGAATGTTAAATGAAGGTTTTTTTTCAATGTTCAGAATGACTAATAATCACAATTTCAGGCAATATTATAATTTTTTTTTAAAGTTTGGGTAAAAAAATCTGTGGAACTAGTTGATAGATAGATAGATAGACAGACAGACAGACAGACAGACAGATAGATAGATTTAAATTGTTTTTGCTTTTTCAAATCACAAATCGTACAAAAGTACATACAAACGTGTTTGTATACCTCTGTCTTTACCAAATTGCGATTGGCTAGGCAACACAGACGATTGGAAAAACTCAGCCCACCCCTGCCCATGCCTAGAGCCGGCCCTACTTATAAAAGTGTACAATCATGTGAGGGTGTAAAAAGTGTAGCCTAGTCGACTGCTTTGCGTTAACAGGTCAGGCTGGTGGAGGTTGTGTAATGTTGTGAGGAATGTTTTCTTGGTATACTTCGGGCTTATTAATTCTAATCTAGGACCACTTAAATTCCACAAACCCCCATTAACTGTGTTTCGGATCACGTTTTTATTTATGGTAACAATTTATTTACTTCTAAATATTTACTTTATTTACAAATCAACACTGACTTTAGGAACATTTGAGTCACTTCAGTGGTGTTTTTTCCAGTCAACAGATCTAAATCTTGTAGATCACCATTGGGTGTTAATTTTGTAGCTTTAAGCAACCTGAACCTTCAGAACAGCTGCTCACTAAATAATTTTTGAGAATTACTTAATTTGTTTGGGATATGATTCAGAAAAATATATGAAGAAAAATATAAAAAACACTGAGATCACATTTTTCTTATTCTGATGCTAGATGCTAACCTAAATGAGTGCATTTATATACAATCTACCTGAGCCCTCTATCCTTTAGGTTTTTTTTTTATTTGAAGAAAGAAATATTCCACATCTTCTTTAAAATATTCTTCTTTAAATATCCTTGTCACATCAGTTTTGTTGGATTTGTGACTTTTTTAAATAAAATATTCTATATGTGCTAGATTATCTCTCTCTCTCTATCATATGCAGCAGCCGTCCGTATGCACTGATATGATTACACAAGCCTGGGTGTCACCTCCTTTTTAGCATGAATTTCCTCAATATTAAATGTAAGTTGCTATAGGACCCAGAGGGGCCGCAACACTTTCTTTTCCAATGATGTTGTCAGCCGTGTGGGTGCCCCCCTCGGAGAGGAGGAGTAATCAGGCTTTTCATCTCTAGAGGAGGAGAGCCAGGTTCAGGCTGACTGCCTTACATCTACCGGCCCATGCGGCCTCACGCTTCTCCACCTCCCCGGGCACGCGTCTTAAAGCCTTGGAAAAGATTTTGCACTACAGTGTTTATTTTCTGTGTGTGTGTTTTAACATGTGCTTTAAATTATAGGCCTGGTTTGTACGATCTACACCACATTAAGTCATTTGTATCCTTTGTAGATAAGTGCTGAAGCGTAAAGTATCGAGTTCAGCATGTGAAGCTAGTTCTAAACGTTTCGAAATGTTACTTATGGTGGTTAATGGGGTGAACTTGCTGAATAAAAGTCAGCCACATGTGCGGGAGGTTGTAATGGAGCAACGGTTAGCTGGTGCTTTGCTCTTCTTTCAGAAACAGATTGGAAAGAAAAAAGGGCTGATAATTAATTGCAGGTTCTTAAGAGGAAAAAAGGTCAAAGTTACATCCTTTATGAGATTTTTTTTATATAATTCTTTATATGTGAGAAAATTTGAAGTTTAGTATGAATATCTTGCAAAATATGTGTATTCTAAAGTATGGCTGAAGCAATGGTCCTCAGGCTGCAGGGCTGGGTAACCCAAGTTTCTTTGTTCTGCTACATCTGCCCTACCCACTGATAATTACCTGGTTTAGGTATGTTCAGTCAATCAGAAGCTGGAGGATACTATTTCAAATGAGGGTGGAGTGGCAGAAGACCACACCAGCAGGGGGTAGGGCAGGGGGTAGTTGGAAGACACTTAAGGATCATAGCTGGAGAGACCCGTTTGGAAAAGTGCTCCTGATCTCTGGTTCAGAACGTTCGCTCATATTTGCATTTACATTTATAACATTTAGCAGACGATTTTTATCCAGAGTAACTTACATTTATCTCTTTTATACAACTGAGCATTTAGGGGTTAAGGGCCTTGCTCTGGGGCCCAGCAGTGGCAACTTGTTGGTGCTGGGAATCGAACCCTTATCTTCCAATTAGCAGTCCAACACCTTAACCAGTGATGGTCTGTCAGGGCTGGAAGTTTATAACAACTGTAATCTTAGGAAGCAGGATGAAGTGGATTTATGAGGTGAAAACAAAGAAACCAATAAATAAATATATACAAATATTAAACACATGTATAGAACCGATTGTAGAACCTAGAACTAGAATTCTTTAAGACCAAAGCTTCATAAACCCGTTTATATATAGTGCCTTTGGTTTAAAAAAATATATATTTAGAATTTATGACATCTTGTTAATTGTAGTTTCTGTTTATTAAACAATTAATTAATTATGCTAATTAATTATTTGAATTGTTTTGTTCTAATTAATTAATTGCTTCTATTCTTTTCAAACTTTATTTGAAATACAACCACTGAATCCAAAATCCCTTTGTTTGTGTAGGTGATAAACGGCTGAAGGTTTGGGTTTTGTTCTGTGGACCTCCCAAAAATAGCGGACGTACCAGGGCTTGTAAGAAAATTAGCGAATTTAATTTCTTTGAGTAATGAAAATGTCATGCAACATTTAATAAAACTCCATGAAAAAAGCCAACATTTCTCCCAGCGCAGATAGCCGCGTGCCCCGTGGATTTAAGCGTTAGCCCGCCGGGCCTCCTTTTGATGTTTTCTCTCGTTTTTTACTTTCTTTTTCTTGATGTGATTTCAAATTAATCAGAACAGCTTTGTAAATACAGAGAGAGAGAGAGAGAGAGAGAGAGAAAAGTTGTTTGGTGTCACCCACAAGTCGCAGCACAGCAATTTTCCATTGCAGATATCTCTCTTTTAAACCTGGAATTATTTCACGTTTATGAGTTTGTCTCATCTTCAAGGTCAAAAATGTAATTTTTGCTCTTTCAAAGGGTTATAACCTTAAAAGGAAGCCTCATCCGAGGTGATTAATGAAAGACTCCAGCATTTGATGTTTCAACGTTGACATTTTAAACTTATATATTTTATATGCACGGCCAGGAGGAGGAGGGGGGGAATGAAGCTACGCATTCATGTGGAATAAACGGTATTGCGGAGAAGAAAGGCCGGGCTGGGTATCATTTTAATAGAACAGTTAGAGTGCAATGGTTTTTCTTGGTGATTTTTATTTGAGGTTTTTATGTGTGCGCAAGCTGATTTAAAGGCACACTAAATCATTGGGGATGGGGAGTAGTGGATTATGCATTTAATCAAGTAGCAGGCCTTGGAAAAGTGGCTGGCCGAATCACTTGGGCATAGGCTCAGGGCCCTATAATACTCCGGCTGTCTTGAAAAGAGCTGTGCTATTTCCACCTTGCCTATGAGGTAAAATAAAGACTTCATACTCGACCGTTAGACGCTGCTGCACTCGCAGATTCAGTGCGTGATTTCTGGCATTTCCATGTGCATATGGATTTGGAGACGATCGTTTTATTCATAAAATCTCCTGAACTGTTTTGAAGATGCTGAGAGAGTTCTTGCAGGACGCATGATGCACAATGGCATATTGCGATGGTCGCATTGAAAGCAGTTTTAGTGCATGGTAATAAAGCACAGGAAATGGAAAGCATAGGAATGCTGCATTTAGCCATAAACACTCTAGAGCGATCTGGTATTCACACCCACGGCCCTGCTGTCATCCCGTCTCTCAGCTCCGTCACTCAACAATCGCATGTTCGGTGGCACTAATGGAGACAGAGATGCATGTGTGTGTGTGTGTGTGTGTGTGTGTGTGTGTGTGTATATATGAAGAAGGGGGGTTGGAACCAGAACCAGCGTGTAAGAACTTGCAGTCCGGTGGTGTTAGGAAAGCAAGCTGGCACGTGCACAGTTGGAGCTGTGGCATGCTGTTTGATTTCCACCGCCCGGAGCTGTGCTTGGAAAGCAGCGAGCAAAAGGTAGGCCAAGCAAACGTACACATGAGTCAGGGCCAGCGACGGCACCGTGTTATACGTCAGACGCTGGACGAGACACAGCCCTGCTTGTCCTGTTCATAAAATATACCCATTATAGCTGGCCCATTGAAAATTACTATGTGCTTAATGCTTGATGACTTGCATTTTCCTGAAGGACTATGAAAGCTTTTAGCTCACTGGTTAATTTATATGTGACAGTGTTCTGCCTGACAACGCTGTAAAAATGCATGATGGCTTTATCGCTGCAGAGCGCTTCCAGTTCGTTGGAAAACAACAGAAAGTTTTACAGAAAGAAAAACTTGTCCAGGCTCAGATGATACTTAATCTAAGAGGATAATGTAATAAATTAATACGTAAGGAAGGCGATTAAGCAGAAATCTACCATGTACAGTGTTGTTGCAGGAACAAGATGTTGTAGAAGAACTTTAATGTTCTGACCTCATCCTTAATCAAAAACTGGCACTCCGAATGCACCCCAGTCCTCCTCACCTCAACATTAGTGTCTGGTCTCACTAATATTGTCTAGGCTCAGATGATACTTAATCTAAGAGGTTAATGTAATAAATTAATACGTAAGGAAGGTGATTTAGCAAAAATCTACCATGTACAGTGTTGTTGAAGGAACAAGATGTTCTTGTGGAAGAACTTTAACGTTCTGACCTCATCCCCACTCAACAACTGGAACTCTGACTGCAGCCCAGACCTCCTCACCTCAACATTAATGTCTGGTCTCACTTATAATATTGTGGCTAAACGATCCTTTCGAGAAGTTAATAAGCGGAAGTGTGAGACAACATCTGGAATAGGATGTTCAGTAAACACACATTAATATGATGGTTTAATGTCCCAATACTTTTGTCCATATACTATATTTAGAGTGGTGGAAAAAATAATTTACATTGTGTACAGCTTTATATAAATCTTGTTTATTGCTGCGTCTGTCTAAGGAAGTCAAATGGGTTAGAGAAACTACCCAATTTCAAAAATGTCTTCAAAAATCAACATTGTATCCGGGCTACTGTTTGTGTTCACTTCCTATTTGCTCCGGTGGGGGATTAGAGCTGCCAGTCATGCTGAGTGACAGCTCTGGAATCGCATGCTTTCAGCAAAGTGGCTGATTTTTGTCAGGCCTTGTCAGCGAGACAGAGCGCCGTTATCAGAAGCACCTTGTTTAGAGACGCGCAAAACCACTAAACCCGCAATTCATGGGAGATCTGTTTACAATCTGAGCAGCCACTGACTGCTAAGCAGGCTCCAGCGATGCACCGGCGGCTGCTCCGACGAGAGGAGCTGAATGATTACCGCAGCCGTGCCGAGAGAGCGTGTAGACCAACAAACACTGCTTACACACACACACACACACACACACTTACAGAAACCCAGAGAGCTCCATCAGAGCTCATTCAGCCTCTCTGTCTCTAAGCTGGTAAAAATGATGGTAGGGATTTATTAGTTAATCTGTGATGGAAAGTTGGGAATTTTTTCAGGACCCACAGTGACCCGAAGTTTAGTTTGAGATAATACGCAAAAGTACAGCTGGTCTCCAGAGTGCAGAAGTTTAAAAAGCATCTTAAAGAATTAATATTTTATTTATGGTAATTTATGTCTTTAGCAAAATCAAGTGAAAGTAGGCGTGTATGCTGTAGATTTACAACTCAGTTTTGTGGGTCAGAGAGACTCGCTAGCTGTTTGAGTAACAGTATAATGTGTCATATGTCATACAAGAGGACATCATAGGAAAATAATCCATTATGGGATGTACTATTATAGGTAAAAAATCAATAATGGGACATACTAATATATAAAAATAAGAAATAAGAAAATAAGAAAAAAATAGCGAGGTTTGTACTATTTATAGGAAAATAATCAATGATGAAATGAAATGAAAGGAAAGCACCTTTTGACCAATCACAATTAAGTATTCCAAGTATTACTGTGTAAGTTTGTGACTAAAATGATATTAATGATATGAAACGCCTGCTCTTAATGTATAATAAACTGTTAATTACATTGTTATTAACATAGCATCCTAATGTGAATGTTCATAATAGTTCAGATGACATCACATTTTTTAATTTTTTTTTTGGAGGATTAATCCTCCCCAAACGAATTTAGACATTTATTTAGATGCACGTTTTATATACTGACGTACCGACAGCTGCTGAAAACTGAATAAAGCTTTTTTTATTATTATATTAAATGTACTACATTTATTTTTCATAAAATTTTCAGTTTTCCCTCACAGAAATAGTCAGAGGTTCCACTAAGGTGGAAAAAGTTGGGACGATTCTAAGGTCCAATGCAATTTCGGGGCCCCCAGAGTTGTAAGGGGTCCAACCACATATTCTTTCATAGGACCCAAAATTGTAAATATCTTTATATACTTTAAAGCACAGTGACGTTTGTTTCTTTGCATATCCCGTCTTTGTAAATAAGGCTTAGAGCGCAGGGTCAGCTATGATACAGTGCCTAAGGAGCAGGAAGGGTTGAAGGTCTTGTTCAAGAACCCAACAGTATCATTTGAGCCACTGCTGCCCCCCGTTTGCACCTGGAAGTAGTATCACTGCACATAAATGGGAATGATTCTGATGGATATTAGGTGTATGTTAAAGTAAAAATATATATTTAGAATAAAAAGAGGGTAGAAGATGTATCAAATCTACCAAAAATAAGCTTTTGTTTTGCTTCTCTTCAATCTGAGTGGATGTTTTATTTACCCCGGCACAGAGCGAGCGAGAACATTGCTAGGAAACGTCTGTGTACTGCATCTGGGACTTTGATATATATTACAGCTTTGTAAATAAATCCACACCAAGTGGCAAGGGGAGAATTTTATCTGAAATGTGGTATTTAGGAAATTCGGAGTGAATGATGATATGTGACAATCAGTCACAGCAATTAGTGTTGCTGTTAAGAGGCCTTTTTGTTTTCTCTCACCCATACAGAATGTCACAAATAAATCCTCACTTGCATTTGCATATTAATTGGATCGGAGACGTCAGGCATCTTTCATTAAGCAAAATGATCTGCATATTTGGAGACATAAAATAGTTTATTTCGACGTGGGGAAAAAGAAGTCATTGAAAATTGACCGTGCTGTGGATAGAGCTTGACATATTAACCCGTCGAGTGCTGGATGCGGCTGAAAAAAAAATCAGAAAAAAAGAGTTTCTGAGGGAATTAAGCTTTGTGAGTTAGTTAAAACAATAAAACAAAGTAAACAAGACGTTTTCTTATGCAACGTATAGTGAATTAAACGGTGATTAAATATGCTTTTAGGATCGTGTTTGCATAAGAATGGCTTGGTTTCCTGTGTTTCAGGTTATATCAGTACTTTGGCTTAAGGCTGTTTTAGGAAATAACGTCTTATTCTGTAATAATCGCAACGTTGTACAGACTCACCGAATTGGGTAGATTTATAGCTTTGTAATCAAATGCTACCGGATCTATTTGATTGGCCGTTAGATTTGTTTTCTTCTGCTGTACTGTACTGTTACACAAGCTTATAAACGTATCTGTCAGATGAAAAGCAAATATAAAGGAGGGACTAATTCAAGATGGCGAGATGGGGCAGACCTGGAGGGAGCCGAACGTGTCGGGATGTTTGCGCCTCAGATGTAGCCGTTCTTTGTTTGCTGTCGTTCTGAAGGGAAAAATCGACATCGGTGTGGTTCGATCTGATTAAGGCAGGGGGAGGACGGTAATGGAAGGACTGTGTATCGAGGGGTCTACATGGTTAGGGGCTAGACTTGTGAATAATTTGATTAGGTTGCAGGGGAATATATCTGAAGGATTATGTAAATAGACTTGCCCCCATGCCGAATTCTTTTGAACTCCTCAGAACTCGCATCTGCTGGGGTCGGCAGCCAGACAGGACGGCTTGCCTGCGCCCGCCGCTGATTCCTCTGCGTTTCCGTGAAGTGTTTAAAGGTCATATCAGGAACAAACAAAATTGCCCCTGATAGAGCTGAAAGGGCTTCTGTCATAAATGGCTCAAATTTATCTTTTGTTGATTAAAAATAAATGATAATTGTGAATGCATAAACATTCGCAGAAAAAAGATTGGGCTTTAATGTGTTTATTATCCCATCATAATTAGTCTTCATAGCCTAGACACTAACATTCTCACTAAACAACACACACACTACGGTAGTACACACTGCATATTTTCCAGGCATTTTCAAGCCTGCTTTCTCACCCATCATGATTATGAGATTTTTTTCCCTCTTGGCCTTATTTGGTATATTTCTGGGTGGGGATGTGTTTGTGTTGGACTCTATGGTAACCAAAGTCAAGGTGACCAAGACCATGTTGAACACATTAGATTAGCCTAACGCAGACACAGAGACAATGCAGCCTGCACAAAACACAATTTATCGGTTGCCTGATTGGAGGCCTTTTAGAAAGCAGCCCCGTCTGTCTGCCTGGACATCCGTCTGTCTGGGGATTTATTACCGGGTGAGTGTAAGCTCTGCTGCTCTGCTGCTCTGCCTCTGGCTGTGTTTGTGTCTGTGTGTGTGTGTGTGTGTGTGTGTGTGTTTGGGCTGAATGGACCAGCAACGGACGACGTTGAGCCTGTACTATTGGACTGTACTAATGTTCGGGGTGGAGTTTAACCGTGTATAGGAGCGGTGTTATTTTATTGCACAGATTTGGTAGGAGAAGCAGAAATGTATGCTGGGAGTCTCTAAAAGAACATAACACTGTCTTTCAGCTGACAGGAGAATTTCTGGTTATTATCTTATTATAAATATATTACAGAGATGATTTATTTAGGCTAAGACTTATTTAGAGTATTACAGATGCAAGTGATCTCAGTATTTAAATTCTCGACTGGTTTGATCTGGTCCGATTTTGATGGAATCGGTTTGTCAGACTAGTACGATTTCTTTGGAAACTTGTGCTACGTCCAATTTAGGAACACCTACAGCCTAATGCAGTTATCCAGCACTGTGGGTGGAGTCATGCAGATACATATTAAGATCTAGAGTTGCTTACATCGGACATTAGAACGAGAGGAACAAATCTGATCTTACTGATTTGGACTTTTCTAATTGCAGAAGTTTTTAGAGTTGATTATTTCTATTATTGTTATTTTTATTATAGTCTTTATTAGAGTCTTATTTCACACCATACACACACTGGATGGTGTGAAATAAGAAGGGTGAAATTTCTTAGTTGGTTTGAGCTAACAGGACGTCTGGGCTTAAGGTGATGGACTATTAATCAGAAGGATAAGCTTTTAATAACAAGGACCACCAAATTGCCACTAGTGGGCCCCTTAACCCTTGCTTTGCTTTTTTAAAATACGTTTGTAGAAATCCTTTTAAAAAATAAATCCCCTAATTCTGAACGTAAATATCTCATGACAGGCTTTAAATGACATGATTTAATTTGTTATAAAACTGTAAAGTTTGTAATGTTAGCAAGTTTCTATATATTGAAACAGAAGGTGTGTCCCGATCAGCACGAGTGAAGCCGTGGCAGCTCCTGTACATAAGAGAAGGTAACAATTCATTCTCTGGTCAGCGGCGGATCTGCGGCTCGGCTCGACTCGGCGTTCCAGCCTGGCGCTTTTCCGAGGGGAAGTGTTAAAGAATGCGTGGTAGAAAGTGCAGCATGCTTAAACATAATCTCTCTGACAGACGGGAGATTCTCAGACTTTATAGAAGAGAAGATGGAGAGAAACGAGAGAGTCCTCATGTGGTCTCCTCATCATGTGGGGACGTGAACGCAGATGATTTGTGAGATTTGGAGGGATTTTTTTGGAGAGTTTCTCTCTCTGTCCGTGGCCTTGTTCTGAGTGTGGAATGTTCAACGCAGCTCATGGCCCTAACAGGAAGAGTGTAAGGCTGGAAGAACAGCACTTTCTCGCTCTCCCTCTCTCTAGCTCTCTCTCTTTCTTTCTCTCTCTCTCTATCTCTCTCTCTCTCTCTCTCTCTCTCTCTCTCTCTCTCTCTCTCTCTCTCTCTCTCTCTCTCTCTCTCTCTTTCTCTCTCTCTCTCAAGCCCGAGTCAAAATAGATTTAAATTTTTTTTAAGAAATGAAGGATTTGAGTGCTTTTACTACTCGAAAATGGTGTTATGAAAATGTCATCTGTTCTAAGTGATGAAGGTGGACTAGTTTTTAGCACTGTATTAAAACTAATCTTTTTTTAGCTTTATTTTTTTCTATTTTATTCTTTTTTTGTGAAGCTTTTGATATAAAATAATGCTTGTATTGTAATTTATTTGCTATTTATTTGTAATTTATTAAAGCTGAGTTAAAGATCGAATCTCGCTCTCTCCTCTCTCTCTCTCCTCTCCTTTTTTCTTGTTTTTTTACTATCTCTCTCTCTTCTCTCTCTCTCTCTCTCTCTCTCTCTCTCTCTCTCTCTCTCTCTTTCTTTCTCTCTGTTCTCTCTTTCTTTTTTTGTTTCTCTCACATTTTCTTTTTCCTTCTTTCTTTCTCATTTCCTTTTCTCTCTCTCTCTCTCTCTCTCCCACACGTACAAATGAACACACAGACACACTTAAATACACAGGTGCAGGCATATATAAACACACACAGGTGCACACTTAGAAAAACTCATCACAACATAAACACACAAACATGCAGACGCACACATAGACGCCCGTACACACACACTTACACAAACACACAGTCCTAGACACAGAAAGACAAACAAACATGCAGACGCACCCATACGCCCACTTAGACACACAAACACGAACATACACACACACACTTCCGCGTCTCAGGATAAAGTTTTTTAACACACAGCGGTTTAAGTTTTTTTCCTTTCCTGGCTTTGAGTCTCGTGTCACTGAGGCTGATTTAAGGGCGACAGCTGGATAAGCCAGATTTTATTCGAATGTATTCAGATTGCTTTTGCTGCTGTTCGAGCTCATTCTGCACTCAAGCGTTTGCTTTGTTATCCAGTGTCCAGATTTACATTAAACAGCTGAAATAAGACCGCCAAAAAAATCTCTGGAAATCATAACCGGAGGGCAGTCTGCATCAAAAAAGCGTCTGTTTCCTCTTTAAACTCTCACGCCGGAGAGGAAAACAACATTTCACAGGAAGGGTCAGGGACGGACTCGCTCTGCTTTCCTCTACATGTCTTCTGATAACTGGAAAAAAAGCTATCAGTGGTGTGTTTGAGGGGGTTGGGGGACTGATAGAGAATTCAGATGTGTGTTTTGAACATGCACTTCACAGTTCATGTCCTCTGAAGAAGCTCTGACACATACTAGTGTGTGTGTGTGTGTGTGCGTGTGTGTGTGTGTGTGTGGAGGGAGGGAGTAGAGGGGGTTCGGGGTTGACGTGTATAATAGGAAATAATGCTGCTTGAAAGTCACCTGGATTTTTGATAACGGCATGTGTGTGTGTGAGGAGGTTCCCGGAGACATTATTACCCTTGAGAGGTGAAAGGTCAAGCATTAAGCAAACTGCCTGCTTGAAGGTGCGCACTAGAGATCTCACTCCTCTGGCCCTGGTAATCCTCTGGTGTCTTGTCTAAATCATCAAGAAGTCCTTGGGCGTAGATGCTGCCCCCGATAAATAAACACCAGAGACCGAGACTAAACACGTTATTATGGTGGATATCGATGCGGCGTCTGAAACCGTGCGGATTTTATCCCTCTCTCACCTCAGATAAAACGAGCACCTTGTGTTATCTAAGGATTTTTTTTTCCCACACAAGCCGAAAGGCGAGGCGAGTTGCTCCTGTGTCCTTACGCTACAAGTTTACCTTTGATCCAGAATTCTTTTTTTGTTCTGAAATGTTTTTTGACCTTCTAAAAAGGAACAGTGAGTTTCGACCTCATTAATTTAAAAAAAAAAAAAAAAAGAAAAGAGGAAAAACAATAGAATGGCCGGAAAAAGGGAGTCACATCGTATCAAAAGGAGATTAGAAACCCGGGAAAGAACGTTAAAATTCTACTTTGGAGAAAGAAAAAACATTTCTTTTTCTTTAAATATCATTTATTAAATTGTTTCTTTTTTTCTTTTTTTAAATTTATCTATCAGCTGACATTTGTTTCGTTGCTCAGGATCTTCTAGCGTTGTATTTCGGTTGCTTCTGTCTATAAAAATCCTCGACTGACTTCACTTAAAACCTTTTTTTGACTTCAAGCTGCTATGTACTTGTTGACAAATATGTGGCACTCCTGCAAGAGATACATACACACACACACACTCGCACACACCCGGCACATTATCACACACTCAAAATAACCCAGAATGCCGGTGGTCCCATATTAGGTAATGCAGCTCTACCAGAAAGGAAGTGAATGAGAAATTTATCGAGGAGCCGGCGTTAGCGCGACTCTGCGCGCGGAACAGTGTGACCTTCAGCTCGGGTCTGCACAAAACCAGCACTATATCACCTACCAACATGAACCTGGGTGTCAAAACAGACTGAAAACATCCACAGCCTTGACTAGTAATGGATTTTAAAAGAAAATCATGTTGATCTGTGAGTCATTGTGTATTTTGGAGGAGTTTCAGTTGTATAAACGGAGATTTTACAGTATTTCTGCCAGTCTCAGTGTTTTGTGTCTCTGTGAAAACATACATAGACATTATACACACATACACAACATAGATAAGGTTTGTGATGGTAGATCGGTGGTTAAGGTGTTGCACTGCTGACTGAAAGATCGTAAGTTCAACTCCCAGAACCACCAAATTGCTAGGCCCTTTAACTGCTCAGTTGGATAAATGACATAAACGTAAAAGCACTTTGGATAAAGATGTCTGCCAAATTCCAGAAATGTAAATTATTAAACAAATTATAATTATTGTTATTTTATTTTGCCAATATTTGGATTTTTTTCCCCCACTATGTCAAACAACAATTCCAAAATTTTGGAATTTTATTTTGATATTTTCTTTTTCTGTTTTTCTATATTTAACCCCTTTTTACATACTTAAAGCTGTGTTACATCACATTAAGTTTAAATCTGTAACATGGTAACATACCTAAGTATTCAGAAAAAAAGTAAATATATAATCAAAGGTGAAACGATCTAACCATCAGTTAGCAGGATATATGCTAAATTTGATTTTAGCTAGCTACTAAATGATTAATAATCCTAACTAAATGTTAGCTAAAAATCACAACTAGCTGGTAAACCGAATTTAACTAGCTAAGAAGCCGGTATAGATTACAGATATTTAAATTAATGAACAAAACAGTTAGCAACATTAGCCAAATCGCAAAAAAACGATATGTACTAGCTAATTTACCCAACTTTATTAGATGCATTAGCAAACTTCAAGTTAGCAAATGTAAAATATTAAATGCTGATATATCATGTTTAACAAGAGACGTCTTATCATAAATTTAGGGAAAGACAATATTTATACGCTTAAAATGCAAACAGAAAGTAATTTGAAAGACAATTGTTGGTAATCATTTTTAATTATAGGAACGGTTGTTACACAGGTTTTAAAACGACTTAAGAATTTGCACCTGTTAGTTTTTCTAAAAAGTTAAAATAAAACTACACTGGGCGCAAATGGATTACAGGTAGAGTTAAATTTGTGTATTCCTTCACTGCACTTTCAGAGAGTGCTGTCTTTTCTAACATGTCTCACTTGAATTTGCTTCTATTTTTATCGTAATTTTTCTCCTTGAAAAGGAGCAAAGCAAGGACAGGGGGCGGCGCACGGCGTCCCGGTCACCTCATTAGGAAAAGTGACACTCTGCCTTTAAAAAAAAAAACCAAACCTCTATTTGAGTCTAGAGATAAGGAATTTAGTGGCTTTATCAGAAATGCCTCTGTTTAATTTAGCAGGGCGAGGCACTTAGGCTCTGGCACCGTCCTTTTGGCCCTGGTGCTAAATTTGCAAGAAAGTGGAAAAAGCTCGGAAGCTTGAGAACAGATTAGTGGGATACAAATATAGACGTGACACTATTAGTCAGGTGCTCGGCTCAACAAGTGGCCGGCTGTGATAGGAGTGTGTGCTGGAGGCTGTGCTGTTCCTGCTCCTGCTGCCGGGTTGATTGCAGCGTCAGGCTAGTTGGAGCAGTGAGGCCTGGGCTCTGTTTGTGTTTCCTACTGAACTACTGTAACTCCATCTCTTCCTGCACTGGGCCCTCGTTCTCTTTTCCTCAATCTTGTTTCCTGCCAGCTTTTCCCTTTCCTCCCTCCCTTTCCTCCTAGCTTCTTTACGCTCTGCAACAGTTGGTGTGTGTTCATCTTGGCAGCGCTCCATGGTCTGTTTGATGTGGTTTGCAGAAGTCCCGATCTACAGTCCCTGGCTGCTCTTTCAGTCATCGGTAGACCTGCTGTCTCTTCAGCAACTCCATTGACTCCCTTTAACCTCCGCCTACTACCTACAGCACGTTTAAACAGCTGCTCACCTCCCTGCTTCTCTCTGGAGATGAGAAGAGTGTTATTGTGTCATTCTTTCAAGAGCCGATTCAGTGTTTGCTGTAGGATTCCAGTTTTTTTAGACACAGACTGGGGCGCTAATTGTGTCAGGTATCACCCAGCCAAGGAGGCCGATGAATTTCAGTCTTTTTTAGGCTCGTGTTAGCCGAGTATACGATCGCTTTCTTTGACCCATACAGCACTTCAGTACATTCCTCGTTGAAGATCTGAAGAGCTTGCTGCATTTTCCATAAAGACAGGGAGAGAAGAGAGAGAGAGAGGTGAGAGAGGCAGAAGGGTACAGCAGAGACGAATGGCCCTGCACGAGTCACTGTTGATTCAGAGGACTGTGCCGAAGAGAGGCAGTGACCCTACATGGGCACCTTTCCTGCCTATACCGGCACGTATAAGGTAAACCGATAGGCCAGTGAAATATCTCCCACTTACACAAAAGAAGGCACGCTGGAAGAGGGCAGACAGGACGGATATGGATTTGCTCACAAAGCTGATAAGGTCTCGTTTTGGAAAAAAATTGTCTTTGCCAAGAACGTTCAGTCATGCTAAGTGGAAGAGAAGCTCCAGTTCACAGAAGCTGCATGCTAGACCATCTGAAGCTTGTCCCAGAAACATGATATTATTAAAACCTGCAGTTGGTCCTGTCTGTTTAAAGAAAATTGCTTTGAACTATTAAGATATTTGAAGCAAGATTGGAAAGGCATCCAAACAAACAGTTTATCGGCTTACTAGGGAAAAATTACATTGGGCTGATTGTATGTTCGATTCCCAGCACCTGACTCCCTAAACAAGTCCCTTAACCCCCAACTGGTCGGTTGTAAAAAGGGGTCGCTCTGGATAAGGGCATTTGCAAAATGTCAGAAATGTAATGTAAATGTTTAGGTGTTAAACTGATTAACATAAGATGGGTTCAATTCCCAGCACTACCTAATTACCACAGCTGGGCTCTTGAGAAAGGCCCTTAACCCGCAATTGCTCAATTGTTTAAAAAAAATAAATGTAAGTTGCTCTGGATAAGGTGATGTAAATGTAGAATAAAATTAAAAAAAGGTTTTTGACTTTTGATTGAAAGACCATAGGTGTAGTTCCCAGTACCACCAAGCTGACACTGCTGGGCCCCTGAACAAGGCCCTTAACTTTTAACTGCTCATTTGGATTTAGAAAATGAGGGTAAATGTAGTTTGCTTTGGTAAGCAATGTTCAATGGAAATGTAAATTATACCATATAGACGTTAACTTGAGCTCAGGAGTAAATTAACCCTTTCAACTAAAGTAAAAAAGTTTCTTTTTCACCTGGCAAATGTTAATGAAGACATTAAAAAATTAATTTCTAGGAAAACGTTATAATATTGCATACAGAACAACTAAGCATTTAACAGTAAATATCAAGAATAATAAAATTGGCGGAACTGGTGACTTAAGGGTTAAGGTGTTGGACTGATACCAGAAATACCAGGGTTCGATTCCCAGCACCACCAAGCCAAAGTTAAGCAGTGAAAAGTGGTGGCTTAGTGATTAAGGTGTTGGACTAATACTAGAAAGACCAGGGTTCGATATTTCCTGCACCACCAAGCCACCACTATTGGGCCCCTGAGCAAGGCCCTTAACTCCTAATTGCTCAGTTGTATAAAAGTGATAAATGTAAGTCTCTCTGGATAAGGACGTCTACCAAATGCTGTAAATGTAAATAATAATCACCAACAGTTATCATTTTTAGGAAGTAGAATTGATAAAAAATCTGTATATTTTATTTCTACATCACCCTGTTTATTTTTAACTTTATTTTTGTAGGAATCACTTTTGCTGTAAAAATAATAGTTAGAGTCAGAGTATGTTGAAGTACAAATAATAAAAATCAACCTAAAGTCAGGAGAAGTGGTGGCTCATGATTAAGGTGTTGGACTACCAAACTGAAGATCGTGTGTTGGATTCCCAGCTCCACCAAGCCACCACGGCTGGGCCCCTGAGTCCTCAACTCTCAATTGCTCAGTTGTATAAATGAGATGAATGTCGCTCTGGATAAGGGCGTCTTCCAAATGCTGTAGAAGTCAGGGGGTGGCAATCCTTTCTTTTGCCCCATGATGAACAATAAGCCATTACTATACCATACTATACAAGTCTTTATCACATGGAAAAAAACTTCTACAAGAAAAGCAGAGTGAGGGATTGCGTTCACTGGTAGTCGAGACACTGAAAAAAATTAGTTATCATATTTTGAAGATAAAGTTTAACATCATTTCTAGTATATAATCGTGCCTGTGATGTTAAATACACATCGCTAGTTACGGTGTTACATATAATAGAACATTGGGTCAATACAGCATGTGTTAGTAATAAGTGCACAGAATGTGCAGATTAACTCGAGTGCTAGATAGATGTGTCAGATACGTGATCCTCCCGTGGATGAATGATCTCACTTTCCTTTTAAGTCAGGTCCGACTCAGGCACTGGGTGTGATAACTGGTGTGATAACACACACACACACACACACACACACGGCTGACCCTGGGGCGCTGTCCAGGAGAGCAGGACTCTCAGATTCAGAGCCAGACGGAGATGTACAGGAAGCAGACGCTGCTGTCACGTCATACTCACCTCCTTGTATCTGCCTGTGGCTACAAATGCCACCGTCTCCGTCCCTCTCACACACTCCCAGACAGACAACACACACACACAAACACACACACTACAGCTAACGAAAAAGCTTTTTGCTTTTTCAGTACATTGTATAGTGCTTATTTTCTGTTGTATTTCTTTATCTTTCATGGATTTGAGGAAATCTTTTTTATTCTTGTTCCTGTTCTGTCATAAAGCTTCCACAGATGTGCTCCATTTATTGATAGAGAAGAAATAAAAAAAATGACCAAAAATTATTCCTAGTAGACTCCTAAGCATACTGCAGTCTGGCACCCTGTCAAAAATGTCCATAATTGCAATGGGATTTGAGGATCCCAAGAGGACAAATTTATTTCTTTTACTGTTTAAATATTTAACTTATTGTTTTAAAATGCTTAAATTTTTTTGGTGTTTATTTAAGCTAGAAAACGGTTTTATAATTTTTTTTACTCAAATAATGCATTTTTATTACAATCATTATTAATTCAATCAAACAAAATACAGCAGCACTATTTGTTTTGGAGTTATTGCGTGTAACATGTAATAACATAGTAATAACAGAATTAGTGGCAATAACCGCCTAAAAAATATTAAAAAAGGCCACATAATGTATTAAAAAATGATTAGAAAATATATTAAAAGAAATATTTTTTATCATGGGGCAGCACAGTGGCTTAGTGGTTAGCACTGTTGCCTCACAGCAACAAGGTCGCAGGTTTAATCCCTGGGCAGGGATCTTACTGTGTGGAGTTTGCATGTTCTCCCTGTGCTTGTGTGGGTTTACTCCGGGTTCTCCGGTTTCCTCCCACTGTCCAAAAACATGTATGTTAGATTGATGGGTGATTCTAAATTTCCCATAAAAGTAAGTGTGTGTGTGGCCCTGTGATGGACTGGCGACCTGTCCAGGGTTTACCCCTCCTGCCTTTCGCCCATTCAGAGACGGATGGGATAGACTCCAACAAATCCCCATGACCCTAAATTAGGGAATAAGCGGGTATAGAAGATGAATGAATGAATTTTTTTATCATGCTGTGAGAAAAGATGAAGTGATGAACGGATAAACAAACCCACATGCGTTACTGATGATAAACCTTTTTTAGTCCTTTTAGTATTTTTTAGTGTAGTTGTGGTCGTTTGTCATAGCAACCCAATTTTGTATCACGTAACCATTTCCATCTGTATATTAATTTCTTTAAAAAGCCATCTCATTTGTCCAGGCTTCTTTTCCTTTGCAGTATTTAGTGACGTTTTGTTGTTTGCAGATCATCAGCCAGGAGAAGCAGCTTGGATTTAGAAAGTATTTTTAACTGCAGTCAACAGGGATGAAGCTTTTAAACCTGATTACTTATTAGGTAAATTCTCTATTATTGGGTATGAGATTTTTTTTTAATAGCAAATTTATTTAAATGAGCAAAGCCTGATAAATGAACAGTGGCGCCAGTGATTAATTAATTGAATAATTAATGAGATGTATGCCGATTAATAATGCGGCTCTGTTTTGTCCTTCAAATAAATGTTCCATTTTTTTTTGGGTCCAGGAGGCTAAAAATAACATCGTAATAGATTTTAAAAATGTAAACCACTTCCAATTGGCCTTTTTTGTGAATGATGAAAGTTTTTATTAATGAATATTTCGAATATTTTAATAATAAAGGAGGTGTGTGTGTGTGGGGGGTGGATTAGGGGGTGAGATGAAGCCCACACATGCAGTGAGTGTGAGTAGCTGATTTGTCCTCACACACAGCCCCGCGTACCGACACAGTTCAGGCCTAATACTTGTCCATCCCGATTAGGATTAGTACGTGTCACAGCCAAAGAGAGAGAGAGAGAGAGAGAGAGAGAGAGAGAGAGAGAGAGAGAGAGAGAGAGGAAAGAGAGAGACGAGGGCTGATAATCTAAGAAAATGAGATAAAAAACACAGAGATTGGTTTACCGAGGAGCGGGATTTACAGCTAGGCCTCTCTGAGCAACTGGGGGATTAGACTGGGGGATTGATGCTGCTCTCTGCAGGTAGAGGCCAGCCACATGCACAGGGGCACGCTGGGGGAAAGAGAGATAAAGAGAGAGAAAGAAAGAGCGAAAGAGGGAATGACAGATATAGAGTGAGAGATAAAAAAAGAGAGACGGAGACAGAAAGAGAGCAAGAAAGACTCTCAGGAAATCACAAACACACACAGACTCAGAGAATCGCACATAAAGAGAGAGAGAAAGAGAGAGAGACAGCAGGTTTTATTCTGTCAGATACACAGGTGGACTGGAGGAAAAGCATTATGGCAGTAGGGAAAAAAGAGAGAACCTATCTATCTATCTATCTATCTATCTATCTATCTATCTATCTTTTTAATCTAGTTAATATTTTACTCTATAACAACATACCACCACCACCAACAACAACAACAACAATAATACCATAACATGAAGAAGAAGAAGAAGAAGAGGATAAAATATTATTTAATATTTTTATTATGATTCAGTAATAACCGAGGCTTAGATCGGCTTAGTCCCAGTAACTACAGTCAGTATCAGGGTGTGTATAATGACTCCAATCCAAACGGTGTCTACATACAAAAGCGAGAAACACGAGCAAATCCTGATACGTTTAACGGGGTTTTAGAAGTTTAACACTGTTAGAAACGTAACTTCAGTACATCAGCATTCAAAACATAATTAAAGTCTACGAAATTTCAAAGGATATCGTCGATGACAAGGTGTTCTGAGAGGAATCATACACACACCACACACACACACACACACACACATACCACACATTCACAGGGGAAATGCACACAAAAAATCTAACTTTATTTATAGACATTCTCTACATGATGATTGCATGTATGGAATCACACACACACACACACACACAAATGTGCCATTTAATATTCCAGTTGAAACAGTGTGAAATATTATATTTAAATATATAAAAAGACTTAGAGGACATTTTGTATACGTGTTAATTTCCCGTATATATGGAGCGTTGAACACACACTGTGTTTGTAATATGTGTGTCCTCTAATCGATGTAAAATGTTGATCTCAAGTACAATTCCTTTAAAAAAAAGTAGAATTAGTGTCAAATAATAAATTATGGATGTAACTCAATCAGCGGTTGCTGTGAAAATAACAGAAAGCAGAAAGTTGATCCTGGCTACAGAAAGTTTGGTTTTCCTGATGCACAGTTTTCTGCTCGACTGGTTGGTGTGTGCTGATTTGTTGAGCTGGACACTAACGAGGCGCGTGTATTCACTCTTCTTGCGTTTGCAACGTCGTTCACTTTAGTGTTGGCTTTGCATAGTCATGGCAACCGGCCAGGTCTGGTGTTGGGTACAGGGTTTCACTTGGCTCTGCATTGTGCTGGTTTTGGAGCATTTTCAAAAGGATTGTTAGCGTTTTAGAAACTTACATCAATGCTTGCTGGACTGTTTCATGTCTGCGTCCTTTCAAATGATTGTTTTCATCGTCGGAACAGTTTAACTTTATTTTGTTACATTTTGCTGGATTATTACGTACAATATACATGTGAACGTCCGAATTTAGTGAAGAATCTGGAACACCTTATGCCACCTTATAAGCAGGTTGGATTATCTAAATATCCGCTGACATTCATTAAGTTGCCATAAGCTAGGCTCTGATAATACCGGCTAAACTTGTAATAACCGAATGATTAGCTTTTTTATTTATTTCTTTTTAAAAAAAAAAATGCCAGTCTCACATCCAGTCAGGGAGTGAATTTATTTATTTATTTATTTATTTCTGCCTCCATTTTGATCGTTTTAATCATTTTGATGGTCTCGATTGAGTCCATCTCGACAAATTGATTATTACTCTTATTATAAGAAATGAATTCAAAGCCGCTAATAAAGGCTGCAAAGGCTGTGCCTCCAACTCTGGCAAAAGATTTTTATTCTCTTCTGGGAGACATTTAGCAATATCATTTGGTAATTAACAGGAAAACGAGAGAGAAATAGAAAAGCCAATTACCTCTCTGAGGTAGCTAAAGGCCATTTTAAACTGTGTGCCCATGACATAATAATGTTTATGGTAAATATTATAGTCGGAGTCAGAAAGAGCCTGGCGTGAGTGAGAGCGATGGGGGGAGAAAAAAGGCATCAATCTGCTACTGAGAATAATTTATTAAGATCTGAGATGCGCCAAAGGGAACGGACCAAAAAGAAAAAAAAAATCAAACTCTCCAGGAAGCGCATACATGATTGCAATCTTGATTAAATCCCCCTGGATCTAATGAGTTGATTTTCTGCTGTTAATATTGCATTGGCTGATGATGGATTTGTTAAGATAATGGAACGAAGCTAAAATATAAATGACTCCCTGTCAAGGAGCAGATTTTCGTCATTTTGTGCCTGACACCTTCACCGTCGGGGATTTGCGAAGGCCTTTCCGAGCTCAGACTGACCAGCTACAGAATACTGATCATGTTGTAGAGTGCGGCTATCTTCTTTACTCACCATAAACATGCCCCCTTTTTACTCCGAGGATTACTTCTCAAACTTAGCTGTTTCCCTTTGGCTGTGCAGTAATGAATGATTTTAATGATGAGTTGAAAATACTGTGAATAACCAGCTGAAGACCAGGCCTGACAATGAACTGTTGGTATTGACTTGTTTTTAGAGATGAATAAATGATGAAGCCTGTCTAAGGTGCAGATCTGGCCTGCTTGGTCTGTCTCACTTTCTTTTAAATGGCCTGTCACAAGATGGCTGGAATTTGTGCTACGTGCCGTATTGATCACTTTTCATACATGAGTAACGCCAGCGGTATGTACAGTGGTGTGAAGAAAACATAATGCAAAAAGCATTAATAATCATACAAGAGACTAGACTAAGGATTAGTGAGGGATGTATTTATGTACACATAAACATACACACATACACAGATGCCAGGAGCACTTGGCTAGGGATGATACATCATAAGAAAGTTGGGGTGGTTATAGTAACACAGCTAATCAAACATGTCTGTCAAGACCCATCTGGTTAACTGGAAGTTCAATAACGGAGTGAAATAATGGTGTTTTCTAAGACGGAGACTAAAAATATACGACAAGCATGCAATCAAAGGTTATTAGCTCATGCTGTGTTTCCTTTAAGCTTCCAGAAAATGGCTCCCTTACCAACCATAATCATAGGTAAAGTTTGGATTTTTATGACATTTCCAGATTACTGTTGGATGTCATAAGAAGTGCTCCCCGAACGTCTCTGCCTTCTCTAATCATCTTAATCGCTATTGTAGTCCATTTTCATGCTTGGCCTGGCCTGCCGACCCCCCGCTGCTCCTCTGCTCCCTCTGATATTACCAGGGAAACTGCTTGATCAGGCCTCGCCCTCAGGCCATTCTTCCGTGTGTCACTTTTTTTTTGTCTTGTTACATGTTTTTGCTCAAAAGTTTTTTAATCAATCAAGGATAAGCCAGAAAAGCGGCTTTGTCACGGCTGGACCCGGGGTCGTGTGATGCTTGCTTTGCATACTGACAGGTCCTCAAAGGAACAGAAAAAAAAATATTTTGGGGGGAAAATAGTGGTTTCCATGGTGCTGGCACTTGTTGCGAGCTGCTCCCTATTCTTTGCTCCCACGTGAGCGGGCTATTTCAAAGGCACAGACAACAAACATTAGGGCAGGAGGGCAGGATGGGGCACAGAGGTAGCTGCCCTCAGACCCGGGTCTGTCCTCTCCAGCAGACAGCAGAGAAAAGCGACCAGAAGTGACAGCAAAAAAGGAGGCCTACGCGCTTCTGTCAGCTCCACATAACGAGCGTTATTAAGTAAATGTTCGATTTTTCATTGTGCCATAGCTGTTGAAAAGAGGCACAGTGGGGAGCAGATAGTATTTGAAAGGAACAAAGCTGTAGTTTAGCCGCTTCAATCGTATGACAAACATCCAAGGCCTTTCTCTGGAATCTGGTGGATACTTCTCATTTTTTATTTTCACTCAGTAAGAAACAAAGCATTGTCGTATATTTACACAGAAATTACTAAAAGACTAACATCCTAAATTTCTTTACTTATCACAAAAAATCTGAGTCAAATTACACTCTCTGTTAAAAAGTCACCCACATGAGGATGGGTTCCCTTTTGAGTCTGGTTTCTCTCAAGGTTTCTTCCTCCTACCATCTAAGGGAGTTTTTCTTGCCACTGTTGCCCCAGGCTTGCTCACTACAGATGATTTTGATGACTTTTTGATTTTTTTCCAACATTAATTATGGACTTTTGTATTGTTACTTGAATTTAAATTTCATATGTCACATACATAATCATACATAGTACAACCTGCAATGAAATGCTATCTACAACTGTCCGACATAAAAAGTAAAAATAAAATAAAATATATATATTATATAATATATATATAATAATTAATATATATATATATATATATGTACATGTATATACGTACACCAAAAAAAGGATATGGAGTATATGGATATGTATGGTTATGTATGTGAAAAAAAAATAGAATTTGAATTCAAATAATACATTTGAGACAATGTCCATTGTTAAAAGCGCTTTGAGACGGTGTCCATTGTTAAAAGTGCTATATAAATAAAATTGAATTGAATTAAATATTCTTAAAATTTGCCTTTTAAAAGCTAACATTTTCCGATGAATCAAGATTTGGACTCTTGGACTGCTTTGATGCTGAGACTTATGAGACGTATGAAGTTTGTGTGTTTCTCTTTGTCATTCTAAACTGTTGCCTATAGTTTGCTGACAAATATTTTTTATTTTGTCATAAATTAATACCTTCGCTATGGGTGTCAACAGGTACCGTTCTATAATTCAGCTATGAAATAAACATGTTTCAGGTCTGATCTTTTGCCGCACCTTGCATTCTTCTTGAAGTTGTGTATTCTTCTTCGCGTTTTAGGAATGGCTTTAATAAGGTCGAGGTTTTCTTGCTTGTCAGGACTTTTTGCAGTCATTTCCATAGCATCAACACCACCCACAATATCAAACAAGGTTACTGCCACCATTCAACATTCCATGCAGTGGAACAAAAAAAGACATTTAATTGCAGTTTTAGTGATGGTAAAAACCTGACTCGTTGGCTTCTGCGCGCTTGCTTTCACTGCGGCAGGGCTGCACCACCCTTTTGGCTTCATTAAAAGGCGTGCTGTGTTACTTAACCAATAAGATTGAGTTACTTAACCAATAAGCCTAACCAATAAGCTTTTCCTGGCAGGAGGCGAAAGGAAGGGTCTAAATGTCAGGTTTTCATGTCGGCCGTCCGCTGCCTAATTTCCTTGCCAAAGGGATCCGGGCCATATGTGTCAATAATTGGCGAGCTGGTTTGTCTTTGAGATCCTCCACAATCTGCTGCCAGTCTGCAAGTAAAGGTTAAGGCAGTGCTGGGATATCTTCCTTGATGGCATTTTATCATGCAAGGCATGCCCTGTTTCCTGATGAATATATTAAAATTATTACTGTGCAAACAGACTTTCTAATTACTGACCTGCTTGCCATTGTACTCCGCGCTCTCCGTTCAGGTGTTTTCTTCTCTTTCTTTCTCTCTTTATTCTCTCTTTCTTTCTCTCTCTCTCTCTCTCTCTCTCTCTTTAGGCTTGTTTATTTGTCTGCGACCACGAATGCAACGTACAGACCAACGTGATTTACATCCGTTGAAAATAGTTTTGAAACGGCGATACTTTTCTATTATACGACACAATTGCGTGCCTTTTTAGTATAAATGGTTTTTGTGTTTTATTATGACCCAACTAAGAAATCCTCAAGAGAGCGGAATATTTCATCAAAGACAGGGGTGTTTTCGTTTCACAAAAAAAGGTTTAGTGGTTTACTGTAAGTATATATTTGTAAAAGAATCCGCAGTTCTGTGAAAATCAGTCCAAGCGAAATAAACAGTTTTACAGGTGTGTCTGCAATGCAAGGAAAATATTTGTGAGAATGAGAAACGCCGCACGAGTCTCATGACGGAGAACTTGCCAAAAGCTCTTTGTTGATTGTAAATCTCAGATATGTGTTTCATTACCTTTTCAATTACGCTTTCGACTTGCTTTGGTGAGGTATGAGAAATATGAGGTAGCTGAAAAACACATTCCTCGCTATTTTTTGATGGGGTTTTTTTATGCGTCACCTGGGGCCGACACGCAGCAGGTTCCTCCAGTTAGAAAGACAAAAACCAGCATTTCTATTTTTTTTAATTTCACATGCGCAATGGAATTTTTTTTAATAAACATAACCTGTTTGCAGTAAAAGGGCAAGGCTGATGTTTACTCGACTGTAAGGTGTTGCACAGGGCTTTGATCAGAAACCTGATAGAAGGCACGATTTAAAGAAAGGGACGCTGCAGTTTCCAAACAAAGACAATTAAAGGGAAGTGGAAGACAGCCCCTGTGGGTTAAAAATAGAAAATTAGCAACACACATGCCAGAATGCACAGCCCCCTAATAACACCCCCCCACACACACACCCACCCAACCACCACCACTACCACTAAACCCGCCGTCATCTTTCCGCCACCACCAAACTTACTGAACCTGCATTGTTATGTAGGATCAGATCTGCCAGTTCCTCCTCTAAGCTCCTTGTCACATTTTGACTTAATGAAGTGCAACTTGGAAGGGAATTGGGTTCATCATGCTAGTCGCACGATGCTCCCTTGTTGTAGCAAACAGGAGCAGCATGGGACCAAAGCGCTACAGCGCAAGTCGTTATCATTCCGGTCAGTCTGTTTAACACAAAATTAAACAAAGAACTAATTAGTGCCTCATGAATTAATAACTGCACTGTTGCCGAGAAGAAGTTGGGTTGCTGAGGGGAGATATAAAATAAAGTAGGGAGACCAGGTTCGAATTATTATTACTTTTTGAGGCGCTCGTGCTCTCAAGGTTAGGAAACTTTGTGAGCTGTCACAGTCACTCAAGCGCATGGAGCATGGGGTGGGGGAGCGTGTGTATGTGTGTGTGTGTGTGTGTGTGTGTGTGTGTCAGAGAGGCAGAAAATCTTCTCTGTGCTCGGGCATGGACAGATGGCAGAGATCTGTTAGGAAGAAGTGCATGTAGTGTAGGAACATAGACACATCAAGCTAAACGTCTGCATAATTTACGCTCCTTTAGATATTTATTAAGAAGTTACTTAAAAATAATAATACGATTTTTGTCATTTTTTTGTTGAACGTTTATGGTAATATTTCTTTTTTCTTATAAACAAATGAGAACCACATACCAAATTTTTGCAAGGGAAACAAAGTCACCATGGTGCATTTCTGATTTGCAGTATATCCATTTTCCACTTTATAATTTACTTTACTTACTTAGTTTTTTTAAAATGATTCACAAGAAATAAAAATAAAAATAAAATCGACAGATTCAATACATTTATAGTAATAAATTGGATAAATAACTAATATGTAATAAAACATCGATTAAATAAATAACTAAACGTATAACTGCATCTTTTAACAGACAATTTGTTTAAAACTAGTTCTTCAACAGCCTTGAGCTATTTTTAAGCCAGACCAAAAAAACGTCACCTAGAGGTCTTGCTTTTTTAACACACACTTGCTCCACGACTAGTCCGATTTGGTGTAAATACCAGGGGAGCTATATTTATTTAGAAAAATGAATTAAAAATAATTTTTAAAAAATTAAAACAAATAATTTTAAGTCAATTTTATAAATAATTTTAATTGAAAAATTTGGTCTGTAGACTTTTCGGCTCCATATAAGACATGAACGTACTTTATGTGCTATGGATGCCGGTGTATTTTTACAATTTTGCCGTTGTATTGTTATGTTTTCATATACAAAGTTCATTTCTCGAAAATAAAAACAGTAATTTTTTACTAAAATAACAGTATGTAATATCATCTACTAAAAAAACAGCAACTACTCAGTCTGGCTGTGTTTTGTATCTGGTTTGCGCTTTGATTCCCGTCGCACATTATAGCTATCACATGCAGTATATATCACCAGCAGAAACCCTGTGTAGATGTTTTTTGCTTATGAAAGAGTCAGAAGAAAGTGGTCACAGTTGGCTTGGCTTTACTGCCCGCTGTAATATGAGAGTTGCGCTGGCCTCGGCTAATGCTCTGCTCTGCCCAAGGTCGTATCGGCTAATAAAATCCTCCCCGCAATCAGATTTTAGGATTACTGATTCTAAGCAAATTATCATTGGCAAGCTGTGCTGAAATATTTGCAAAAGTGGTTAAGCGGATGGCGCACCTGCTTCTTCGGCAGGAAAAAAAAATGCCAAGTCGTCACCTGTCAGGCTTTAGCAAGTGTGACATCATACCGCTGTCATGCCGTGTGAGCCGTGCGAGGGGTCACGACAGGGGTCATGGAAGCTCCTGATTTGGTTTGTGAGATGTTTTTTTTTTTTTATAGTGTCTCATCCAAAGGCTGCACCTTCAGCAATGCTTACGGCTCTATATGTGGGGTTAATAGTGTGTTTTATGAGCAAACCTATGAATAGACGTTTGCCTCATGACTAATCGAAGGTCTTTGTTTTTCTCTTTTTTTTTGCTGTTTTTGCAGATGAAATGAGCCTGTAAATGGAGTGACTTGTCAGAAAGAGCAAGAACGTGAACAAGGTAGGACAAACCAGGAGCCCTGAGTAATGTCCTTCTGATCCTCACCTCTCGAATCCCCTCACAGGAAAATCAAATGTCCTCGTTTATTACAGAAGGATCGATGTGGCCACAGCTATAAAAATTGACAAATTAGTTATTAGTTTCACAACATTTTTTTTCTACCTTTTGGCTGATTAACTTACAGGGAGGTGCTGGAATGTGTCACATTTCTCCTTATAAGGTGAACTGTGTTTATCTGGGCAAAGTGTGTGTGTCAAATTCTTCTGAAATTTGCTGTAAATTTTAACTTAAAGTGAAACTACAATTCCAGCAAATAAAAAGGCCAAAAAATCCCTAAAGGAACTAAATAAAAGGATAAAAACATTATTGATTACACCTAATGACATATCTAGGTGTATATATGCTGTTGGTAATAACACACACACCCACACACACACACACACACACACACACCCACACACACACACACACAAACATAAATACACATAAATATGTATACACTGTGGTTAACGTTACACACACATTCCCTGTGTATTATATTCTATATGACACAAACACACACAGACACTTTATACTGTTATCGATATCACACACACACACACACACACACACACACACACACACACAAACATAAATACACATAAATATGTATACACTGTGGTTAACGTTACACACACATTCCCTGTGTATTATATTCTATATGACACAAACACACACAGACACTTTATACTGTTATCGATATCACACACACACACACACACACACACACACACACAAGCATACTGGGTCTCTGATACCTTACAATAAATCTTAAATTGATTAACAGAAACGTTTCTTTTCTCTGCTACATTTAGCTGTTAGCTGAGGTAAAGTTTGGTTAGTAATTACACAGATTCCCCATCAAGCTCGCTGCCAAACTTTGCACTGAAAAGACTAATTAATTATCTGTGTATTGAAAGCGAAAATGCAGGTGCGGTACCGTCAAGCTTTACAGTACAGTATGAAATTAGCTAGCTAATAGTAAGTAGTTATTTGGCTAACATTAAGTTAACAAACCTGCTTATCTCAGGGTAGCTAATTTTAACATTAGGTTAGCAAACTAGCTAATATTAGATTAGTTAGCTAACCAATTGTAACATGGTACATTAAGCTAATATAAGTCTAGCACACTACCTCATGTTAGGCTAGTTAGCTAGCAAGTTAAAATAGTACATTAGATAACATTAGTTTAGTAAACTAGCTAATATTAGGGTAGTTAGCTAGCTTATTTGAATGTGGCAAACTAGCTTGTAACTGTTTAGTAAAGTTAATTAAACTGTCTAACATTAAATTAGCTAAAACTAGCATGGGAAACTATCTACTTAGCGTAGATAGCTAGCTAAGATTAAACAGGTAAATTGGTATGCTTTGTAAACATTGATGAACATTAACAAGCTAATTTTAGGGTCAGTAAAATAAATAGCTAACATTACAATGTTTAGCTAGGTAACATTTTAAATGATAAACCAGCTAGCCTAGCTTTTTTGGCTACTATTAAGGTAAGCAGCTGATGTTGGAGTATTAAAATGTCTAATATTAGGAATTTCTCTAAGGTTTGTTGTAGGGCTAGGCGATATGATCAAAATCCTATTTCACGGTATGAGTAATTTTATTTCACGGTAACAATATATTTTACGATATAGTTATTGAAGTAGGTAGTTATTCTAGAAAACTAACAAAAATGGATTTTTATGATAATTAACTTAAAATACTTCAGAAGAATTAAGAAGTATTCACCCCATTTTAATGATTTTTTAATTTGGGTCTTGATGAATATAGTAAATGAAATATTTTACAGGTACGAAAATATAAATATGTTAATATTGTAAAATCCTCATATGTAGGTTTTTCGTTCTACATGTTTTTAATCAACTCCCAGCGTTTTCCTCATGCTCAGGATCAGGCTCACACATGCTGTATGTGAAATAGCCACGCCCACTTATTTACACGTTGCGGTATACACGGTATTGAAAAAAATCTATTGCGGTTGACAAATTATTCCGTGGTAACGATATATAAGGTGATAACATACTCAACCCTAGTTTATTGTATACTCTGTAAGGAGAAGCTTAGAACTTGGTATCCGTGACTCCTGAACATGGGAAATAGGACTTCTCGTACCATTGCCAAACCGCAATTTTTCATCTT
Source organism: Bagarius yarrelli (assembly GCA_005784505.1). Lineage (NCBI taxonomy): Eukaryota > Metazoa > Chordata > Actinopteri > Siluriformes > Sisoridae > Bagarius > Bagarius yarrelli. Next base: position 1,525,681 of record VCAZ01000093.1, read on the forward strand.
GATTATTTTCAAAAGATAAAATAGGTGTGGACTCGAGGGATTATTTATAGATCTGGTGATATTACTGAAAACAGAAACTTGTTTGGCAAAATTTTAACATCAAAACAAATTACACATTGATTCAAACTTATGGTGCCGCCCTTTAATGAATGAGAAGTATGCAATTTATGCTGGTTATATTTAACATAGTGACTAATTACTCCACCTTTCCTTATATAATAATCTTAATTATTATACTTTGTTCCCCTCCAAGTTTATGGTATAGGATTCTTTTGCTAGGACTGTTGATGGAGATCATGGATCGTAATGTTTCTGGATTCAGTTACAAGCTGAAAGAAGACTTTTGGGCAGTTCTGCTGATGTAGACCTTCTTGTCACAGGAACGCAGTAGCTGGCTCTGCCCCTGGCTTCCAAGTCAAGATAGATGTGTGTGTGGAGGAGTAATGCTTTGTTTTGTCTTGTGTTAGTCAGAGGGGTCGTCCTTGTGACCCGAGGGGCTGTCCTGACCATGATAACACGACTCGGAGAACTTGGCTCTGCCACACAACAGCCTTTTGTCCTAACAGTGTCTGTCAGCAGAGAGGAAGACTTACAGCTGCAGCATCAATCACGGCCAGACTTCATTACAACGCCAGCCCTTATATCCGCAACATAAACACACGTGCTTTGTCGGTGTGTGTAAATAAATATTTCTACATACAACAAGGATAAAAGTATAAAGTTTTTTTTCATTTCTCGGTGTAATTTTCTTTAGGAGTCCCAGCTTGCCCTTTCAGGGAGCACAGTGTGCCAAGCCAGGCAGCTTGTGCATCATGACCCAGTTCTCCCCTCACCGCACACTGAATGGCTGGAGCATAGTTAACTTAATTGGGTTTTGATATATTTAATTCAGCTAATCAGAAAGCCCAACTGGCTCCAACATGGGGCCTGCGTGCCTTTCTCTTTTCCACAAAGCTCCCAGAGACCAGGCGGGTGCGGAGTAAGAGCCTCCCAGAATGGATTCCCTCTCAAACAGTGGGAAGAAAATTAAACTGCCAAATTTGTTTTCATTGGTTCGGGGTTTCTGCAGGGAGTTGAAGGCTTTTAATTGCGCTGTAGCTGTGAAGAATCAGTTGGGCGATTTTAAAACAACATAAAAAAAACCAAGCAGCTCCCATTTGACTAGAAGTTTTTCTTTTGTTGTTTTTTAAAGCTTTTTTTTATGTGGCACAGAGATTTTGATGCCCTATTTAAAGCACTATAGTATAAACACGGGCTGTGGGAAAATATCGCACCGTTTTTATTCACGATAGTGTATCGATATTCCAACCGTGTTATAAACTGATTTGCGTTTATGTTAACATTTAATTAAACCTCACAGTGTGTGTCGAACAACTTCCTCCTCCGCTCCTGTAGATGTCGCTGAGACATTGTGGCTATTTGTTTAGCATTGAGGTATTGCATTCAATTTAATCATTTAGCTACAAAAGTAGTTGCAGCTAATGGGGTTGAGTCAGAATCCGGGTTCTGAGCAGAACCCTTGAGTCCTTCCACTTCATCCAGAACACACCATGTCTTTATGGAGAACAGGGGCTTTGGGCATAGGGGCATTGTCATGCTGGAACAGTGTTTGGGCCTCCTGGTTCTAGTGACTTGGCATCCTATTGCATTGTATTGCATGGTATTGCAGTATATCGTGATATATTATATTGCAATATGTTTCGTATCAGAACTCTTTTGCCAATACACAGTTTATTGCCAAAGTTTGTGGACACCTTACCAGCACATACTCCTTTAATTAGTTTTGTTAACCCTATCTTGTAGAATTAAATTACTTCTTCGCTAGAACCAAGAGGCTCAAACACTGTTCTAGCATGACAATGCTCCTGTGCACAAAGCCCCTGATCTCCATGAAGACATGGTGTGTTCTAGTTGAAGTGGAAGAACTTGAGTGTCCCGCACGGAACCCTGACTCTGACTCAACCCAACTTAAAACGAATTACATTTGATTAAATCGAATGCAAAACTTTTCTAAAAACACATAGAAATGTGATGGACAGGTGTACCAATACTTTTGTCCATATTGTTCATAAATCTAAAAGATGTAATCCACTGCTATCTGCATAATTAGTAAACCAACATAAGACAAAATGTTCTGTCATAATATTAGGTTTCATTTCATTTTGCTGAAAGTTTGTACCCTCTTAAATAACAATCCGAAAAAAAAAAAAACCCTCCATCACCAGCTCTTTTGTTTGCGCAGGCCCTATTTTCTCCCTCGTTTTCTTTCTCTTTATTTTTTGGCCTTTGATATTTTTTCCAGTGTGTCAAAACAAGCCGAGCCTACATGGAAACGGCAGCCCTGTGTAAATATTTATGATGTAACATCTCCATGTGAATAGACTTTCCTCTGAGCCCATCCATCACAGCCGCCACCTTGTGAAAGGGCTCCCCCCCAGCCATGCGCTCGGGCCGCAGGAAGAGCGCACAGGAGCGCCGCGTCCCCTTGCGCTCAAAGCATTCGTGGTTTTTTTTTTTCTTTTGACCAAGAATCTCTAGACTGGCAGGACATTCGTGAGTGTGTCCTCTCTTGCCTTTTTGGAGCCCCCCCCAAAAAACTTCAAAGCCTTTTGTCCGGTCTGCAAAAAAAAAAAAAAAAAAAAAAAGCGATGTAGGTCAAATGGTGAAAAGTGGACTCGACAGCCTTTGCTATCATCTCATGCTAACTAGAATGAGTCTGGGCACAGGTTGCAGATATCTCCTAAATGAGGTGTTTAGCGTTAGCCAGAACAAGCACACGGCCTTGTCCTTCTTTATATGAAGCTATTGAGCGCTCATGTTGAAACAGCTGCAAGGTTTGCAGAAACAATGTCTCATTATTTAGAGTGCCGCACAACAATGGCTGGTCGTTTGTGTTAACAGCTAAATCAAAGAATCAGACCTTACAGTCACTTTAATTAGACTCTATACTTGAAAACTAATGTTTTAAGCACCATCCAATCATCATCATAAGCTGTCAAGTTCATTACACCCCATCCCTCTTCCCACTTACAAACACACATACACACACACACACACTTTTTTCCTCACAAAAATATTAACCACAGGCATTACCACTGTCACACCTGGCCGTGTTAGAGACAGGTGTGGTCTCATCCTGTCTGGATGGGGTTTATTTTTTCCTCTCTTCTCTTGCACAATCCCTTTTTCTGCTTGACGAGAAATTAGCAATTGCATAGACGAGCTTTTCAGTAGAGCAACATTACAGTGTCTCGGTGTGCTTTTTTATCACAACAGACGGTTGCTAAGATGTAATTATCGCTGTCTCCCTCTGATAGACTGAGCCACGGGCTGAAAAGGTAATATGGATTATCACAATAGTTCTACGGCTCAATACTGCTATCTAACTTTATCCATTTATCTGCACTGATAGGAATCCTTTGTGTTGTGCTCCAGCGTAGCATGTATCTAAATAATAAAGGCTATTGTCTCGCTTCAGGAGCGAACGGATTGTCTTTTTAATTTCACCAGTTTTATTATGGTTAATATTCGTACTAGGACAGCTGTGCCCCCCCAAAAAAAGGCGGTAAAACAGCCGAAAAGAAGTCTCTGAGCGATCAGGTGACGAAAAAAAAAGGCAGGAATGTTTTCGTATCATTTATAATATAAGAGCACACCATCAAGGATAAATATTTCCTTCCTCTCTTTACACTCCTTTTTTTTCCCGTCCCTCCCTTTTCTCCCGCGTCTGTGTGTGTGTGTGCGCGCGTGTGAAGGTGAGTAAACGGCGAGCGCTTGGCTTTGAAGAGTATATCTAAAATAGATGACATTTTTTTCCCCATTTCTCTCTAATTTTGAGTGCCTCTTTTCACTCAGCGGATCTATTCAAGCTTTCAATACCCCCCCCCCCCTTTCTGGTGCGCTTTTCGCAGCAAGCAGGAGGGTTTTACTTTACTCCTTTGTCATCCTAATTGATTGCATTAACCTTTTGAGTATTGAATTTCCTGTGCATCACGCCGAGCACAATGTGGAATATTATCATAATCCCTCCAAGTAATGGACACAGGGCAATCAACAATGCTTTAGGAAAAGTACATCTTTGAAAGATGGAGCATCTTATTATTTCCAATCAAAAGGCTGCGTCCGACTGGCTTCGAGAAAACTTTGAGACTGCGTTTTAAGGTGTCACTTTTTTCTTTTTTTCTTCCCAACACTTCTTTGCCTTTGAAGTGAGCGTTTAAGGCGTTTTTGCACATAACATATCGATGTAAAATGATCCGCTTACTGCTGTAGTACCACCTTACATCGTTTTATTTCTAGATTTCTCTCACATTTAGTTGTTGAATGAACGACTTCATGATTTTAAAGAAAAATGCCATATGCCATAACATGCTAAATAATGCGATAGCTGATCATAGCTAATACAGATTGCGTTTGGTTTTGAGGTGAAGATTTGAATTTCCTCTTTACGCTGCGTCTCAATATTTACATGTTTTACATGGAACTTCAGTTTTTTAAAACCATAATAACGCAAAAAACATAATAAATAATCTTTGAGCCACTTCTTCATTTTGGCACTAAATTGTCACCTCAAGTTTACTATGATTAGCTTGTTCATCATCTTGCATGAAAACACGCACACGCATATCCCAACTAGCACCCAGATATAATCCTTGCTGCATTGACCTAATCTGTATTATTTGACCTATTAAATTGCTTATTTATCGCAAACCATTGCAATATGCAAATCACGATATTTCGATAATTCCGATATATTGTGCAGCCCTAGTTGAATGTACGATAAGGAAACTTGAGTGCGTTTTTATTAATACGAATAAAATACAGTGTTTGCTTTAATCGATATGTCCCAATTGTACTGACTTACAGAGACAAACACTGTAATCATGAATCTGCTGCTTATTATCAGACAATTACAGCAGTATTACTATTGCCTGCTAATCACGTCCATCTGAGTGTGGAGTTTGCTGTGAAACAGGGACCCAATCTGGAACTTCGTCAGCTACACTATATCCAGCACATGTGTGTGTAGCTGTGTTATTGTGAATATTGTGTATGTGCAGGTGAAACAGTGCCTGGGATAGGATTTGACACACACTCTTATTCAGAGCGACTAATAGTTATCTATCTAGGTTTTTTTTTATCCATTTGAGCACTTGAGGGTTAGGGGCCTTGCTCAGGGACCCAGCAGAGGCAATACTTGAGAATTGATCCCACTATCTACTAAGCAACAGTTTAACACCTTATCCACTGAGGTCACACACACACACACACACACACACACACACAAACACTCAGATACACATTGATGACAATGACTTATTTCTAAAACTCCATTATATAATCAGCCAATGGTGTCACAGCAGTGCAGCACATAACCATTGGCTGATCGGAAGTGTTACACAGATACACAGTAAGGCATCGGGGAATAAATTGGAGAAAATGTGCTCCTGATATTAGAGTCCTGCACTGTGTGCTGGCGCAAATCTCTAAAAAGCCTCTAAAAAATCTCAAATTTTTCAGAAGGGAATTAATAATAATGGCTGGTGAAGGAACGACTGTTTAAAGCAGTTAAAAAAAACAGGAACTAACGTTTTGTAGACGTTCCACATAAATTTTTCGCAAACTCAAACTTATTTCATAAATCATTCATAAATAACTAAAAAAGGGCTCGAGTTGCTGTGAAAAGAAATGAAACGAAAAGCAAATTCCGGATGTACTGTTAAGCAAATGGCGGGAATTGTGCGCTAACATCACATGAGGGGAGAGAAGGGCAGGTGGTAGCACAGTGGTTAAGATGTTGGACTGCTAATTGGAAGATCAGGGTTCGATTCTTAGTACCACAAAGTTAGCAATGCTGGGCCCCTAAGCAAGGCCCTTAACCCCTAATTGCCCAGTTGTGTAAAAGAGATAAATGTAAGTCACACTGCCGAATACCATAAACGTTTAGATTTTCGATAGTATTCCGACCTATTGCCTCTCGTGGTGCTTCAGCGACTGGGCTTATTACTGTATGCTGGGTTTCATTCCCACATAAGGAACTGATCCAACCACTAAGGGGCTAACTTTCATTGCTCGTTCCAAGCTTGAAGAAAATAGAAGGTAGGACGTTCGGCTTAAAAACTGTGCTGACCTCCAGAATGGAGCAGCTAAAGAAAGCAATATTTTGACCTAATACACAATGATAGCTTGTTATCACATTTCTTGAGATCTTTTTAAAAACCTCTTCTGTGATGTGTTAATAGTAGATTCCTTAATAGGAGTTAAATGAGCGGGAATAACTTTTCGGAATATTTACATGACTATCAAATTGAACTGAACATGTTGATGGAAGACATCATCCTCATACAATTCCTACCATCGTTAACCCCCTTGTGTGATATTGTTAAGCGGCCATTTTTATTTCCTCAGAGTGGAATTAAACAAGCAAACAACTTATATCCACAGAATAAGCCAGAGGATTGTGTGTATGATTTCTGACAGCTAAAACGTCACACAGTCTTTCACTGCCATTATAGTGACAAAAAAACTCTTTTTTTATTAAAACCAGTGCTTTTATTGGTAATGGGACATGCCATTTAAAATTTCTGCGTCTCAACAAAAGGCGGTGTCTGCATATGGGGCTCGACTGCACGCAGCCACCTGGCTCCTCTGTCCCTCTCTTTTGTATTTCAGGATTTATTCAACAAAACCCTGAAAAGTGGAGCGCTGCGGGGAAAAAAGAGCGGCAAACTGACTTTTCAGGTTTTAATGGGAGGGTAAACAACAGTGCGACGCATAAAATTAATTGATTGTTGAGCAACACGGGAGCTGTGTTATCACGTTTCCCTGGTAACTGGAAATGAGTGTCTGGTTGCTTAGATGAACTGAAGTTCAAAAAAAGCCTTTAATTCATGTGAGCTGCGTTCGTGTGTCTGCGCTCGTGTTAAAAATATAATTAATATACACACTTTGTAGCCAAAAGTATTGGGACGCCTGGTTGTCCATTCCATATTTTCTATATTGTACTTGTTTTATCAAACATCTTTATCCAGACTTTGTCTTACTCTGTGTAGGACATTCAAGTCTTTTTACTCCAACTAGGACACACTATGTGGTAATGGAGCTCTGAGGCTTTGTGCACCGGGACATTGTCATGCCTTCTTGTTCCGGGAAAGGAAAATTAAAATATTACCACCGATTTTTGATGACAGACTAGAAACGAATCTGTCACCTATAGATGTAATGGTCAGGTGTCCACAAACATTTGACTATGCAGTATGTGTGTGTGTGTGTGTGTGTGTGTGTGTGTATAAAGTATATTTATTCTTTTTTCCATTCGGGGGAAAATCAATAGAAAGAGCCCCTTATATCCTGGCTGCAGGTGTGGTTTGTGATCAATAATTATCGTAAAGCACAGATACAGTGTCATGAAGTTTGATGTGCTCAGTATTTATAGAAAAAGTGTTCAAATGATCTCTCTCTCTCTCTCTCTCTCTCTCTCTCTCTCTCTATTTTAGACAGGAAACAAAAAAAAACTCACGAGGCTCATTTGATCTGGCTTATTTTGGTGCTAAACACGTTGCATGACAAAATGGAGAATTTGCTTGAACGAGTGGTCAAGGTCGTTTAAAGAGCCGACGCCACCAGGTTGCCTCACCTGCTAAAACCTCGGCCTTTCCTAGTCAAATGTGCAAAAGCTCACAGCCACATGCTATAAATGATATGGCTCATCCTGACATAACTCTCAGGTCAAGGCTGACAAGCTGGAAAAATAATAATAAACGAGTGTGAATACAGGGTTCCTGAGAGTCCTGGATGAGATGATGGGAATCCGGTGTCTTTAGGGCAAACAGGGACATTTTGCATAGCTAAATAAGGGAAAATTAAACATTTCTATGCATTGTGGAGACTTTAAGAGGAACGTTGTTTATTACAGGAGTGTCTACTGCATGACGTGCTGTTTCCACATCTATCAACAGGGGATAAATGACAGAAATGTGTTCTGTGTGTTTTCGCACACTGTCAAACACAGACAAACAGGAGGCGGGACGATGATCCCAGAGAACCTTTTCTCAGCTTGGTTTTAGGGGCACCGCTAGCAATTTTGGGTTCTATGAAAGAATATGAGGTTGGCCCGCATTCTGTACCGTAATAATAGTAATAGTAGTACTGTTACTACTAATAAAACGGACTAAAGTGTATTTGCTCTAACAACAAAGACTACCCCAGCTCCCTTTTAGAGGTGCCCCTTGCTTTGTTTAATCCGGTAAACATTACACGGACAAGACAACATGTATTTCATCCACAGACCCTCGGTGTCATATTTCCCGCTTTGGTCCAAACCACCTGTCACTTCCTGCTTCCACAGATTAAAGTTAAAAATCAGTCTTAATGTTGACCCACGTACAGAATTCTCATGCTTTTTACTTGCACAGGGTGCTTGTTTGATTTGCCCCACCTGAACCTTTTGTTTGTTCTGTTGAAACAGAACTCTCTCTCTCTTTTGATTCTTTTTAATCTGCTATTTTTCTGAACTATTACCGTGCGTCCAAATAAATCAAGCCTTTTTTTTTCTTTTGGAGAAACAGATACAGGAATCAGATGTAATCTGGCTGCTGCTATTCAACAGGTCCATCAAAAAAACTCCACCTCCCCACAGCACCCATCTCTGTCTCGCTATCTGTCTGACCCACATGCTAGTCACATGGCCCTTTTTTTCTGGTCTGGCATTTTATGGAAAACCTGTGGGAATGATAAAATCCACAGGATTTTTTTTTTCAGTGCTTTTTTCCTCTCCTACCGCACCCTTTCTGGAGGATGCAGATTCACACGACTCAGTCTGCGCAATCCGTGACATCTTCACTGGTGGCCGCTACCACATCCTCTCAATTTGATTAGATTTTCCTTTTTTCTTTTGCATTGTGTACTTGTGTCACTGCTGCATGCTGTTCGGACATGTCTGGAGTCCTACAGGAGGCTGTGGGTGGCTGAGGAAAAGCGTAAAGCAGAACTGAGATCAGGTCGAGCGTTAAGTTCAGATCCGTGACCTGTTCCCCTTCACACGGGTGTCTGCTTGTAAATTTTCTGCTGCCTTTGCTATTCAGCCAATTACACCTTTTTTTTTTCAATCACTTTTTTTCTCTCCCTCCAGCTGGGACTTTATTTTTTTATTTACTTATTTCACAAACAACATGCAAAGCATCTTTGAAGGTTAAAAAAAAATGCTGAATTTCACAGTACTCATAACGCAAATCTTTTTTTTTTTTCCTTTAGCTGATCAATAGGCGTCAGCTCTACTTGCTTTTCGAAAACAAACGGCTGCCTCGTATAAATCAGCTTATTTGGTCGCACACCTCTTGGAATTCAAATATAGGTTTGTACAAATAATTGATTTATTAAAAATGAGGTGACTTGCTGCAGGAAAGTAAAATGAAGACGAATACATTGTCAACACGTGGAGGTGGGAGAAAGAAAGACAAAGAGAGAGAGAGAGAGAGAGAGAGAGAGAGAGGGAGATCTGGCACAGCTCAAAGTCAGGAGGAACATTTTGTTTTGTTCCAAACAATGTGGACCACAGCCACGCTAAACATGCTATTCTAGCATATGACTATATGAGTGAAGATTGTCAAGATGGAGTCCTGTTACAAGGACATGTGCACGCGTTGAGTAAAAGAACCTGGAGAGCTCATAATTTGTTTTTAAAAATTTATTGATAGCACCAGAAAAAAAAAAATACCCAAAGGACGGTGTATAATAAAAAGTCCATTGTGGACAGGGTTGTCAGGTTTTGTCCATGTCCGTACGTCTATGTACATTTATGGCATTTGGTAGTCACCTATATCCAGAGCGACTTACATTTATCTCTTTTATACAGCTGAGCAATTCGGGGTTAAGGGCATTGCTCAGTGGCCCAGCTTGTTGGTGCTGGGAAGCGAACCCCAATCTTTCAATTAGCAGTCCAACAACTTAACCATTGTGCTACCATTTCCCGTAAGAAAACAACATAAGAATTTCATGCACTCTGCAAATACCTATGATGATAAAGTTGAATCTAATCAAATTTTATTCAATAGATTCAATTCACCGTGATCAGGGGCGCAGATCAGAGGGCTCATGCACTTCGGGGGCCAATAGAGATCTGTTTTATTAGCAGTACCAGTACTAGCAGTGATGTAATAGAAATGATTTCATAGGGCCCAAATATTATATATAATATACCCTAATATTTTTCCTTTGCATCCTTGCTGGACCAATATCCACCCCTCTAACCCCACTTTTCTCCAGCCCTGTTTTTGCAACATACACAGTCTTTCATTAGAAACATTCATTGAAACTGGTTTTCCTTCTGATGTGACTCTTTGCTCAATATCTGAAACTCCCTCAACATTTTCCAGAGAAATTTATGAATATTATTAATTACAAATTCAACAGACAGAGAACAGCTTTTGGTAGACGCTCTTATAACTTACATTTATCTCATAGACACAGCTGAGCAGTTAAGATTCGAACTCAAAATCTTTTGAGCAGCAGGCCAACATCTTAACCACTTGCCACGTGAAGTTTAATGGCGGTATTTGTGTGAAGGTTGGTGCTTTATAGCTGATCAGTCTAAGAAGAGTGTACACAATGTAAACGTCTTTATTTGCTACATATACTATACAGCACAGCGAAATTTGTTTCTTCACAGCTTAGAAAGTTGGGGTCAGAGCACAGGGTCAACTATGATACAACGCCCCTGGAACAGGAAGGGTTAAGGGTCATACTCAAAGACCCAACAGTGGCAGACTGGCAGCAGTGGGGTTTTAACCCAGGTCTTCCACTCAACCACTTAGCGCCTTAATCATTTGAGTCACAAGTGAATTAAAAGTTAAGACAAAAGTGCTGCTTTGTTGTTTTTTTGTGTTCCAAGGGGAGCTAATGGTGGCCTAGAAGAACCACCACAGGTAGTGAAAAGATCCAGACCAAAAGTCTTAAAAGAAGATTAATCCAAAAAAAAATGTTAAAATAAGAAATAAGATTTCCAGTCACTGTTCTAGCATGACAATGCACCTGTGCACAAAGCCCCTAAGCTCCATGAAGACATGCTGTGTTGTGGTTGGAGTAAAGAAACTCTCATGTCCCATACAGAACCCTGAACATCTCTGGGATGAACTGGAACACTGACTGCACCCCAGACCTTCCTAACCTGACATTACATTTACAGCATTTGGCAGATGTTACATTTATGTTACATTTATTCATCCAGAGCTACTTACATTTATGTCATTCATACTGAGCAATTGGGGGGGTTAAGGGCCCACAGTGGTGGCTTGCTGATGCTGGGAAACGAACCCCGATCTTTCTGGTATCAATTCAACACCTTAACCACTAAGCCACGACTTTCCCCTCAGTTCCCATCAGTCACTAACATCAGTGCTTGATCTCATTTCTACTGTTGTATCTAAATGAACCCAAATCCCTACAGCCAATTTAACACAATCTAGTGTTCCAAAAGTGTGGAGGTTATTATAGGGGTAAGAGTGAGACTAAATCTGGACCAGGATGTTTAAAAAGCATATATGGGATGTGATATGCAGGTGTCCTAAAACTTTTATTCATATAGTGTATCTAATAGCCTCTCCAGAAAGCTCTCTTGTCCATTATGAGGAAGTAACCTTTTAAAAAGTCTGATTTATTTCCTGACCTCTCTCTTTAACAGGGCCATTTATGTAGAGCGCTATATAGAGCTTCAGTTCTGCCCCAAACACTAACAGTCTTAGAATTGGTTCTTTTCCCATTATTAAAACAAACCCTATGCTTCTTAACTGTTTTTTCTTACTTACCCGAGTATGTTTGGTGCCTGATGTTTGTGAAGCCACTGTAGAGCTATCAATAGAATGTCGTATGTGGTTGAGAAGTAAAGCAGTCAGGGAATGTGCTCATATTATTTCAGCATCTCACATTCTGCTGCTAAAAGTGCAGGGCAAAGAGATTTGAACCGGATATTTATGAGGTCGGAGAGATTTGTTTTCTTTGTTATTATAAAGTGGAGCCCTGATTAGGAGGTGCTAGAACTTTCTGTAGATAAACATGATCTATTAGCAGCACCGTCAGCAGGGTTCCTCAGTATAACACTGAAAATTGATTCGACATCATCGGTCGTGATGATGTCATCGGGGTAAAATATTGCAGGGGTTATATTTAAGTTTAAGTTGCTTTTATTTGAGATAAATTGAATGTGTTGTCCTTAGAAGTTGGCCTAATTTTTTGGACACTTTATTTATACATATGTTGAGCGTATGTATTATTTTTAGTAGTCTTAGTAGTGAGTAGTGTAGTATGTTACTTAACTACTTATAAGAATAATTTCTAAAGTAACAGTAAAAGTATTTATGTTTAAAGTTACTTTAGTAAGAGTGTAATAAAGTATGGAATGATAAGACTGCTTAAGTAGTAAGTTATTAGTTATTTGAGTAAGAGAGTAATAAAGTATAGAATAATGAGACTACTTAAGTAGTAAGTTACTAGTTACTTTAGATCTGATTAAATGAAGGGAAAATCTTGACAAAAATTAGAACAATGTGTATTTTCTAGTAATTACCTCCTTAATAGTCTTAAATAGCCTTACCTTAACTTTTTGTTTTGATCACACATAAGGCATTGTATTATGTAACTGTTGTTTTTTACAACTTGTAGTGAAAAACTTCGTTAAACGTAAGTCCATGTGGGTCCTGTCTCCACTCATAGACTCGCTCCTTCTCCCTCTTCGGTCATTAGTTTCCAAACTAAAAAGTTAGCAGGTTTTTAACATACTGTAAGTCCCCTGAGTTGGGGAGATAAGACACTTTACACGATGTCACTAGCTAATCCCGGATCTCTATGAGCTCTTGTATGTAGAAGAGGGCAGATAGCTTATTCTTTCCTTTAAGTGAGGCAAAACGAGCACTTTGGTTTTTTCAGGTGTCTTGGTGGAAGCATTTGAAGGCAGTCTTCTTTTCTGATTGGTTGCTTTTATATAATTGCTTTAGACACATTCTGGTGAATAAGAACTGGCTTTACCTTTGAGTCCTGGTTTGTTAGTTGGCTCAGAGGGAATCTTTTACATCGGCATCTATTTTTTAATAAACTGACAGTTAGAACAACTACAAAACAATATGAAAAGCAGGTTTGATAACTTTGTCTAAAAAGTGACAAGCAACTATTCATTTTTAATTTATGTAACAGATTCGGGTGACAGATTTATGCAACAGTTTTATGCAAACTAGGAAAAACAAGGTAAATCAACAAATCCAAACAAGGGACATAAGTTAACCTCGGATAAGTTTAGCTGTATAGTTACTATTAGTTCAGTGGTTCTCAAACTGGGGGAAGTTATAATAAAGACGGGGGGGGGGGGCAGAAAGGCAAACGCGAAGTCAGATGATTTTTATAGAAATGCAGTAAAATTTCGACAGAGAAAAATGTCCGAAATATGAGCTGAAAATTTATGCCGCGATGCGCCGCACCGCCCGGCAGTGTTTAGCACGTAATGTTTGTTGCTAGTCAGAAATGTTAACAAAGCTAGAATCTAATATTTTCCTCGAAAAAAAATATTATTTACATTTAATTATTATCATCTATGAGATCTTACAAAAGCCAAATACATACTAGAGACTAATTGCCGATAACTAAACAGAAGGACTCTTAGTGTATACAGACCAGGTTGTATTTATGCCACTGGCTTCTCTAAGGCAATTTTGAGCCATGTTGGGACCAGAAGTGGATCTAAGTAGCTTTAGAAGCACTAGGCTCACCAGCTCAGTTTCTCTCACCATCTGCATTTCGCTGTTGATGTGCATTAGCATCCGGCACAGGATTAGCAAACAAAATCCCTCGGTTTTTCGACCAGTTGACAAATATCAGATTTGTCTCAAAAAAATGAGCTCCATCGATATCTCCTGCCATATGACACACAAAAAAAGATTAGCTTTAATACCCAGTTGGCTTGAGTATGGAAAAAAAGTAGATTAAAGTTTAGTGCTATCGACCGAGCCACTTATATTAGATCTTACAGATCTGCCTGGTTTCAGACCCAACCTGACAGAACGTCTGTTTATTTTTTTTTTTGCATGTTTTGTTTATCTACAACTAATAGCAATATTCAGCATATTAATCATCGCCCAGTCCTGCGTCTGAAGCCTGTCTTTTTAGTATATGGCTTTTAAACAAACATGGGGAGTAGTTAAAGAGTGTTAAGTGAATAAAGGCAGCAGGTGTCCTTTTAGTAGAGGCTTTGTAGTGCTGCCTGGATGCTGTGCTGTTGTTTTAGCTTTGCATTGGCCTATAGCGGGGGGTGGAGGGCGAAACAGGCCTCGCGGGTGACCCGAGACCCCACTACTGTCCCATTGTGAGCATTTTTTTGTACAAAGTAGCTGCCATGTTTGATCTCAGCTGCTGTTGGAAAAAAATGCAACAAAAGAGCAGAGCCTGAGCTTCACCCTAACGTAAGATACAATCAGTATGAAGTGCAGTTTGTTACCAGTCCTGTGTTTTACTGTTTAAGATGTAATTTCCATTTGCCACTTCTAAACAGCTACCATTAAAGTAAACTAGTCAAAAAACACACAAAAGCCTCAGATTCCAGTGTGTAAGTAAAGTTTGAGGTGCTTTTCTGTTTAGAACATATTAGAGTGATTATTTTAGTTGCCATTGACATCCTGTGGTGTCAAACTAGTCTAGCCATGTTCTCCTGATAATATACTAACCATTAAATAAATACATTAATTATTAGTATAAAATTTATATAATAAATTTATAATAAAAAAAACAAAACATAAAACAACCGCAATATAAAGTGCACGTTGTGCTCAGGTAGTGATGAAGTCGAAGCGAGTATATATCTATTTCCCTAATCTATTTCTATCTCTTTAGAACATCGGGTGTTTATTGTAACTCATGTTTTCATCTACCCCCATGTAGCTTGTAGCTCTAAAAGGCATATTACTTTACATAAATTAGATTAGAAAAGCTAATTTACAACATGAAGAAGCAAGTTCCAATTCTGCTTACTAACTATTAAAGATGACGACACAGCAGGACATCATCCTTAAGCTTAGACTAAATAAGTATGTTTTCATTCCCATTTAATTAACATGTTCTTACTAACGGTGCAGAGGGGCACCCGCACACACAGGACGCTGCATCCGTGCTCTCTTCCAGGACCACCTTCATACCCAGAGGTTGCATCCTCAACGCAGGAGCCCATAAATGAAATTAAGGTGTCAATTAGTCAATTACAGCATAATAACTCGGAGGGCAGACGTTTAGAGGCAGAGTGCACCTCAGCTAAGTTCATTTCCTCCAGTCCAGGAGCCTGCATTTGGCACACGTCACTCTCCGGGTCCAGAGCCGCTGCACGAGGCCGACCGTCTCACTAATTCTGTTTACCGCTGGATATCTTTCTGGATCAACAATTTTCTTTCATGGTTTATGTTTTTTTTTCATATATTTTTATTCCAGATGCCACGATGTCGTTTTTCTCTTTCAATATGGCTTCAGAGAATTTTATAATTTAGTAATTAAAATCTTTGATAGGCTTTAGAAATTGCATCTAATTGAATTTAATGGGGAGATGAATTTCAATTTTATTTGATTACCGGGAACCCTGGCATAGGTATTTATGGAAAAAAAACTGTACAAAAATATGCTGTGTGGGCTAAGATGGCATAATAAAATTAGAGATAATCAGATTTCTCTGTCATGAATTTCGCTCTAATTTCACTATAATTTTCCATTAGATAGCTGGTTTACAAATATTTGCTCATCTACGATGGAAGAAGCTATCTGTCTAAAGCGATTATGGTCAAGGCCTTCAGAAACGTGGCCCGTTCTCTCTGTGTTTTTTAAAACCAGATTGCGTGGGACCAAAATTAGTCAGATTGCATTAGGACCGTCTGCATCCGGGAGAGATACTGAACCATAATGATTAGAGGCAGGGGATGAAAGGCGTGTCAGGGAAAAGGGGTTTCGACAGTGAATGATGTTTTTTAAAGTGAAGCTCAGGTTTATCTCCTCGCACGAGAACGGTGTTTGCATTTCTGCACTTGCGGCCTGCTAAAGGTACAGTATATGCAAACAAGACGCTGCTGATTATCTGCTGCTTTTGAGTGTCATCTCCAAACCGGTAAACCTAATTTGATGGAGACGTTTCCGTTTTTTAAAGATCACGACGAGCAATCAGAACGCTGGCCAAAGAGTCGGTGATGAGTTCCAGCTGCCACTGTTTTAGACACGCCGGAGGTTTAGTATGCAAGACGATCACCCTAATATAAATAAACAAACAAATAAATAAATAAACAAGGCAGACGTGAGAGGGAATAATATCCAGCATCACAGAACAATACAAGGGCAAACGCTTTCTTTGGCCTGCTTTGTGCTTCACTCCAGCGTCGTCACATTCAATTTCCTGTCAATTTCACGATCCAGACTTTAAAAAAGTTGCTGAGAAAAAAAAAACAAAAAAACCTTCAGCCTTATTTTTTGCAGTGAAAAAAAAAAAAAATCTCAACAGGCAATCCTTTTTTCACTTAAGAAAGCTGATGATACTTTTCTCTGCATGTCTCTTCTCCTTTTTTTTCCTCCTCCTGCTCTTTTGGGCTGTACCCCTCGGTTGCCCACTCAGTCGGTGCTGCCCCATTGGCTGAGACAGCAAGAGGGTTCAAACACAATCTAACTCCCAGCAAAGGTCAGATTTCTCACTCCACATGGCCCCAGGCCTTGGGCACAAAAGCGCCTCGATTCACATCTTTCAAGCGGGCGTGAGCTTTTGTCCTGCCGGAGCGAGACGCTTGGAGCGGGCGGCCATCAGACCAGCCCCTCCTGGAGTGCGCAGTCAGGGGCAGCTAAACGTCTGGCCCTGGAGTCCCTTTGACTGATGCGGCCCTGCCATGTCACAGCCCCCATCCTGCTCGGCCCCATGCCCTCATGCCCCCATGCCCTGAGCATCCTATCATAATAGGCCACATCAAACAGCATTCAGCTTCTTTCCGAAAAAACAGAGATGGCAGCGGGGAAAAAATAAAGTTCGCCCACCGGTGTTTGCCTCAGTATACAGTGCAGTTAAGGAATCGAAGGAATTTCGCAACATGTCCCGGTGCAACGACGGCGCAAATGAGGAGTGAGGAATATCAGAACTCTTTTTGCTGGGAGAAATAATTTAGTGGCTGATTCCTAAAAAAGAATTTACGCTTTTAATACAAATATCAAAGATCGTGAAAGCTCTGTTTGCTCCGCGTGAGAACGTAACTTCCATGGGCTTACGCTGCTTTAAGGTGGGAACATCTCTGATCATTGTTTGATTCTGACTCATCCTCCTAATTACTGAATCAACCATAACCTGTTTTCTACATGCTGTACCGTATGTGAGACAACAGTTAGCAAACAGGAACTAAGGATTGACTCATTTCACAAAATTATAAGCATCGTCTAAAATATGCATTTCCTCTTTTCATTTTTATTTGGATGCTTTTTCTTTCGATCCGTATACCGTAGCAGGTTTCTTTACACACTCGTACAGCAAGACGCCGCCGTCTTTATTAGACTTTGTGTGTACGAATTCTTCAAAAAAAAAAAAGGATTTATTTCACTTTGCGAACTTATGCTAATCAGGAATAAAAATAAATATTGTGAAAATGTTCCATGAGCACTTTGCATGCTTTGATGGAAGAAACTGCCAGGCAAATAAGGGCCTTGTCTTATAAAGTATTTATTGCCACCTGGTAACGGCCACCGTTTATCATTTCACCTGAAATTACAATGAAAACTGATACCTTATCAGAGGGACAGAGGGACAGACTGAGAGGAGGGGAAGTGTTTAAAAAAAAGAAAGGTAGAGAGGGAACAAGTGAAGGAGGCAAGGAGGGAGGGGCAAGAGTTCGGGGGATGGTTCAGCTCTGTAGGTTTTTTTTTTGCTTCATAATTTAACCAACTGTTCTCAGATCAGGTTACTTCCTCCACTTCGAGGGACGTTTATTTCTGCCTACAGAAATGTTTAATTGCTGTTTTTTTTTTTTTTTATTTAATTCACCTTTTGTTATTTTATGTTTTTTATTTAATTCTTCAGCTCGAAAAACGAGGACTTCCTGTTTATTCTTTTCCTCTTTATCTTATTCAAGTTTATTACTAGTTAATAAATCTTAATAACTTTAAGATTAATTTTTAAACCATTTCCACCGTTACGCAACTACCGAACCTGAACCTTCAGAAAAATAATAATAATAATAATAAAAACCTGAATTCCGTTTCAATCAGTAGCAAAAATGATGAGATATAAAAAAAATTAAATTGTAATGAGCCATGCTGACATTTTTTTTCTAAAACCATCCGCTGCGTCCTCCCTCCTTATTTACTCATTTGCATGGGGCTGGACACGGGGCGTCCCCTCGAGTGTGGAACAGCCTGTAGAAAGCCGAGACAGAAAAGGCCGTCCCACTGAGGGGAGGAGAGAAAAAAAGTCTGCTCCAGTTCCTGATCTTCTGTAATTTCCTATCGCCAACTGCTTGGGGTGTGTGTGTGTGTGTATGAATGTGTGTATATGAGTAAGTGTGTGAGCAAACTAGAGAGCGAGCGACAGAAAGAGAGCGAGAGAGAGAGAGAGAGAGAGTGAACGAGGGGCCATCTCTGTGTTCTCTCACCTACACCCCCCCCCTCTTCATCAAAGCGCAAGGAGGAGGGGCTAGAAGGAGCTGCCAATCAACTTCACTCCTGGCAGCCGGCATTATCTCGCCTGAAAACTATTGACAGATTACATGTCAAGGAGTTTAGTACATGATTGAGAAAGAGAGAAAGAGAGAGAGAAAACGAGAAAGAGAAAGAAAAAATATATACTCTTTATTGCTCATTTATTCTAAGTCTGAATTTCCTGCAGGCCAGATTCCTCGCTGATGATTTTCACACAGAGTTTGTTGTATTATGAAAGTTACATGCTTGGGAGGATTTAATTTCGACTCTCCTGAATATGGTAAGTGCTCCTCTTCTTCCTCTTCTTCTTTAATTCCTTCTTCTTCTTCTTCTTCTTCTTCTTTTCTTCTTCTAACCGTCCGTTAAATTATTATTTTTTTTTTTACACGTACAGTAAAAGGTGCACTTGTTTTCCACACAGTTTTTTTAATAGGGAAGTTGCTTGTTGTTTTGTATGTATTTATGTGTGTGTGTGTGTGTGTGTCTGTGTCTGTACAATATGTGCATGTGTGTGCGCCTTTATTTATAACTGAGTGACAGATCCCCCGGATAGAATTAAATATAATCCTTTCCCCTCATCTATCAGTTTTCCTCCTTGAAAAAAAAAGAAAAAGAAAAAAATTTCACAGATATTTGAGAATTCTAAAGTAGGAGCGTTTTAGACGTTCTAGATTTTCTACCTGGACGTACTGTAGATCAATTTATTAATTTATCAGTGTCGGTTTAAGCGGTACATCCTGCCATGCCTTGTCATGTCTATGTCTCTGAACTCGTTCGCTCACTTCCCTTCACTGCCTATAGCTTTATTTTATGTCGGAGATGTTAAAAAACGTGTTTATAAAGGGGATCGGATTAACACACACACACAGCGATGCGAAGTGTAAGCGCTCGGCATGGCCTAAGGGTTTGTTGCCAAGGGGACTGAACAAACAAACTGTTGTGCCGGCTTTGTTTTGACACATGTAAGGACACCCAGAACGAGTGATATCCCACTCCATATCCTTACGTTCCTCCTGTTTAGGGATATTTCTGTGCACGTGAAACCGATCTCCAGAGCTTACTATATCCTCTCTCTCTCTCTTTCTCTCTCTCTTTTTTTTCCATGATCTTTTCGGGAAGATCGAATGCCTTTGGGAAACATTTTTAGTCGAGTCCTGAAACTTCTGAATACAAGCATGTCAGTAGTTCAACGTGCTTCAGATTAGTGGAAATGTGTTAATAATTATACATTAGATTAGGATTAAAGGTGGAAATAAAGATAGAGTGAAGTTTGTGTTTGTGTGGACGTATAAATGTGTGTGTGTTTTGAGATTTTATAATACACACATTTAGTACTGGGGTTTAACGACGTCTGGATTTCAGTCTGCTTTGAAAGTAAAATTAATACGTGGCATTTTTTTAGGAACATAAGTAACAATTTTAGTTTCATTTAAATATATAGAAACTGCTAAGATTATTTTTTTATTGCATATTATATCTTCTAAACATATTTTTAATTCTTGTAAATATATATATATGTATGTATGTATGTATACAGATAGATAGATAGATAGATAGATAGATAGATAGATAGATAGATAGATAGATAGAGTCCACTTTTTCCCATTAATTTTATTATTAAAAGTGATTTTTAAGCCTGTAAATATTTTGAACTTTTAATATCATTAATTTTTTTAACCCAATTATTCAAAACTCCTTTTGTATATTTAATAAACTGTAAAATAAAAAAAGAATAAAGAGAAGCAGAAAAGGAAAGTTACTTAAACACAGCCCATTGTACTAAATTCTGGGAATCGATTTTCTTCTTCTTCCAAAAATAAAATTCAATAAAAATTGCCCCAACCCCCATCAGGTGTATAGTGTATTATTGTTCCATATGTTTTTTGTCTCTGTGGTTTCTCTTATAGTTACTGTTTAAAAGGACACTCGTGTCCAAATGGCAGACACACCCTGGGTTTTTCACATGTTCCCTTTTGAGTTTTGTGCCCTCTGTTCGGACTGCGCAGGATTTTACGACTCGCCGTTCACTACTCTGGCTTTTTACTTCCCTTCGGAGTCGAAGTGTGTAGTTCGAGCACCTTTACAAGCTGAAAGAAGGAGAAAACACACACGCACACACACACACACACACACACACACACACTTACTACATATATATATATATATATATATATATATATATATATATATATATATATATATATGTGTGTGTGTGTGTGTGTATATATGAGGCAAGGTCTGTAGCCCTGCATAACCTTCATCACAGTTTAGCAACAAGCGAATTAACTTGATGTCTTAAGCAATAAAAAGCCTGGTGCTGTCTTAAATCGCCGGCCCTCGTCTGACAGTAAATTTACATTTTTTAATTAAACGAGCCGGATTTTTTTACGAGGAGGCTGGACTATGTTAATGGGAATGTTGTGTACTGCAGATTAACAGTTTTTTTTAAGGAATAAATTAATAAAAGGAGAGAGAGAGAGAGGACACCAGGTGTCAGGATTTTCATCCGAGATTTTTGTCGGGACAGCGAGTGAAGTGAAGTGAAGTGAAGTGAAGGAAAGGAAAGGGCTAGTGATGCAGACTGACATGTAAGAAAAACATAAATTCCAATCATATATTTATCTGATTGATTACAGGATTGACTTGGTTAATGGGGAAGACGTGTCCTTGGAATGGAATTACAAACTAATTTAATTCTGACTTCTTTCCTTCACACAACTACAATTCTTTCCGATTTTTCTATAAATGGAGAACCGGAGATACGATCTCAGTAACTGACTGTTATTTGCTGACTCAAAGTCGAGCGAGATTTTACGAAGTCTGTATTTATAGAGTGATGTGTAACAAAGGGAGTGAGTGAAACTGAAAGAGAGAAAAAGGAGATGAACAGTTGGACAGCGGGTGTGTTTTAGGATCTGATGCAGACTCCTGAACATTAGAACTAATCTCCCGCCACCGGCTTTACCTGTTTATCTACAAAAGAAAGCTATTTTAGCGACAGTCAAAAACTAAAGAATGGAAGGGTTAAATGAGGTTTTGTGCTGTGTGCATGGAGGAGCTGGTGGAAAGAAACTAGTTCTTCTCTCTTTTTCTCTCCTGTCTTGTGCACTCATGCAGGCGCTCGGTCCTAATTAAAATCTCAAAGCATCTTTGTCACCAATGAACAGTAATAGGCTAATTAATACCGCAAAATGAAATAATGTATG
The DNA here is from genome assembly GCA_005784505.1 of Bagarius yarrelli. NCBI lineage: Eukaryota > Metazoa > Chordata > Actinopteri > Siluriformes > Sisoridae > Bagarius > Bagarius yarrelli. The sequence goes on from VCAZ01000093.1 coordinate 1,547,562, forward strand.
TCATATCTTTAGGCCCTTTAAAATGTTTACTTCGTAGTGTTTTAATAGCTAGCTATTATTACTATTATTATTGCTATTATTTTTCTTGTCATTTTCCTGTAATGGCTCCGAGTCATCTTGTCAGCTTCTAAAGTTTAGCATCTTATCTCATATTGTTAGCACAGCCCGACAAGAAGCGTGACAAATGACATTTAAAATTCAAAAGGGAGCCGTTTCCTCTTAACGTCCGTTCCGCGCACTCCGAACTGCTCCGTGTTATTTGTCGGAAAAGTGACAAAGTTCCGCCTAAAGACGCTTCTTTCTCTTTCCTCTTTCACAAAGGGCTCTATTTCACGTTTATGATCTTCCACATGAAATTCTAATTTCATGCAAAGTGGGAGAGAGGAATAATCTGCCGCCGCTGATACGGCATATAAGAGAGAAAAGAGGAATACGAAGAAGCAATTAGCACGGTGTAAAATACCTCAGTCCGTTTGTCTGAAAGCATGAGCTCCACTGGCCTAGAATGAAATTTGCATGCTTGGCTTATCGACGCACACTTATTAGGCCGTCTGAAAGGAAGATTAAGCCAGCACAAAATGTAGCGTCTAATCCTTTTAAACGTAGCGGGTGGGGTGGGGTGGGGGTGGTTAAGGTGGAAGCGAGCCGGTGGGCAGGTCGGAGGCAGGAATGGTACGGTCGTTAAAGTCGGGGCAGTCTGCGCTGCTTAGGCTTGGGCTTTAATTCCTAAGAAAAAGCCTGCACTCGTTTCTTTAGACTTTATTTCAGTCTATGGTTTTGTGGGTGAGGCTTTGGGAAATTGGGAAGAGCTAATTATCCCCAGTTTCAGGAAAATTTACGAGTGGAATTTACCAGCAAGCAGGGATCATTTTTTATGCTGAAAAATGTGCTTATATCAGAAAATCCTATAATTAATAGTATTCATTTTTTTTTTTGCTATGGAGAATCTTTAACATATAAGCAATAATTTAGTCGCACATACAGGTTTTTGGGGGATTATAAAAATTCTTTCTACGTTGAAAAAAAAAATGATGTTCTTTTTATTTTTAATGAAAAGGTACATTACAGGAACCAAAACTGCTTCCTCTTTTATAGCATCAATCCTGGCAGCTTTATTTTTTTTTAAGAGTGTTTAATTATATGTCACCTGAGTTCACATTTCTCTCCATCTCCATAAACAGCACAGTGAATAAATGTACACCGTTTGTCTGATTGCAATAAACTTTCAATAGAAACTTCCTGTCGGCTGCACGTTCAGCCGTGGAAGAGGCTGTTTAGCGACTGCCGTTGATTGACTCAGCTAATAGACTGATAGTTTATCTGTAAGTCAGAGGTCCTCGTCTTCTTATCTTCAGCCCAAAACTCCAGGGTCACAGCAGGCCGAGACGGTTCACGTGCGCTTGTTTGGGTGGTCCTGCTCTGCAAGCTGCTTGTGTAGCCTCACCATCAATCAGCGTCTAAATTTGTCAAGCTGTAATTGGTGCACGTCACTCCAGCTAATAGATCGTGTAAGGACACACGGTGGCGGCTAAAAAAACACGCTCAAAGTGCAAGCGGACAGATTTTTTTTTTTTGTCCTATTGATAAGAAAAAGAAGTGCATGACTGTGTGTTCTCTGTCACCTTCATCCTAAGAGAGTGTTTGCACTGGAGCGCCACCGGGCCGATATCCTGTCCTCTCTGGTAATTGACTGCAAACAGGGGCGCTCGCGTCTGAAAGCTCCCCTGACGCAGGTCCCCGCGTTCTGTGTGTTTTTTCCTGTGACATTCTATTCACTTGGGTCAGTAGCAGGCAGCAGCAGCAATAATTACTGTCTATACATGATAAATCTGAAGCCCAGCTGTTCCGTTCTGTCACGGACTACACCGCATAGAGCAGCGAGGGGGGGGGAAGAGAGCCTGGTGGGGGTAACAGGGCTCAGGAGTTTGCTGTTTGACTGAATTTTTTTTTTAACTCTGCAACTTGATAGGATTACATGGTTCCAGGGCCTACACCTGTTAAGAGGTTGTTAACAGAACAGTTGGCGGTCTCATGGTGGAGCTTAATGTTCGTTTTTTTTGCCCTGTCTTCTTTTGGGATTTTCTTCCTCCACACACCAAACCAAGGCCTTCCGTGGCCTTCTCTTGGTTAGTGAGCGGATTAAGGAAGACGAGGGCAAAGTGATGTCACCTCACAGTGGCCATCGTAGCTGAGATTTTAGTTACAGGTCAGCCGGCAATCAGGTTGTGTTTGCTGTTGTCAAGATGACTCGCGACTGCTGCCGCCGTAAATTGCTTCCACTTGTTTGAATGCTTGTAAAAAAAAAAAAAAGAAAGAAAGACGAACTTTGACACTCCGTATAAAAAAAAAAAAAAAAGACGAGACGAGAAAAAGTTTTCGGGGGCTCTCGCAATGTTTTCCGTTCGCATCAAACGGCTTGTTAAATGACTCAAACACAATGTCAGCTCCCCGACAAACAAGTAACCTGACACCAGGCTTGAGCTGTATTATTTGTACCATTTTATGCCTATCTATTCATATGCAGTGAGTAATGAATTAAAGGGCATTCAAGGCTGCAGAAGCCAGCATTGTGTCTCGACATGATTTAGATATTTTCCACAACTGCTCAGAACACGACAAATGCCATGCTACGCTGTGGAGACCCTACGAGTAGAATAAGAAACCAATTCTGGCCTGAACAACATCATGGACGCGTCGCATTAGCTTAGCGGTAAAAAATTTCAAAAAGAAAAAGAGACAAAATGCTAAGGACTTGTTTATTGTGCCTGTATTGCTTCACAACCATGTTTGGCTTCTTTGCGCTCTCAACACCTGTCCCTTCTCTTGTGCTGGGATTTTCTATATTTGGCTGTAAGTTGGGTTCGTCATTTGCTGCAAAAGGGCGAAAGAGAGATAGGGAGGAAAAGACAGAGATCTAGCATCGTGTGCTAGGAACTTTTTTTTTTTGAATTTTAAATAATTTTTTAATAACAGTAATTTCCCCTTTCCCCGACTTGATAAAGTCTTTGTGATGAAACTGTGTTGATAAAAACAAGAGAATCCGGATCAAGCCAGTAAAAGTGACATTATATATTATCTCTAATTACACAACATGACTCCATAGCTACGGATTTCTACAGCTGACAGTAATCTTATCTAAAACACAAAAAAAAAAGTAGGAGCAAAGAAATGTTTAATAATCATAATTCATGCAGTTTTGATGATCCTGATAAGTAATCTAGACCTGCTGATAAATAAAGGAACAAAATGTCTTTCAACTAATTCTCCTCCCTGCTGAGCCATGAGGGTTCACCGAGTGTCCTGGCCGGGCGAATCCCCTCTCTAGCTGCTCCACTGGGAGAAATAAGAAGGATTTGGAAAGTTTGGCCCCTCTGAGCCCACCTTGCTGTATCTCTCTCCCTTCTCCATTTCAGAGACAGGCCCCAGTTTCCCGAGAATGGCGTTAATTTTTTTATTACCTGTTTGACTCTCAAGCCTTATTACTGTAGCCCCTTAATGTCCGGCGTAACCGCGGAAACCCGGATGAATAAACGTCCACAAAAGAAAATGAGATGATTAAACAGGTCAACCTCGCAAAACAAATTCGCCCGGTCGAGCGCAATACTTGTGCCGAAGCGCCTGATTTAACGGTTTGCTAACAAGTGCGCTGTGTGTGGGGAGAATTTTTTCTTTAAATAATAGTTTTCTTTTTAAAAAAGAGGCGAGAAAAGAAATGAAAACTAACACTGGAAGAGTAATCTGTTATGGAAAAACTGATGCAAATTCGATAGTGTTACTTTACGTATTGTGTTACGCACGACAAAGTTTTCTGTTTCGCTTCGGTGTGCAATTTTTAAAATACAATAAAACTTTAATAATTCTTTTAATTTTAAGTTTATACAAGTGTACAAATCAGTGTGACTATACATAATTAATGCTTACTATGATATCATATGGTATTAACATCCTACTGAGGCTTTATTCTCCACTGTGTGTTCAAAAGTTCTTTTTTTTACTCTTTTTTTTATTTTTTAGTTTTTTTAGTTGTGTCTGTTTAGTACAAATTCCCCAAATGAGGTAGCTAAAACATGAAGCTGAACTGTATCTCATTTATATTTTGTGGTCTTGTTAAACTTGAAAAAAGTTTTGCTTTTCGTTGTAAATGAGTAGTTCATCTGTAGCCATTTTGACTGTAGCTGTGAAGGCGTGAATATTTTGTTGTATAAGTAGTAGCTTTTGGTATCTTCTTTACGGATGTGGAGCACTTTAGGGTGTTGGCTGAAACACTTCATAAAAAGCATGTCTCAATTTTGTCTCTTTTCTCTAAGAGAAATGGATGGAGAGTTTGTACAAGGATTCCTAACCAGCAGGGAGGCACATTTTGCAAGAGAGAGAGAAAGAGAGAGAAAGAGAGAGAGAGAAAGAGAGAGAGAGCTACTTCCCCACTGCCAGAGTGTCTATGGCAGAAACTGAAAAGCTCTTGTGCATTATTGATGTTTTAATTTGTGCAAATGCCCGAGTCTTTGTTAAGTGATTATAGTACTGTGCAGATAGAAGGCAGGTTCTTTGGGCAGAAACAGGATCTGGTGGCCCGGTTCAGGGGATCAGCCCCACCTTGGCACAATCTGGCACAAAGATGGAAAAATATCAACGTGTCACTAAGTAAAAAAAAAAAAGGCAGTTGATCTTTTGTACTTATTATTTTTCCTCTCTCAGCTACACCTCTCCCATTTATGGTGGCGGTTTATAGGCCTTTTACATCCCTTATCAAAAATTATTTGATGTAAATATAATAGAACTGACCTGAAAAGCCCCATAAGCAAATAAGGTGTGTGTCACGCCAGCAGCTGACCTTGGGAACGAATCTGCTGGAGCAAGTTATAATGCCTGACACTAGAACAACAAACCCATAAAACAATAGTTTCGAAAAGTGAGTTGGTTTAGGTAAATACCAGAGAATGATGGCTTTTTTATAATAGGCCACGCCATCAATGTTTCCATGATGCCTTGCCTTCTTTTTTTTTTTTTTCTATAACTGCTAGACATTAGAGCTTGTTTTGCGTTTAGTTTAAACAAAAGGTTCAGGTGGATCATGAAAAAGAAAGAAGGGAGTGTGGTTCATTCCAGTCAGAAAAAGAAATGTGTGTGAATGCTAGCTGTGTATCATCATTAAGGAGGAAGTCACCAATAATACCTAATTTGATTGTGTGTGTGTGTGTGTGTGTGCATTGCAAAAGCACATGGAGTGATATTTCAAGTATTTAGAAGCTGAAAGTACCCACACCTTTACACACCTGTTTTTTTTTTACAGCATTTTATCTAAACTGGTTTTTTAGTTAACTTTATATGCAGAACTTTAAAAATACTCACACACAACTATGTAACAGAAACTTATTAATTAGGGGTTGACCGATATGTGATTTTTGGGCTGATGCCAATACCGATATACAGTATGTCTGATTTAAAAATAAAAATTAATGTAAAAATTACCCCTAATATTTACACTGATAGAAAAAATAAGGAGAAATTGGAATTTTTAAAATTTCTTTCTGTCTTTAAACATGTGCCTCACCCTCATTCTCTTTCTTTCTCTCTCTCTCTCTCTCTCTCTCTCTTTCTTTTTTCATTTGTTTCACACTAGGGACTAACTTTCTCATAGGGAGCAAATGAATGTCCCCAAAAGTTCAAGACTTTATATATTTGGCTTGTACAAGATATAAAAACATGCACACATTTCTCTCTCTCTCTTTCTCTCCCTTACACACACACACACACACACACACATACACACAGGTAGGCCTCTGCCTACATTTATGGCTTTATTAAGCTGTCTCGTGAAGGCTTAGCAGGGAAATACAGTGAAAAGAAAAGCCACATATTACTTTGATGATCTGATGTCATTTGTGGAATCCATACACGTAGGTTTCATTGTGTGCGTAAAGGAAAGAGAGAGAGAAAAAGAGAGAGCGAGAGCGAGAGAGAGAGAGAGAGAGAGAGAGAGAGGAAACGATGGCTCTGAAATGTGGGATTTCAATTAGCTGTGTAATCCGAACCTGCCTGCTTTGATGGGGCCGTTTTCTGAATAAGAACAGCCGCACTTGTAAAACATTAATTACACCGACATTTTTTTTGTTCCTTTTTTTAAATTCAGCTGTTTAAAGTGTGTTTTATTTGGCACTCCATGAAAAAAAGAAAAAAATTAAGAGGTTCAACCTCTCACTAAAGACGGTCATTGCTCAGGAAATGGATCCAGGATTCGAAAAATCCCTCGTTCGAATATCCGAAGAAATGGCGGCTGTCGGTGAAAGACTAGCCTTCTTGATTTTTTTCAAGGCATTTCTCAGTGACAGATGACATTTAGGCCATCTATTGGATCACATTTCTGACATTATCTCTTATTTCACTGAAGCTGGGATTTATTAATAATTCATGCCCATGCTGGGAGGCTACTGATGGAGGGGCAAAAAAAAAAAGAAAAAAAGATAAATTAAAAGAATTTTTCGCTCTAATTATAAATGCCTAATTGCTTTATCAGGTTTTATAGGGATTTCTGGATTAATCAGCTCCTGTTAAGGTTATCACAATCTAGGTGAATGAATATTTGGGAATATTCCAGACTAAAAAAAAAAAAAAACCCCATGAAAGTAAGTGTGCGTGTCTGAGTAAGTGTAAGTGTATGAGTGAGTGTGTATGGATCTGTAGTGGAAATCTGATTTACTTCTGCAAAGCAGGCCTGTGTATATTCTCCAGCTGAAATGTATACTGGATATTCACGTGTTGAGTCTAAAAGGTTTTAATCCGACTGTTTTTTTTTTTTGTGGAATGTTCCGAGCCTCTGTGACGTTCTGCGACATTTTTCCTATAAGCTCTGATGATGAGCTGCGATTATGCTGTTTATTTGTCATGTCCTTTTCATTCTGTAACCACGAGACTGAGGTTTTCTAAGGTGAATACACTTTCGAGTCATTCCAGTTTAAAGTGCACCTAAATGATGAGCGTCAAAAGACATAAAGCACATATAGTTTCAGGACCTGTTTGACATGTTTTGTTGTGTTGAGGTTTTTTTTTCTGTGTCTGTTTCTAGGAAATGCGCCCATCTAGGAGTTGCTTTAAAAACTGCCATAACTCGCATACGCAGCCAGGCTAGGATCAATTGGAATGGATAGTTAAGCTGGTGCTAAAAATCAATGAGCAATTCATGTCCTTGATCACACTGTGTTTCATCTCTCTCAATATTGGAGCTCGGAGGCCGGCAGAGCATGACCGCCCCTCCTCTCGACAAATTACACTTATTTGGCTTTGAATAGATAGCAAAAACCATAGCGCTATACTAGAGACGTGTATTGGCAAATCATGACACGATACATATCACGATAAATGGGTTGCGATACAATATATCACGATATATTGCAATACTTATTAATACAAATAGCTGAAAAAACAACAAAAACAAAGCCTGAGGCACCTTTTAATTACCCGCCATGTTTTTTTCTTGAGGTAACAGCGGTATGTGTCAGCAACAACTACAGGAGCGGAGGAGGAAGTCGTTTGACACATACTGAGGGTTTAATTTAACCTAATTTAAATATGTATCTATAACAGAGGTTAGAATATCGATACACTATCATGAAATAAAATATCGCGATAGTTGGCTGTTACGATATTTTTACACTATAGGGCTGAAAGCTTCTACAGCCTCGAAGTTCGGTGCACCTAGTATGTCTTTAAATGTTATACCATTACATTATTCCTTCACTAGAAATTTTTAAGAAGCCCAAAAACAGTTCCAGCATGAAATTGTTCCGCTGCACGAAGTCCCTGAGCTCCATTAATTATGCTATAATTTGGTTGGAGTGGAAGAAGAACCCGAATGCCCTGAAAACAGACTCAACCCCACTGAACATCTCAGGGATGAAGTGGAACACCGCCTGCACCCCCAGACCTCCTCACCTCAACAGTAGTATCTGATCTTACTAATACTATAGTAGCTAAACGAACCCGAATCCCTACAGCCAATCAGAAGTGTGGAGGGTATTTTAGGAAGTCTAAGAATTTTTAAATAATCAACCCAGAGTGTGATATTCTAATCCTTTTGCTTTTCCTAAATGGGTTTAACGGTCGAAAAGGTGTAATTGGAATAAAAAAACATCTCAGTTAATGGCAACTAGCAGTTATCTTTTGTTCGCGTTCGAGCGCAAAACCCGACAGTTAAAATTCAGCGTTTCGAAAATAATAATTTTGTCCTTATTAATGTCATTAGTGCAACAGTCAGCACGGATCACATCAGCGGCTGACTGAAGGAACTCCCCTGTCTCGGCGCAATGACGGGGCGATGTCATGAACAATTTGAGCCTTTAGCGTTGACGGCTGAGATTTCTGTTCTTCTGCCTATGGTCTTTCAGACCCCCCCATTTGTATAGCTCTACATTTCCATTTGCATTTCCAACAGTCTTCTCTTGTATCTCGGAGCAGTTGGTATTCTTACACATATTACGATTTCTTACTGGGTTTAAATTTTCCTACTACCCCCTTTAAAGAAGAATGTATTATGCACTTATGCTTTTTGGCCTTTATTTTAATCAATATACAATTTAATTTGACTGAAAAAAAAACGAACATTTAAATAAACGTTGGAAAATAATCGGACTTCATCATTTTTACCTTTCGTTTTGTGTGATAGCCGAACGGACGGATGGACACGTATAGACACAGTCATCCTCGATGGCTAGGTGACACAGTTAATAATGCAGAGCTGCTATTGGACGCTGCTGTGATAAAAGATGACAACGGATGACATTTGTGAGTCTAAGCCTCAATGCGATCGATGGGTGTGTTAAAAGGCACCCGATTCGTCTCGACGGCATGGCGCTTCCAAAGAGGAAGTAGCAAAACAAAAAAAACCAAACATATTTTCCCTGTAAAAAGGTGAAAAGCTTGTTGTGAGCACCGGTGTAACTCCTGCTTTCTGAGGTCGTAATTTGTTAAACATTTGCATAACCTCTCAAAGAGCAGTTGTTTGGCACAACAGGTGTCTTTTTTTTCTCTCTCTCTGCACTAATATTGTAAAGGGCACTCTGTCACCCAGGGTGAAGGCTGCAGATTTAGATTCAGGGCCTTTGCACCAGTTGTCTGATGACATGGAAAAAAAGGGTGTGAGAGAAGGCAGCACATGGCCTGCTACTTGGAGGTGACATGTCCACATGCAGCTGTTTTTTTTTTTTTTTTAAAGAAAGAGGCTATTTTTTTAACGCTATTTCCAAAAGGCGTTTTTTGAATTTTCGTGACAACTGCGACAGAGCAGCGCGCATGCCGTGCACGTGAGCGCGGTTGCAGCGTGTCCTCCAGCAAGGCCAAGCTTTAGACGAAAAGATTTCAACACCATTATTTTAATTACACAAACATTTTCTGGAATACACCCAGTGACGTTGGCTTGTGGTTAATTGTAGAGGCAGAATAATACCATCCTCTGGGTGTGCAAGTGTGTAAAAATACACCTTTGAGTCACATCAGTTTTACTTGCTTCGTTCTTTCTCTGCTTCGCCCCCCCCCCTCTCGCTTTCAATCCATCTGCATCATGTCGATCTGTCAGGCTGCCAGTGTCTGTTCCAATTAGATTCCACTTAATACACGTAACCTCGATTAACATGCAATCAAGCTCAGATAAATCACGTCCTTTAAGTCTCCCCCCTCACTCCGCCGCCGCCACCGCCGCCACCGCCGCCACCGCCGCCACCGCCGCCGTTCCTCCTGCATCATCCTGTTTTCTTCACCAGAACATTTTCCACACCAGATTCGAATGCGACTTTGTGCGTTCCCTCTAGAAACCTTCTTATCTCTGACTTTCAGTATGCTTTTTGTCCATCTTTTTATAAATACTTTCAGAAAAAAACGATTAGTATCTGGCTTTCTAATTATGCGCAAAAGAAAAAAAAGTTACTTTGCTTTATGGTAAGATTTCGGGAAGCAGTGGAAAAAAAAAAGTTTAAAATTGAAGTAAATACATCAATCCATGAAAAAAAAAATGGAAAAACAACTCCAGGGTAAGATAGAAAATACCTCGACGTAGCACTCAGGGGTGCTCTTTTATTAATCAAGGCAAAAGTGCTAACATTGGCGTGTTGAACAGATTAGAATTTTAATAACAGGCCAGGTTAAAGTGCTGGCACGTCCATGAAGAGATCCTGTCAGTCGGGAACGGCTTACGCACAACCCACACCCCTCCTTCACCCCTTTCTTTTTTTTCTGGAGCTCTGTGTGTTCTCCTTAGCACTGATAAACACAGACCTCCTCCTGTGGGGCCACGAAGGACGATTAGGACTTCACCTCTTCATCAGATAGCGTACGAGTACTTCTTATTATTAACCCACACTGCGTCCGGCTCTCTAGACTGAGAGCTTCAGGTTTTACCCCACAGCCTTTTCCCGACGTTCTTCCTGCACACACACACACACACACACACAAACAAATGTTTAGTGAAAAACATCCCGCGGTAAATCTTTTAGGGAGCCATTAGGGAGCGGTGTGTTTAAAGGGAAGACCTCTGTCATGTAGCGAGCGTGTGAATAAGAGGTTTTTTTTAAATAAATGGAGCTCAGGTTCATCCTTTTCTTATCGCCAGTGCTGATTTGTTAGCTTCAAACCTTTTATGGGGCTTTGGTAAAGCCCAAAGACTTGAGTAAAAATAGCTCTTCAGTCGTTACCTAATAGAAATAAAAGTAGACTTTATTAGTCTGGATATTGTGGTCATGTTTTATTGTGTGCACACAAATACAAAGACGCAGGTGTAAACAGATCATCTCGTCCTTCATCAGGTCGATTTATAATTCATAGAGTTTTGAAAAGTTCTTTTCTGTCGTTCTGGTTACACAGAAAAGACCAGTTCACCCTTAAAATCTAGGTAATCATATTTTTTTTTCCGTTCCTGGAGAAAAATAATCGAATAACGCTGATGAGGTTTAGCAGACTCAGCCAGGCGATTAGCGAATATAATACGTGTTTTCGCAAACGTCACCCGCGATTATTTCCTCGTGCTGTTTTGGGTGAATGTGTTGGATTTAGAGGCTCGGCTTCTATTGTGCTGACATCACCCTTTAACACGCTGAATTAAATCATGGCTGAAATCATTTTAAAACTCTCCCAGAGTGTTAAAAAACCCGGACAAAGAGTCTCTGGGAAATTTGGAGAGAATGATTTAACAGGGAGGAGGGTGAGGGTGTGAGGGTACACGACAGTGTGTGTGGTGTGTGTTAGACTAAAGTGCAGCATGATGGAGAAAGGACATTCGGATAACTGTAAGAGGAAATACGCTTCAGCTGCGATTAACTAGCGCGTTTATTAATGTACGTTTCGAGTTTTGTTCCAATAAAATTGTACATTTTTTTGTCTAATAAATGAATTTTATGTTGTTTTATTATAACTGCTATTATATTAACACTTTTTTGCATCATATAAAAAATGTGTGGTCGTTTTTTATGACTGCTTTTTAATTGCTTTGTCTATAACCTTAATTTTAAATTTGCACTTTTAATAAAACCTGTTTGTTGCCAAAATTGTTATTGTGCATACATAATATTTTAAATTATTTGTAATAATTTTTTATGTAGGTATTTTTTTCTATTTATTTTGTCATTATTTCACTCAGGAAAAGCTAAATGGGGTTGCAAGCATTATTATATCATAAAACACAGCAGCCAATCATGTGTCAGTATGCCAATGAAAAAAACCCTCATCTCTAAAACTATAATTTACCAGCAAAAAGGGTGAGGTGTTTTAATTAGTATAATTATCAAACTGTGAACTGGGACGTAAAACAGTCTGTGTTTTATACATTTTATTTATATGGTACTTTTAATAAGCATCTTCACAAAAATACAACAATTCTGATAAAAAATTATATTTAGGGGGAAAAATTGTTTGAGGATCCAGACTAAAAGGGAACTCATCCTCACAGTTTTTTTTGTTTTTTTTTAAAAGAGGCAGATTATAATTTAATGTAGAATAAAAAAAACGCTTGGGAAAATGAAGCTGCTGAGATGCTGTGTGTCGAGTCATAAGGCTCAGCGCAGCCAGTAAGTAGTAAAGAGACTGGATGAGACTGGATTAGCTGAGGCCAAGTGAGTGTTCCGAGTAGTGGCAAACTGCTTCACTGCTCAACACCACATGAGCTTCATCAGCCTGTGATCTGCCAGAGTTGTCCTGGATGGAGAGAGAGAGAGACAGAGAGAGAGTGGGAAAGAAAAAGAGAGACAGACAGACAGACAGATAGAGAGTGGGTGTGTGTGAGAGAGAAAGAGGGAGAAAGGGAGAAATAAAAAAAAAAGAAAGAAATAGAGAAAAATAAAGAAAAGAGGAGGGTGTGTGAGAGAGAGAAAAAAAAGAAAGAGAAAATAGAGACAGAAAGAGACAGAGAAAGTGAGAGACAGACAGTGAGATAGAAGAGAGTGGGACAGAGAGAAAGAGGGCATTAAAGAAAAGAGACAGAGAGAAAGAGATAGACAGAGAGTAGGAGAGAGAGCAAGAGAAAGAAAAATAAAGATGGATTAAGTGAGATAGACAGAGAGAGAGAGAGAGAGAGAGAGAGTGTAAGAGAGTGTAAGAAGGAAATAGAGAGAGAAAGAGATAGAGCACCAGGTCCCAGAGAGAGATAGAATAAAGCAAGAGTTAAAGCAAATGGGAGTTTGGAAAATTATCCTATTAAATTGAATTAAAGAGGCAGTCTTAATTTATCCTAAGAATGATGGATTCAGATAATTAAGAGTGTTAATGGGAAGTGGTTAGGAAGAGCGGGAAAAGAAGGGTAGTAGATATGTAGAAGCGCAGGAAACGGGAATGGGGGGTCAGACCCGAGCTCAGCACTTAGAGGGCCATCAGAGTTGAGTTTTTATGCGCCGGCCACACAGGGCATCGCTTTACAGCTGCCAGCGATTAGCGGTACGCAGGTTACAAGCAGGCAACCAGCTTCTCTGGCTTTCTCAAGGTGCTCTGTCACTTTTTCTCCAGAGAGGAAGGAAGCTGTAAGGTAATATGTTTAGCGAGCAGACATCCGATCAAAGCTGCTCTCAGTTAGCAAGCTTTTTGCGGCTTTGCGTGCCTGTGTGGTCAGGGGATGTGGCAGAAAATGAAAACAAACACTCCAAGCGAGTATCAGCACTTCTGGGTGTGTGTGTAAGTGTGTGTGTGTTTGTATTTGGGTTGAGTGGTGTTGGGACAGTTTGTTATTATAAGGCTAGTTATTCAAGCAGGACTGGGGTTTGAGTCCGTTCCCACATCAGCGAGTTTATCTGCATGTCCTTAATTCTTGCTGATGTGTCGGCCTTGGGCAGTGTGTGTGTGTGTGTGTGTGATTGAGGGGTTGTGTCATCAGTGGAAATTATCCTGTGGCCTCAGAGAATCATCATCGAGGGTTGTGCACAGGTGAGCGCTGAGCAATAAAAAATTAACTAGCATTGCCAAAGGAGTAAATTACACACTCTTGTTTTTTTTTTGAGATTTTTTTTTCAATATGGACGATTGTTTTTTTTAAATTGTTATAAAACTAATCTTTACAGTGAAGCCATGATGGCTAACATCTGTTAACTTACCTGTATGCTATATTAGTTGAAGGGAATTTAGGGGCTCAAATAATTTTATGCTACTTTTCTCCTTGAGGAAAAAAAAATATTACAAGGAGGTGGAAGAGAGAGAGGGAGAGAGAGAGAGAGGAAGAAGTGATGAACGAAAGGGTAAGAGAGAGAAGGGGTGACAGTGAGGGGAGGGAAAAAACAATCTCATCAAGCGAGAGGCCGTTTGCTTAGCAAGAGCTGACAGTCTTTGTGTATGTAAATGAAGAATTTAGACTAATGGAGTTGAACCATTTCTAATTTTGTGATGGCAAGAGGATTTTGATTGAAAGTAATTAAGCAAGCTAGCTGTAAAATTAATTAAAGCAAAAGGAGGGGGGATTTTTATTGGATTGGATAGCGATATAGCTGCTGTCAGGCAGGGGGACAAATGGGGGTGACCTGGATTCGCTGCCCTCCCTCCTCCCACTCGGGACTTTTATGTCACTTTAATCTCCTTAGAGCGGCTGGTGTGCATTTGTTCGAAATAATCAAGGAAATATGGTCAGAAATTGTCAGCTTTCAGATCTAATTTACCTGACAGCCTTGCGAAAAGTATGTGTGTGTGTGTGTGTCTGTGAACGCGTGCAGCACTATCTTTTTTTTTTTTTTTTTTCTCCTCCTCTTCTCTCTCGTCTCTCTCTTCAGTTCGGCAGAAAATGCTTTTGACAGTTTGGAGACGTCTCGGCTCCTCAGGAATAAACGACGAGGAACCTGAGCAGGTCAAGATGAACCCTTCAATGAGCCGGTGCCTCGGTTAAGAGAGTCGCGTAAACAGTTTGAGTAGTGACAGCAGTAATTCGCTGAGAGCCGGCGAGCCACAAGTTTCACTTTGTCTTGCTTTGACTTCCTGTCCGATCCTTGAGGATTCTCCATTCAGGAAGTCCTAGATAACTTTATAACACAAAAGGCCCACACCACAATGCTAGGGTGCAAACTGAATTATACTTACTTACTGTACATTTTATAGCACTCTCTCTTCTGAAATAAAATTAAAATACATCATATCTTAGTGAGACAATGGCAGTTATATTGAATAAGTGGTGTGGTGCCCGGAGGCAAAGATAAGAAAAGAAATACTCTTGTTCATTAGTTCTAAGAACCGCTTAAGAAGAGTCCTTATAGTAAGCAGAAGTTACCACCTCATAGAACCTTATAGTAACCAGAAGTTACCCTCGAGAACCACCCTAGGTTATGAGATAATGTGTTCTAATTGTTTCTTTATTTTTTTATCTTACACTTTATTTTGGGAATGCTACATCCCACTCAATGTAGCCCATGCTAGCCAGCTACAATTACAATTCATTTTGATAGCACTGACAGCTAGCTGGATTGTGTTATGTTCACAATCAGACTCGAAAGGCACTCTTTTGCCGCAACAAAAATTTTATCTTATTTAATAGCAGCTTAACACAATTTATTTCCTTTAGTTTAACAGGTGCTAGCCAGCTAGCTTCATCCTTTACTATAGACCCTTATGCTCCTGTATGTTTACCTAGCATACTCTTTTGCCACACCAGCTATCTTGTTTAACAGCAAGATACCACAAATTGGCTTTTTTCATTCCCCACTTCACTTATTCACTTGTTGCTAACAACCAGCTAGTTAAATTATTAATTTTATTCTACTGACAGCTAGCTAGTATTGATATGCCAAGTTTGACTAGCATACTTCAAACTATAGCTCGTTTAATAGCAACTTAACTTGTAGCTAGAGTTAGCTTAATGTTTCTTGCTCCAGTTACGTCCCCTCAGTATGAACAGTACCAACCAAACTGGCTTTATGCTTTATTTTACGCTAGTGTTAGCGCGCTAGCTTTTTATGTTTACGGACAGGCTTTTTCCATCCTAGCTAAATCTAGTTTAGCTTTATAATCTCCGATCGACTGTTTCTTCCTAAGTGAAACCAGCTAGCTTTTTATCTTTACTTCAAATGCTTCACTTTTTCCCAACTTGTTAAATAATAAGCTAATACCTTTTTTAGTAAGTAGGTTAGAAAGTGAGCCTGTAAAAATTCAGTAAGAAAGGGGGTAAAAGGCTAGTTTTATTACAGCATTACAGCTTCCTCAGGTCTGAGGTATATAGGAACAGGAGGCACTGATGGAAACTGGAAGTCACTCTGGTTTATAACTACTGGAATACTGAGGGCCTCCTGCTTTCACTCAGGTGTCTGTCAGCAGGCTTACGATTAGGAGCTATTCATTATAGACGCTGACCTAGGTAAAGAAAGCAGAGTGTGTAGTGTGCAGTGCTTCTAACAAGATTAAACCGCTCTGAAAACCCTCACAGAGACCCTCTTTAGAGATCCTTCCGTCACCCACACATACATACATACACACACACACACACACACACACACACACACACACACACACACACACACACACACACACACACACACCCTAATATCCGGTCTCTTTTACCAATTAATATAATAAAAGATGGGACAAAGAGCGTCCATGATTTTTCATAATTAAACTTGGCTGTCTCTAGAGGACGCTGTGCTTCAGTTGTCTCCGGTCGCGCATCAACGAGCCCCCCAGCGCCCCCAACTCTCGGCCCCTGGGTGAGATGCAGGCATGGCGGGAGTGATATTGCATGAGCACGTGGCCTTGCACACACACACACACCGCCGGACTCGATCATAATGGAAAGAGTGCGTCTCTCCATCTGCTGTGAACTGACGAGCGAAAAGTGAGACGAACAATGGCAGTGTCCACAGAGTCGCTCCGATAAAGCAGCTTGCTTTCCGCGTAATCTGCACCAAATAAAATAATGGGAACCAGTTAATGTCAAATACAATTTTGCAAAATATTTTAAGATAAAAAAAATTATTTTGTATTATAATTATTTACATTTAAATATTTATACAGTATTAATAATTTTTTGAGACTTTTTTAATTAACTTGTCCAGTTATTTAAGTAAAATTCAATAACAGGTTTATCATCCCAAAGACTAAAACAGCTCTAACGGCATGCGATAGTTATTTCTATCACATTCTTTAACAATAATCAGACTCACAGGCTTCATGACAAAAAACCCCAGGGAGCCGTAAGACCCCGTTCTGAGAGCCATTGCTTTAGTGGTTATGGAATACATAATATCAATGAGAAACCTTCATCCATGAATAGACTATGATTTTTTTTTTATACAGTGCTGAAGCTTTCATATATGTACTTTATATGTGTGTGTCTGCGCTTGTGTGTGCGTGTGTCTTTGGCAAAGGAAAAGAGCAAAAAGAAAATGAGCATTCCTTTCTCAGCTGCCAGAGCTGGCAGAAATTAGTTTCACACAATATGCAAATTTTTGCAATTGAAAAAAGAGCGTGTTTAAGTGACAGGTTGATATGTGATTAAACGACAATTAAAGTGCTGGAAGCGTGCGGCAGCAGCGGGTCAAGTGCTGCACGCTGGAGCTAAAAGGTAGCAGAGTATTGAGGTAACAGTCATGGGGGAGGCCAGGAACAGAGCCCAAAACAAATTAGCAGCTGCGTGGAAAGGCTGTCACGGCCTGTCAATATCACCAAAACAGTGCGAGAGAGAGAGAAATAGAATGAGATAAAGAAACCTGGGCATAACTAGACTAGAAACAGAAATGGGGTAGATGTGCAGTTGCCTTATGAAAGAGTAGTCTCTTGGCTGATCGCGTAACTGGTCATATTTCGCTGCGCCCTGCCTGTCGCTGGACTAGTCCACTCTGAAGTGTGTATTGGAGTAATTTGTAGTCTGCAGGGATTGCCGTTCTCTGAAAGCCTGTCCTGACAGCAGATGGTTGTGGCCTTTAATCCCCTTTGATGCTGTGCTGGGCAGTTGCTCCTGAACATGTCTTGCAAAGCTTGGAAAACTTGAGCTACTTTTCCTCTAACTGACCCCAATTGTCAAGGACCTGGCAGCTGTCACATTTTGTTAACTTTGTCTTAAGTGGAAGACTGAAGGGCGCAGGTTCGCCTGTCTTGTTTCTCTCTCTCTCTCTCTTTCTTCCTTGGTGACTTCCTGTTTGCTGTTCTATTATGCTCATTTCTCAAAGCTCTCGATGCACCCTGGCTAGTGGGACGTCCACTTTTGGAACACTTGAGCGCTTATTTTTAATCAAAAAATTATGGCGCCATTGTACTCCGTTCCCCTAAATTGGACTGAAGTTTCTGAGGGTGCAATATTGTGACCACAGATGGCTCGCGTTCCACTAAGAGGCTTAGCTTTCATCATCTTAATTATTTTCCAGCTCACCTTAATTATTGTCAATTATAAGGAATACGCAGGCATTTGCTACACTTCGTGTTAAGCCCACAGGTTTTGGTTTCTCAAGCGATCCATCTTGGACGGTTAGGGGAGAAAAGTCGCGCGCTTGCTAATCAGGGTTGCTTCAGCATATGTGATTACAAAACTGTGTTGTGTGAGGAGCGGGTATTTTAAATGACAACAAAAGACAAGACTTGAAGGAGGGGGGGTGTATTTTTCACTTTGAGACAAACATAGATCACTATCTGCAATCCTCAGCTACAAGTACCGGCTTGCTGTTTGTGTGTGTATGTGTGAAATGCATTGAAATTTACAGTTGACTGTTCTCTTTCACGATACACACACACCTTTGAAAATGAGGGGGGAACTTTGTATTAAACGTAACCGACAAAAATGAATAGGTCTGTAAAAATAAAAGGAGGTGGCGGAAACAAAAAGAAAGAAATATGCCCTTTCAACTGCTTTGAATCATATTTGCTTTTATCGCCGTTTTTATGATCTGCAGATCAAAATGAGGGCTTTCAGGTTTGGAGAGTTGTCCATTTGAGAGGGATGTGTGGTACATAAATCTTGCACTTGTGCAGAAAGTGCCTCTTTCGCACAAAGTCCCATGATGGCAGTGAGCTCACTAATGGAATTTTTAAAGAATTAAGATGCCTGCTTTCAACTGTTCCTTACAGAACGAGCTCATAACCGAATACGTCCGCTTCGACCTCGTGACACTCGCTGTAAGTTCATATAAAGATGTATTGAGAAGTCCCTGGAGAAGACGAATAGCACAAAAGAACGCTTGTCTGCTTTGCTGCAAGTCGCTTAACAATTGTAGCGTTTAAGAATAGACTGGTATTAAACGGCGGTGATTAAATTAAAAATCACTCACCCAAATGTTTCACTGTGTTGGCACCATTATCACCTCGGCTTCTTATTAATTCTGCACTGTAAATAGATTCAGGGCTGAACTTTAGCGTAACCCGTGTCTTCCAATTTGCCTCTTTCCTCTCAACTAGCTGCGCGATCCTAATTAGAGAGAAACCGTAGAAAGGGGAAGAAAAAAAAAAAAAGACAGTCTGTGTAGTTGTGGCATGTGATTGCGCTGGAGTATCTTTATTTTCCCGTTCATAAAAAGACTCGGTGGTAATCAGAGTGTGTAGCAAGCCATCTGTTTGATTTTAGAATATGTGCTTTTCTGTGATGGGATTGTAACAGGAGCGTTTACCATAATCATGGCATAATCTTTTCGCATTAGCTCTCCCTGATGCTCTTAGCTAATGGGGGGGGGGCAGATCCTGCCTAAGGTGTCGTTCCTCTCGCACCTGATCTTCAACGGATAGAAGACTATTTCAGGACTGAAATGCGATTGTTTTAATACTTTAATCCACCTGTCCTTGGCATTCAGGATTTTGCAGAAGGTAATTTTTTATGCTGACTGCTTACCTTCGTAGTCCTGGGTCAGAAAATTTATTTTTATTTTATTTTTTTAGAATTTTACCCTAAACCCCAGAGAATCATTTTAATTAAGGATTATTATTTCATCGTATCTAAGTGATGAGGCACTGATTTGACTCATTTAGCTCTTCGGGCATGGCTCGTCATCTGCCTGTCGGACACCAGCAGTGATGGCTGGTTGGCACAGCGATAGCTCCCCCAAGGGACAGTTAACCCTCAGAATTCCCCTAGTCGTTGTAGTTTTTAGTTAGAGGGCAAGATGGGTCTAGGGGTCACTAGTCAGCTGGGTGCAGGGTTGATAATAATGCTTGCTGATGGTTTCAGAAATCCTTCATTTGTAAGAAGAGGAGGCTTATTAAGCGGCAGGCAGGCGTACAGGCACATTAGGGTCCAGAGGAAGCCGTAGCCGGTGAGAATGCATTAGAGAGGATGCTCCGTTCTCCCCTCCTGTCCTCCTTTTTTTTTTTTTCCTGATCTAATGTACTTTCAGAGGAATTGGAAATAGGGGTCAATAATTATGCATTTTAATTATTAACCTGCCTCCTCCTTAATTGTGCTTTTTAAAGCCTCTGCGCACAGACATGATACTTTATTGCTCTGTTGGTCTGGGCAAGCCTGGGCCGGATCACTCTACTATCAGCCATAACCCACCTTTATGTTAGTGCACCATAATGGTGTGGCTTTTTTACTGCGGCACAAAGCACTTCGCCTACTGTACGGCTTTGAACCATGTGTGTGTGTGTGTGTGTGTGTCTGTCTGTGTGAGCCACTTTCACTGAATCATTTTAATTAGAAGGCGATTGATTGACAGAATAGCTCTGGGTGCCAAAGAATTGATATCCAGAAGCCATACTTGTCGCTGACCTCAATACACACAAGAATAAAGTCATCAGTGAAAGTATAATTGTTGCAAAATGATCTATATTTATATTAATGAATAGCGGTAATACTAGCGATAAAACTTCTAGTAACTGTACTGTGGGTGTGCGGAGGCCAGTCACGCCTTCGCAATACTTAAGTGCATTTTCCTTTGCTTGTCTTGTCTTGAATTTAATTACCAGTTTATCATTTAAATCCGAGCCGGTCTAAGGCATAAGTGAACTAAGCGGCTGTTATGGGCTCCTGTGGCCACCAGTGGGCCCTCAAGAGTACAGATTGGGATCTTTATATCTATTACAAAGTTGCTGTTTTTTTCATAAGTTATTTTTTTTGTGGTTGAAGTTGCAAATTTTTCACGTTGCTAATTTTTCTAACCAAAAGCAATTACCGCGGTTAACTGGTTCCCAAAAAATGCATTGTTTGCTGGTTTATTTTATTTATTTATTAATTTTTTTTTTCAGTACATCACTTTAATTATGCCAATTAGTACTGCAAGACTTTAAGCAATGTAAGCAACACCGCTACAACAAAAAAAATTGATAATGGGGGGGGGGTTCGATCGAAAGTGCACAAATAGTCAAGGATAATTTACAATAATAAGTCATTTTGACAGCACAGAAGGCCCCCCCCAAATAAAAATATGCCTAGGACCCATAGAGTTTTGAACATTTTTGCAAATAAAGGATTAAAAATAAAAATTAAATAGAATTAAAATGTAATTTCATTAAAAGTAGGATAAACTAAAGGTTTGCACATTATTCTGCTTGTAGGAACACAACGTTGTGCAAATCATATGAAGTAAGAGATTGTGTAGGAAATATTTCAGAATATTTTAGGAAATTTTTAAAAATATGCATATTTCATTAGATGTAGCTGACTTATCATCCCTAGTGTTAGACATTAACAGCACTTGGCAGACGCCCTTATCCAGAGCGACTTTATCTCTTTTATACATTTATCGCAACTTGGTGGTGCTGGGAAGTCCAACACATTTACCACCGAGCCACCATTTCCCCACAGCATGTTAACTAATTTGTATTGTCAAAAAAATGAGCAAGGTCCTTAACCCCGTCTCGCTCAGTTGTGAGCGTCTGCCAAATGGTGTAAATGACACCATATCTTGGATAATGTTGATCGTCCGCCACACGAGTCTCTACGAACAAACTTTTACTATGTTACTAATGTGGTAGAACAAACACGTTCCTACAAATGCATAGTTTTAAGTTTAGCCGGAACTGTCTGAAAAATGAATCCGAATGTAATTCGACAGCACTTTGCTTTCTGAAACTTGAGACAAGAAATTAAGAGCATACTTTGGAAAATATAACTTTTATTAGTTATATGTAAAGACTGTAAAGGTCACATGGGTGTATGATGTGTCTGGAGTCAGTTTACAGAGACGGAGCTCGAGAAGGCTTTTCGGATGAGGAAGTGCTTTATGATCATCAGTGGAGTCCAGTGTGCGCTTATTGCCCCCAGTGGGTGAGTGTAAGGCAGCATGTTATTTACTGTGGGAATGTTTGCTTTGGGACCCAAGCATGTTATTGTTGCCACTTTGATAACGGAGGAGGGGTGGATAGTGTCTGCTTGGGTAGCAAAAATTTAAATCTGTAAGGTTTACCTCAAAATAAAGCTGTTAAAACACGTCCCATCAATATGTAATCATTCCTAAACAGTAGGTGATTTTAAAACCCTATTTTACAACTTATTAATGTAGCACTTAAAAAGCGAATCGATAGAGACTGTGTGTGTGTGTGTGTGTGTGTGTGTGTGTGTGTGTAGCGGTGTTAGGTTCACCACTTAGGAACCGGCGCTGTCAAGTGTCTCATACACCTACAATTTTACAGTACATGGAACTACACTTTTACGCTGTCAGAGCCCCTGATCTACTTCTGCTGTGTGGGAGCTAAAGAGGAACATTGTAATTACTGTCTCAGAATTCATATAGCGATACATAAAATAGTATTTATCCAGTCTCATGTGCCTGGTGTCGGGGGCCGACGTCAGGGAGGAGCATGTTTTCGCACAATAGACAGTAGGAGCAATCGGGAGGAGTCGTGACTTCTGCATCTTCGCTGTCTCCCTCTTTGCCTTCGAAAACACCCCCCCCTCCTCCTTTATACAACCCCACCACCACTACCACCTCTCTTCTCAGCCATCAGTCAGACACACCTACGCACAAATAAACATAAAAAGCTAATTTGTTAGCTCCCTCATTTCAGAGGCCCAGGCACGGAACATTGTAGACGCAAACTAATGCTTTGTCAAATGTTGACACGTGTCGCAAACACGCTGCCCACAGCAGCACATTTATAAAGAGAGCAAGCAAAGAAAAAAAAAAAAAGAGAGAGAGAGAGGAGATTAGCCAACTGTTAGCCCCAGTACTGGCAGACCCAGTGGCAGGAAAGAAAAAGTCCCAAACACACATATTAATGGGCAGGAAATTAGATTTTTTAAATACAGTATAAAATCTAAAAATACAGTATAATTAGTATTAGACTCTAGTCTTATGTCCAATATTCACATCCATTCATCTATCCATCCATCCATCCATCTATTCCATCTATTAATCGAATCATCCAATAACCATCTTTTCGTATACCCACTGATACAACCATCCATGCTGCTGTTCCTCTAGGCTTTATCTGTTTGTTAATTATTTATTCATATGCGTATCTACTGTCCTCCGTCCAACCGTCCTTCTATCCATCCATCTATCTCTTTATGATTTTCTAGTTGTCTATGTCCTTCTATCTATTCATATATATATATATCAATACATTGATCCATCCATTTATTAATTTATTCATCTATTCACCCATCCATCCATCTATCCATCCATCCATCCATTTACCCAAGTCCAGTATCATCATTATGCCCTTAAGAGAAACTCACATTAAGCATAAAATTAGGAAACAAAGTGCACACACCTCTTAATACGTGAGCACCTCCAATATGCTGATGTTTTCTTTTGCACACTATGTTTGCTAAATTGCCTTTGACTGCATGCATCGGTAATGGAACTTTATGTCCTTGCACAAAGGACAGCGAGTCCGTTTCAGTTAAGGCCTGGTCCATCTTCTATGGCTGGCTTTCACACGACTTTTTTTCCCCTCTAATACTCTTGCTTATGAATAAATGAAGCCTATGAAGCATTTTTTTTCCATATTTGTGTAAATTGCTTTAAAAGCATTTTATCATGTCATAAAAAAGCGCAATTGATCTGCAGAGCTCGGGCCATTGGGCAGCTGTGTGTTTTGTTAATGGCCACTTTGCTCCAAGCAGCTTATTAAAAAATTTATATATAAATGCTAAAATTGCATAAATAATTTAAGCACAAAGTAAGCATTTTTGTTTCAGTCGGGAGGTGGTGGGGAGGGCGGATATTGAAAAGTAGACTGAGTTTAGGATATTAAGCTTGGATAGACGATCAGTCATATGTATATATATGCATAGATCACATCTAAACATAGGCAGTCGCGAACGTCTAACACACACACACTCGCATCCACATTTCATGCACAGGCACAAAAATACATATATTTTTTGATGACTTCGTTTCTGCAAGCGCGGAATGTCACCCATATCCTGGTTGATTGTACTTTCGAGTTTTATGATGTTTTTTCATTGATTTGTTTCCCCGGCGCAGCTGCCGACCTCTATTGAGGGACGAACGTAATCAGCGCTGACGCAAATTAGATGGTTATTCGTTTCGAAAATTGACAGAAAAACAATAAAAAAGATGAAATGCTCCCAAATCAATAGATATAATGAAATTCAAATAATCCGAGAGATGAGGTCTCCATGGCAACTGATAATGTGGAAAAGAAAACAATTTAATAAAGGACAGACACGCTTTGAAAACAGATTGGGGAGGGCTGTAAAGCGAGAAGCAGATGAGATGAGGGCAGGTGGGGGGGGCAGGAAAGACAGAGAAAGATAGACAGAGAGAGAGAGAGAAAAAGAAGAGAGAGAAAAAGAAATAGAGAAAGAATGAGGGGACGTTTGTGGTGGCTGCATGGCAGGTCCTAGTGGTTGTTTCTCTAGTGTGAAGGATTTGTGTCTATCTCAAGGACGCCCGAATAATTAGAAAAGTGTGCAGGGCAGAAAGTGCAGATTCAGGTTTTAATACACAAAAAAAAATTATTTCAGGAGCAGTCAATCGGAAAACCATTTGTTGGTGACCTTCCTGAGAGGCCCCCTGGTACAGGGCAAGATGGAGGCTGCGTGGCAGGCCAGGCTGAGTTATGGCATATTTGTGTTTTTATAGTGGCACAGGGAATGGAGAATGGAGCGGGGGAGGGCTCTGTGAAATGGTGGGGGGCTACGAGACCACAGTGGAAGTGTATATGTATGTATGTGTGTGTTGCTGTAAAAGTCTGGATCGCTGTTTCTAAAGAGGTGGGAGGGGGCAAAATAAGGGGGAACTTGCAGATGTGGCTGTATTTACAGATCAGTTGTCAGAAAAGCCATTTAGAAAGGGACAAATCCCAGCACAATGATAGCAGAAATACATGTGTGTGTGTGTGTGTGTGTGTGTGTGTTTAAAAAAAGAAGAAAGCGCAATGTTAAGCACGCGGGAAGACAGGAGTTGTTCAGTTATTATTTTTTTCAGGATCTGGTAGAGAATAGAACTAAACTGTTCCACCAGGTCCATTGAAAGACACATTTTCCCCCCACATAATCCGCCACTACCCTGCATTGTTTATTCTGTTTATTAAAAAGTGATAAAAAAAACGAGTCAAACCTGTCTTGCTGTCAGTTTGTGTCATTCAACACTAACATGGAGATCCGGGACAATGTGTCCTGTTAGCAGCCGTCATTATCCTGTTCAGAGCAGTAGGTAAATGAACACTGAGGGTACAGGGCAGAGCCAGAGAGGCACAAGACCTGGTTAGGGTACAATCTGCTGCTGTTAAGCTATAAACATGAGGAGAACTTAACAAAGCTTGAGAGAGTGTGTGGACAAACAAAGACAGTGTATGTGTGTGTATTGTAAGAGTATAGGAGACTGATGCACACTGCTCGTGTCTGGGTGAGGGCACACAAAGCTTTCTATTACACACACACACACACACACACACACACAGAGCTCACCCTCCCATCTGAGTCGATGCCCTGCTCTCGTTCCACATTATTTCCCCGGGACGGACACACCTAGTATTTGATGAATAATAGTTTTTCAGGTCACCCTTGAAACCTTCCACTTACGGTAATGTGCAGTTTGGGGGGGCGGTCCGACCCGTGATATTAATTTGAGGCTTAGTCTCAAATTCTTCTGTGGAAATGCGCTGTCTCAGCGGCAGAAAGCTGTCATCAGGGCAGCTGCGAGGCCTGACATTAATATTGCGATGTGAAAAGTGGCCCGCATGTAAGAGAGAAACTTGAAATTCTTCGCTGAACAATAACTCGGAGCCTACAAATCTGGCAGGCATGTGTCAATGAGGCAAACATAAGCTTGGGGTTTTTTTGCATCCCAATCGATCACTTGGGGGGCAAAAAAAAAGCACCAACATGGAGCGAGATGGTGAAATGTGAGAGCAGGGCATCTGCTTTCGGTGTTGCGAGTGTGGAGTTTGTGGCACATGTTATCAGTGTCAACATGCAGCCGTGCATGGTCTCTCTCCCTCCCTCCCTTTCCCTCTTTCTCTCTCTCTCCCCCTCTCTCTCTCTCTTCGTATCTATGATATTGCCCCTGCCCATGGCTGCAACTCGCTCATTGACTCTGTGTAACTCAATCTGAGAGGCTGGAGCCTAGCGGAGTGGGCTCGTCCGCCGTGTTCTCCTACAGCCTGGACAGTCAGCCACGCGCTCGGCACACTGAAGAGAGCAGCTTAAGTGGCCTCTCTCTCTCTCTCTCTCTCTTTCTCTCCTCTTCTATCTTCATCGCGCTCTCTCTTTTCTGAGTTTTTTTTTTTTCCATAACGGCTGTAGAGGTAAAGAGCAGAGGGTGGTGAAGGACCCCTACTGGTAAAGTGGGTAAACACGCACAGCTCTGACATCTGTGCTGCATGAACGAGTGCAAGAGACACAAGGAGTAAGGGAGAGAAAGTACAGTAGGAAACGAGTGCGAGGCGTGTGGGGAGACGGGGGGTGAAGATGCCGTGCTTCGTGGAGAGAATTCCGCCCGAGCGTCAGAGAGAGGTGAGACGCAAACAGAAGGGCCGTCTCTTGCCAGGTAAGCCTTCAGCCAGACACAACACACACTCAGAGCGAACTCTAGACACACACACACGCACGCACACACACACACTGGCTGAGGTGCTGCTCAAGTCAGGTGTGATGTCAGAATGTGTGATAATTCCAATGTGTTTGCAGCACAACCTACACAGAAGTGATACAAAATCCAAAAAAAACCAAAAAACTATTATTTTCCCACTTCTGGAAAAAAAGAAGAAATGGAATAAGATCAGAAAGCGTTATTGTTTTAAAAAGTAAAAAAAAAAAAATGTGTCAAGCTTTGACACAAGCTTTGGTCCTTTTCCGCAGGTCTGCTGTGTACGAAACAGGCCTAATTCTTCAACAAATGAAAGAGTTCCCAAGAACTAATCGTTTAGCTGTCTAATCTTTCCATGCTTTCGGTCTGTGTTGGTTTTGGATTAGCTGTTGTGTACTTTTTCCTCTCAAATTGTTGTTCTTAATTACCACCCATGCCTGTGAGAAGGATGGCAAGGAATTTCTCAGCGCTCTGACATGTGGTGTTATTTGCCCAGCTAAGCGGCTCCCTGCTAGCATGAAGGAAGCTCTCAGCCCCTGTGCTTAGATACAGATGTTCTAAGGATTTTTCTCGAGCACCAGGGAACATAGTCGGGTTTGTATTTGCGCCTGCTTTTGGCTCGGATGTGCGGTGTTCTGGCTTAATCCAGTGCGCCTCTTAATTAAACTTTCCCTTTAGTTAAATAAATACAGTGTCTCCAAAACTAAACACGTATTCGCGTGGAGTCTCTCAAGGCTCAGGCCAGAATAGGCTCAGTGCAGGGCCTTCAAAACATACCATAGATATTTATATACATGTATATAGAAATATATGTGTGTGTGTGTGTGTGTGTGTGTGTATGTAAATAATGTATTGTGTGGATATTTTTATATATAAGGGCTGTGCAAAAATATTTATACAACTAACTATCGTAATAACCTTTTAAAATGATCTTTTTTTTTATGTTTTACAATGAACAATTTATGTTAATGTGATATTTAAACCTTTAGTTTAAATTAACTTCCTTCTCTGCACCTGTCGCTGACACATATGGTTATTTACTCGGAATTTAGCATGGCGGAAAACATAAGGAAACTCCCGACTTTGTATTTGTTGGTTTTGGGCCATTTGTCTTTTTTTTTTTAAGTATTTCAATGGATTATAATATGTATTACATTGCAATATATCAGGGATATATGGTATCGTGACCCATATATCGTGATATGTATCGTATCGTTTGGCCCCTTCTGAAACTTAGCCCTATTTTATATATATATATACCTATTATACATATATGATGCTGACAAGCATCAAGCTCTCAATGATGCTGAAAGCAGACCTGACTTGGTGTTGGACTTTCTGTAGTGATCTGCCACCAGTTCTGATCGAAACAGTCCCACCGGATTGTTTTGTTTGTACTTGTATGTGTGTGTGTGTGAGCTTGCGCGCGTAGGCATGTTTGCGTTTCCGTCCGTGCACACACTCGTGCAAGGTTTTACTAAGCAGATATTTCCCCTGTTTTCACTCTGAGCCACGGGAGATTGATGACTGAATTGTGGAGTACATGTTAACAGTAACTGCTGATTTATTGAGATACTTAGGGTAAGTGAGGCAGCCCTGACTCAGAGGGGTGGAACAAGATATAGTCCTTTTAGCTTAATGCAAAAATAGAGCCTTTTTAAGGAATAATTGTGATTACTGCTTGGGGGGTGGGGGTTGGTTTGGGGGGAAGCGCAGCAGAGGGAGGCTTTTAACTTGAGGAGAGGTGAAGGAACCACAGGGGAGACACTTTGCATTTTCCTAGAATTTGTTTTGCATTCGATTGCAAGTTCCTGCCGCAGTTTTAGGTATTGGGGTTGGTGTTGCTTTTTGTCTTCTGAAACCACACTCAAACAAGTTTGCATATTTTTTGACATACAAAACACATAAAAAGTGTCCCATTTGAAAGAAATCAGTCTCAACTTGCCTTTAGTAAGATTTGGAATCCACTTTAAAGAATCGTCTGACTTTCAGTCTGACATCCCTGCACTTCTTTATATTTTCTTTCCTCGCAGCACAGAATAAGGAATGGCACTTTCCCTAAAGAAGAGGAATGGCTTTTTTTTTCCAAACCACCTTTTAGACTGAGTGAAATGTTTTCCCAGTTCGCTCAGGGACGACTTTATTTCTTAGCAGGGATTTAACACTCACTCAGTACCTCCATAAATACAAGCTTCCCCAGCAGCCCAGGAGCCATAACTCATGCTCTAACTCTCAGGCTAACCAAACTCATATAGCAGAGAGAGCTTTGTTTGGCTTAGTTTCTACTCGCTAAAAACCCTTCAGATTACCGCCTCAGCCGCCCTCAGACCTCTTCGTCTACAACACAAGTACATGAACATTCACACCGGGGTTAAATTGAAGACTAGGCTGGTTGACAGTAAGGCTGCTATTGCTTAATGAACATGTAACTGGTGGCACCTGTTGAAGTCCTGTTGTACCACATCATTAGTGACACTATACTTGTGGCGAAAAAACGCCCACATAGAGCTTTGCGGCTACACAGTCATTTATAAAAGCAAACTTTTCAATTTCAACTTAAACTTTTACTTAAGTAAGAAATGAAATGTCATTCTTATTTCTTTTTATACCACAGCTATTCGATAAAACTTTACAAAACACTTCGCATCGCACGCCACCAGCTCAGTTGCAGTTATTTCCTGTTTGCATTTACGTTTTTCAGTGACAGACTTTTACTTGCCACAAATTTCACACTCCTAATAGTAATAAGAGAAATAATTTCATCTTATCAGATCCTGAAGAGGAAGTTTAGAAAAAAGTTTATAGCTGACGAACCCGTTCCATATTTACTAGTTTTGGATTTCAGTATAAAAGTTTTAATTAGCACTAAATGTACTTTATTTCAGTCATTTTATTAAACGTTTTTTTCACTGTCAACAACTATGGCAAAAAAAAAACCTCGAAAAAACTGTGTATTGGCAAAAGGGCCACACGATATTATACATGGGTCCCAATACAATATCTCATAATATATTGCAATATAATACTTATTCCAATACATTACAATACTTTAACAAGTAAATGAGTAAATAAATAGCTAAAAAAACACAAATATGAAGGCGGAGGCAGACTATTTTTTCCGCCATGTTTAGACGTTTAACAAGCACTGAGGGGTTTTAATTAAATTTTATGTGAATGTAAAATGTATCAGTACTGAAGGTTAGAATATTTTATACACAAACATAGGAAAGATAACTGTGCAGCTTTGAGTATATTTATTGATGCTCAGAGATAAATAGTATGACATCATCCTCTACTAATTCGGTTACTAATGATAGTGTGATAGGGTCCATGGTGGATTGTTTTGTGATTGTTCTGGACAGACACCCTTAATCAGGTTGACTTACATTTATTTTATTATTTATTTTTTGTCCATCTGAGCAGTTGAAAGTTAAGAGCCTTGTTCAGGGGCCCAGCAGTGGGAGATTACAGGTGCTGGGCTTTAAACCCATGATTCTCTTTCTGAGGAGATCTCTTTCTTAATCTGTGTAAAAGAAACAATGCTCTCTCTCTCTCTCTCTCTCTCTCTCTCTCTCTCTCTCTTTTTTTCTCTCTCGTTCTCTCTCTTACTCTTCTCTCTCTCTCGCTCTCTCTCTCATGCTCTCTCACATATTCTATCACTCATTCTTTCTTTCTCTCTTACTCTCTTTTTTCTCTCTCTCTCTCTCTCTCTCTCACTCTCTCTCTCTCTCTCTCTCTCTCTTTCTCTCTCTCTGTCTTTCTCCCTCAGGGCCTCTGATTGGTTACGATCTTTACTCTAGTACTTTTCCATTTTTCTCTCACCTCCCTCAAAGTGTTGCTAGGAGTTATATATATGTTACTCAGGTAGTCAGTAGTTTTTTTTTTTGCTTGATCCTCTCTGTTTGATCTGTGTTTCCTCCCTAAGAGAGAGCGATCCCAAAGACGTTCTTTTGAAAAGGAGACATCGCTGAAAATGTGCCGTAGCAGTTTATTACCCTGTGTGAAAACAAAAGCTCTCGTAGCTTTCTCTGCTAAAGCACAGCCTCTGTGTAGCGCTTTTCATCTCTGGCTACCTGTTAGAGCAGCTGCTGCTGTTCATTTGTTTAGACTCTTTTACACCGTGTTATTGATGTGCCCAAGACACCAGAAGCTGATCAGTGGGAAAAGGTGTGGCGCATGTCCAGGCTGATACCCTGGCTGGTGCCAGTGCCTAGATTTGACTCTCACGTTGTGGATTGATGTCTGGGAAGCAGCAGGGGCTTCGCTGTACCTTTATTACACATCGGCTGGATACCAAACTAATTTGATAAAGCAGCACTTAATACAGAGCGCACATGCTGCCACCGCGCCTGGCTCGCTTACAAGTGTGTCACGCCACCTGGCAAAACGCTGGCACCAGGCTTCGGCGTGGAACACGACGGAGGAGAGACGAGCACCTTGCATGAAAGAGAGGGAGGGGAAAATGAGTGGAAAATAGAAGGTGTGGAAGAAAGGTGGTAGAGAGAAGATGAGGGAGGATGACAGATATTAAGAAAGTGGAAAAACTGTTGAGGTAGAAAAGAAGGAAACGCACGGAGAGGTTGCTTTGGTAATTACTAGCTCTGTGCCCAGGCAGTGGAGGCCAGTGTGTTTATGTGTGTGCGTGTATGTGTGTGTGTGTGCTTCAGGCCCTGGTGCTCTGATAATGAAGGGTTAGTGTTGCAGTTCTGACAGTGTTAATCTCCCCATCGCTCTTGGCTGAAATTTACCCTGCTGGGGAGAGAGCGGCAAGCCCACCTGACAGCGCAGTTTACCCACAGCCTGACACCCTCTGCACACACACTCGCACACACTTACACTCACACTGGGACCGGCTTTCAGCACCCATCCTCATCTCGAAGACAAAAGGAAAAGAAAAGAATAAAGGGATAGATCAAAGAGGGGAAAAACTTTATCTTTTCTTTTCTTCTCGTCCTATTTAAAGTTTGCGAAGAGGCATTGAGGCAGGAGCGCAGGCGCAGCTGCATGATTATGCATGGCGCCATATGGCTGCACTAGTGCTGGGACTGGGTGTGTCCAGAGAGGAGATCAGCATTCATGCATTAATCCTCCCTCACATATGCAACACACAATTCATTAAGACTAATGAATTAATGAACGAGTGAGTGAGTGAGTGAATGAGTGAGTAAATGAATAAGTAGATGATTAAAAGGGTGAATGCGAGTGATTGAGTGAGTGAGAGTGAGTGAATGAATTAGTGATTGAGTGTGATAAAATGATTAAGTGACAGTGAAATGGGCTAAAAGAAAGTAGAAAAGTGAACTTACTGATGATTGAGTTAGAGTAAAAGGGTGATTGTAAGTGAGTGAGTAAATGAATGAATGAATGAAATATTTAATGAGTGAGTGAGTGAGTGAGTGAGAGAGTGAGTCAATAAATTAGTGCAAGAATGAGTAAAAAAGTAAAGATACTAAGTTAGAGACTGAATAAATAGATGATTGAGTAAAAAGGTGATAGTGAGTGAGTGAGTGAGTGAGTGACTACATGAGTAAGTAGGTAAATAATTAGGTAAGAGTGAAAAAGTAACGGATAGAACAAGTAAAGGATGTGAACAGATGAATAAATGAGAGATACGAGAGGGAGATAGAAAAGTAGGTAAGTGAAAAAAGAATTTAGCAAGTTAAAGATTGGGTAAATGAGTGAGTAGGTAAACAAGAAAGGGATAGATAGAGTTAGAGAGTGAATGGGTGTGTGAGTGAGTAAATGACTGAGTGAAGATAGACTGAGTTAAAAATGTAAATGGATAAGTGAAAAAAAGAGGGAAAGAGAAGAAAATAGAAAAGTCGGCGAGTGAAAATAAAAAAAATAGCGATAGTAAGTGACTGAGCAAGAGAGCAAAGAAAAGCAAGTAGGTAGGCAAGGGATCAAGCGAGCTAGAAAGTGGATAACAGAGAGAAAGAGAGAGAGAGAAAATAGAAAAAGAGGTGAGTGAGAAAAGAAGATAAAGAGTGAATAAGTGAGTAAGGGGGTGAGCAAGAGAAAGTGAAAGAAAAAAACAAGAAAGTAAGTATAGAGGTTAGGGATAGAGCGAGTTAGAGAGTGGATAGGTAAGCGAGGAAGAGAGAGAGAGACAGACAGAGAGAGAAAGAGAGACCGAGAGAGAAAGAAAGAATAGGTAAAATAATAAGTATGAAAAAAATTTAGCAAGTTAAAGCGTAGCTATGTGAGTAAGTGTGTGTGAGCGAAAGGAAAAGGGGAAAAAACAGAAAAAAGAACAAGTTAGAGAGTGGATGGGTAAGTCAGGGGAAGAGAGAGAGAGAGAGAGAGAGAGAACCAGTTCAACCTGCTGATTGTATATATTTCGAGTTCAGATGCACGGCGTGACACAGCCTTGATTAAAAGTGATATTTCTGACACATTAGGATGCGTGTGGAAGTAACCTTCTCCAAAGCCTTCATTATTAGATGCATGACAGACTTGAATATTTATAAAATACCTTTTAATAATTAATAACAGCAATCTGCTACAGTAATTCATCACATTTGCACTTCAGCGGAGTATCGGTTTCCACTTTAAAATAATAATAAGCCGAACCTTAACGCAGACGAAAGGCAAAATTGCAACCTGCACTTGTCTGGAGCTCATCATAAGCTTCAGCGCATTTATGACATTTAGGTCAATGCAAAAAAAAAAAAAAAAAAAAAAAAAAAAAAAAAAAAGGCAGTGTTAATGATTTGTGTTGTTCTCGCACTGTTTTTTTTTTTTTTTTTTTTTTTTTTTTTTTTTTTAGCATCACTTCGACTACACCTCTTTTTGCACTGCAAAGAAGAAAAAGAAGAAGAAGAAAAAAAAGGCTGTTGTGCTGTTTACTTGTTGTGTGGCTTTAGTTTGCAGGAGGCAAGACTGCATAAATAAAATCAGGAAACCGAAATGTTTTAGTGTAGAATATACAAGAAGCTGTTGTGGTTTTATCAAAAGCAAATTCTTTGTTTGAGTCAGCCAGCAACACTTCCTTTATGTGTTTCTCTGACCAAAATAGCACACGGTTTCAGTAAAGTTGCACTCTACCTCCTCGAGCTTTTTTTTTTTTGGTTTGTTTCAATTCGTGAAACGTTAAAACAGTTTTTTTACTTTATTTTTTTTATTTTACGATCAAACTTCTGTTTTAAACCCGGATTCTAATATAAAGTGTATGTACATGAGCATACTGTCATTATAGACGAATAAACTGACACGAATTAGACATGACCTACAGCCGAAGGGCCAGACACACACACACACACACACACACACACACACACACACTAACACACACAAACACCTCTTTTGTAAAAATGATAACCTTAAATTGTTACTCTTCCTACACTAAAACCTACCCTTAACGTACGTTTTTGTCTTTTTTTGTCCCTTTTTCTTTTAACCTTTTATTGTCACGCATCTGTATAAAAAAAAAAATTTTTTTTTAAATTAAATAAATAATAATTAGCTTATTCTGGGTTCCACCATGTTAATTCCAATTTACAAGCATTTAAATCGAAATAAAATCATATTTATATTATAAGACTTTTTTTTTTTAAAGGGAAAATTTGTCATACTATGACAAGGCAGGTATCATACAGTGATTATTCTCAAAGTGCTTTACATAATAGTTTAACTAAAATGATCATAAAAAATCACAGTAAAAACAGAGAAATTAAAATAAAAACAAAGATTTAAAATGAATGAAAACCGTTAAAAATATAAAATAATTATAGTCAGTTTGAACGTTTTAAGTCTGGATTTAAGCCAGCTGATCTGTTCTTGGTACCCTCTGTATGTCGAACTGACTTGAACCTAATGATCTGAATGATCTGATTGGTTTATATTTATATCTGTAGGTCCTGTAGGCCATTGAGTGATTTATAAACAAGTAAAAGTGCTTTAAAATTCATTCTAAATGTAATTGGCAGCCAAAAGAAAGTCAATTTTCTGTATTTTTTTATTATCCTCATGACATATCAAATCGTCCATGTTTAAACATTTGTTGCTAAAATATAAAATAATACTAAATTAGGTGAAATGATGACGTAGTAAAAAAAAAATACAAATTAGAAGTGGAAGAAAAACTGAAGTAAAGGAGAAAAAAAACACACGACATGATTTTTTTTTTTTTTTTAAGAAAAAGGACACAGGACAAAGAATTTCCTCCCCCATGTACCTGATGCAGCAGACATCTAGAGGACACCTGTAACTCATTCCTGCCTGCGTTAACTAAGAGAGAGAAGGAAAGAGAGAGAGAGAGAGAGAGAGAGAGAGAGAGAGAGAGAGAGAAAAGCAATGGCAAAGTCTGTGAAGCACAGCAAATGTTTTAATGGTGGCCGGGGATCGAAGTTGTCAACAAAGCTTCCTGTCTGGAAATGCTTTTTTTCTGTTTTTTTTTGCTTAAAGTCACCTCCTCCTCTCATCTGATGCAAAAGACGCATGGAGAAGAAAGCAGAATTTGAGGAAATTGCTTTGAAAAAAAATCGAGCGTGTACGAGCGCAGGGAGCCGCAAAACAAATCTTTAAGAGGTAACCTTGGAAATCAGTTAAGCTTTCCATCTGAGGTGGAAAAAGCCCCCCTGTTTTTTTCCACCACTTTTTTTCAAGGTGGAGGAAGTGATAGCTCAGTGTTTAAGGTGTTATGATCACACAATTATGGGTTTGAGTCCCAGAACCACCACCCTGCTATTGGTTGGATCCTAAGCAAGGATTTTAACCCTCTTAAATCTAGGATAAATGTAAGTCACTCTGGATAAAAGCATCTTGCCAAATGCCAGAAATGTAAATGTCGGCTGAATCTCACTAAAAGCTTTGTTGCTCGGCTTTATTGCATTTTTAAATAATAAATTAATAAGCTGTTAAAAAGTTTAAAGTCTTGTTTAACCAACTCCTCGATTCATTGTAGTGATTATGTTGGTAGAGTTAAACATCCAAACAGTTTTCAGGTTTAGGGAAAATGAGGTTGATGTTTATTTGGATGATGGTTTGGGAACCCAGTAGGAAGAGAGATATTTTCTTGCAAGATGAAAGTGTTCATCCTTGGTTTTCTGCTGAGTTCTTCGTCTCTGCCGTCCCCCTTCGTTTTCTGTCTCTCTGATTTCATCACTCGCGGCAGGTGGAGGTTTCTGCACTCCTAATTGATAACTAATCGAGCAGCTTGTGCTGTTTTTTCCCCCTGGAGGACGGGCCCTAATGGTGGCTTGGCTTGCTCAGCAGTGTGGCCCCGGAAACCTCTAAATGAAATATATCCTAGCAGATAATGACATGCACTTACACCAGGCAGCGGAGACCTCTTCACCTTCCCTCCTCCCTCCATCAGTTTCTCCTGGCCCTGGATTTCGCTCGCTCTAATCCTATGCATCGGCGTCGGGCACGGTTCCTCAGGGTGGAAATACAACAAGCCCAAGCAGTTAATCTTTATGAATACGGGCATAAGGACCCTTGAAAGGTGTCAGGAGGCTTTGTGCAGTGGCTTTGCCAGGCTCTGCTGCCAAACCGGCTGCCAAACCTGCTGCCAGACCTGCAGCCAACTCCTCACAGAGGTCCTGCCACCCAGCTCTAAGCTGCCAACATGGCTAATTAACCCCCACTGCCAGGGTCGTGCTCAATCTGGCTCCATCTGAGGCACTGCTTTTACACAGCAGCTAAATGCTACGGATTGTTTTAGTCGGCTCGACTAAGGAATTTTAGAAAAAGGAATGCTGGGCAGACTGATGTAGAACACAGATGGTTGTAATATCATAATTTCTGATTTTAATTTTTTCTGATTTAATTTTTTTTTTGTGGCTACCGGTTTCTTTCACTTCCTGTTAAATTTTTATACACGCGTTCCTTAGTTTTACAACAATCATCTAATGTAAAAGTTTTTGGTGATTTTTTTGATCCCTACTTCACACTGTAGGATATCAATTTTCCTAGAAGCAAACAAACATTTGTGACAACGCGGGTACTGTATGGTGGAATGTGGTTTTAAGCTGTCACACTAATTGCCTCTTCAGGTTCGGTGCTACTGTTGTGTCTTGGTTTGACGGTTGTCTTAGGAGAAGTCACACTGTAGGTAATTATTAAAATAATCTGATCGCAATGGCCGTTAAACAGCTATGCTAAACCAGCGGGTAAAGACAACAAAGTCTAGCGTAGGATTATAGAAACCTTTTAGACTTTCCAAATTCGTCACCGAACAAATCATGGCCTAAAGCACATATTAAGTTCATATGAAGCTCTCCTCCTTCTTCTCCGTAAGAATTTTTTTTCTTAGAATTGTGCATTTGCAGACTTAATTACTCCCCCTACAGCATATTTCCTTTTCCGCTTTGCATTTAAAAATATACAGTGGCATTTTGTGTCCATTGTGCTGCATGGTGTGTGTCCGTGTGTGCCTTTGTTATTTCAGGGCTTGTTTGTTTGCACTAGTCGTGTCAGGCCCTGGCTGGAGTATTGTACTTGGCTGAGGACTCCTGTCCTGCAAGACCAAGAGGAGGGGGTAGAAATAGAGGGGGGTCGGGGGTTGGCAGAAAAGTCAGAGCAGGTCCCTCAAGGTCGTCTGAAAGACAGCAAGGTCACACCAAAGTTTAAAAGCAATAAGTGCTTTATTGACAGCAAAAACGTGCAAAAAAATGGTGCATTCATTTGTTGAGCTTGTAATTGTTTTGTCTTGATGCACGTTGTCACACAAAGCATCGATTCCTGCAGGGGAATCTTAAAAAAAATATTAGAATCAGATAAAAGAGGGCAGGGAAGAGGGCAGTTCTTTTTTAATATCACTTCACGTTTTATTTGGCCTCCAAGCTTACTTAATCACTCAACATGGTGATTTTTCAGCCACTATTAGATGCTAGTTTGTGAGGTTATAAGTAAATCCTGCTTGTTTTTGTATATCTTTATATCCTGAGCTCTATAAAAATATATATTAGTTTTTAAGTTTGGGGTTAGGTATAAGTTCAGGTGCCCAATTAGTTGCCCCAGACAAGATCAGTACAACAAATGTCAGTCATGTGATAGTAATTCCCATCAAGCCGGGTTTGCCTCCAAAACCCGCTAAGAAACAAAAACTCCACCTCTGTTTTGGTAAATAACCCGATACTCACCCCTAACAACATTCTTGCCTCATTCGACACCCCAACCCAATCCTTTCCCTCAACCCCACTCCCTTTTAAAATGCCGTCTGCAGTGGCATTATTTTTAATCATCAGAACCCAGAAATTATTATTATCGCCTCTGACGCGGCAATTAAAACTTCAGGTCAGAAGCACAACGAGCGGTGATCAGCGGTGAAGCTGAGAAGTTTTAATTAGACGATCAGAACCATTAATGCACAAAAAAAGGTGTGCGCTGGGAAATTAACGCGAACGTCTTAATCAGGGTTACCAACTCCGAAGAGGAGTCAAGTGAACAGAGAGCAAAAAACAAATCATTTCCGCACCACTGGGACAAAACTCAATTAAATATGCATGCAGAAAATGGAAATTTGGAGCATCAGCACAGACTGTTGGAAAAAATTATGGCAAATCTGGACACGGGGTCGTGGACCTGCTTATTGTTATTCTTGTGTAATAAAAGTGAAAGAAGGGGCCAGATGCAGGGGACTGGAGGATTGGTCCATCAGTGACTTTCCGCTTGGCTTCCCTAAGCCCACGTTCACACCCTCTGGGGAGCGTTGAAATACACAAACACACACATACATCCTGTAAACTGTCAATTTCCTAAAATAAAAACAGAATTGCACTGTTTTCATTTTATTTTATATATGACAGGTTAGTCCATTTTTTGTGTATGTATAAACACACAGTCACACACCACAGAGCTTTAGATACAGACTTTTATTGGAAACAGAGCTCATGCAGGAACATACCGGGAGGCCGGCGTTGTCACTTAATCTGCCGAGGAGGTTATAATCTTATAGAGGTGCTTTTTTTAAAGACAGAAAGAAGACGGGATGAAACTGTGAAGCATGCTAAATAATGAAAAATAATCTCTCCCAATCCCGGTATTTCCCATACCTATGTTATATTAATTAACTCAACATATGACGGGGGTTTTGTCCTTGTCAGTCAAGCTATGCTGAAACCCCGACAGAATTCCCCACATTACAACACGCACACCCTGCGAGGATTGCGAGGCCAGACCGGAGATCAGGTTATAGATTTATAGACAGATGCCACAAGACTCTCAGTAAAGCTGAACACACACGGGAACTTAGCAGGCAGCAGATCTATGTTGGGAAGTAAGTGTGGTGTATTTTGGTATTTTCTAGAACATTTCGCCTTCAGGTGAAAATGCTAGGAGATGAACATATGTGTCACCTTTTACAATTGTTGGGGTAACCGTGTCTGTCAGAGAAGGAGAGAGAGAAAAGAGAGAGAGAGAGAGAGAGAGAGAGAGAGAGGACAGGACATGCCAATCTAAGCAGTCATTAACAGCCACTTCCCGACTCTGGCAGGCTGATTGCAGTCTGCACACGTTCACACAAATAATGCACTTCCAACAGCATTATTAGGATTTGAAACACCACTTGATTGGGCATGATATCATTCTGGCACATAAACAGAAGCTCTGCATTAAACACGCAGACGTGGAGAGTCTGGAGAGCCGTGACAATCTGACTTCAGGAGAGAGCATTCTTTGGTTTTGTGTTTTTTATTCCAGTCCTTTTTTTTTTTTTTAGAATTCTCCACAGCTATTTAGCGTCAGTCTGACAAAAAGCAGGACTTATGAAGCTTTGATGTACATCTCAGACCGTGTAGATAAAACCGGAGACCTTTCTCGCTCCAATTGTCGAAATTGTTTAAAATAGTCAGAGCTTCTTTTTTTTTCTCCCACAAAGGTTTTCTCCTTATACAGTAACGGGATTACCCGGCTTCCAGCCCTGCAGTCTTTCGGCGAAAATCTTGTCAGCGTTACAATAAACATATCCACTTAAGAAAAACGAGTTTGGTTTAGTTATGATGATCCCTGCTGTTCGGTTTATGAAGCCGAGGTGGACGAGCATCTTCGAGTACCTCCAAGACCCGACTGAATCGCTGTCGTTTCGCTTGCGCTTGGAAAAGCAGGTCAGAGGGTGGAATTAATAAGGCTTTGCTGCTTGTTACACCTTATTTTTGCAAACCTGAACGCCGGACCCGTGAGAGCTGGAAAGCCTCCCGTGTGAGTGCCCGTGCTTTCATCTCTGTCCCCGTAGATTTTATCTCATTGTACGCTATCATGCACACAAACGACTGGAGGTAAACAGCACGGTTACCACAGCGATCGGCAGCGTCTGCAAAAGCAGAGCCTCAGATCATCAGACGTTTAAAGCACAATCTATACACGTACCGTCCACTTACACCGGTACACCTTTTACATTCATGTACTGTAGTTATTTAGTCGGAACACTGCAGATTTTAATGCACAACAGAATAAAGATGTTATTATTGTTTTATTAGGTTATTAATGCAAAAAAAAAAATCAGTCTCACTTGTTTATATATGACTAGTATGGAAACTAGTGTGACATTCTCCTAAAGTCTCGGGGTTCGTTTATTTACATTTACAGCATTTATTCAGAGACTTACATTACTTTTATTTATACAGTTGAGCAATTGGGGGTTCAGGGCCTTGCTTAGGGGCCCAACAGTGGTAACTTGTTTGTACTGGAAATCTTCGGGTCAAACACCTTAAACACTCAGCTACCACCTCCACTTTTTGGCAGACATCCTTATCCAAAGCAAAAAAACAATAATAATAATCCAACTAAGCAGTTATGGGTTAAGGCCATTGCTCAGGGGCCTCAGCAGTGGCAGTTTGGTACTGCTGGGAATGGAACCCGCAATCTTCTGCTTAACAGTCGGACACATTAACCACAGAAATACCCAAACTTTTTCCACTTGTTGGACCATGATTTTATGCACTTTGGTAATATGTACCTCCATTGACATTTTAAGTGGATCAGAACCTTTTAATAAAGTTGTCCTAAAACTAAAACAAGACCTGTTCCTCTAAAAAGACGTTTGATGTTATATATTATAGTATTATATTAGAATATGGTCTTAAAAATAATCCAGAGCTAGAAACGAGTGTTCTGGCTAGCAAAGAAAGCACTTCATACAAGTTAGATCTCGATTGCGATGTTCAGGAAATCTGTACTTAACGCATGAAACAGTGGTACAGTAACCTAAAAAAAAAAAAATCTGCACTGTTACACCCAAATGACCTCAATCTTCCTTTAGACGTGTTCTGAAAAAAATACTTTTAAATTTATGTCTTCCACTTCCTAATAGTTTTTCCAGCTGAATTTTTTTTCTTTTAGTTCTAAATTGCTGCCCTCTACAGCGTGAACCCTTAACCCCGGCCCGCTGATTGTCTCAGGGTGAAAGCCTGCTGTTTAGCGTGTGTGTGCAGTACGGAGAGGCACGGGGCGCCGCACGACGCGTAATTCCACAGCTTATTGTTTTAAAGAGGAAAGGCTGAGCACAAACACGCTAACTGAGAAAGCATGTGCTGAGGCTACAGGGCCCCAAGGACGCTGTCTGTCAGGACAGTTTAACCTTCAGCTGTGTGTATTTAACACTTGAAAACAACATCACCAAAGACAAAAAAAAGAAAGAGTGAAGACAATGTGAAGTAATAGTGTAGTAACAGGAAATCCTGATTCGGTCATCTGGTGCATGTGTTTGCAAAAGAATGGTATGTCCCACGTTTTCTTTGGATGAGTTAATGAGAAAAGGTTAAAAATAGCAATTCTGGCCGTGTGTGTGTGTGTGTGTGTGATAGATAAATAAATGTGCATCGCGCCTTTTTTATCAGAAGGAAAAATTACCTTAAAAGTGCATATGGGAACTGTAACTATAAATTAACACTATAAATCTTTCAGTCTTCATAATACGATACATATCATAATACATAGGTCACGATACAATATATCACGATATATTGTAATACAATACAGATTGCTAAACATTGCATCACTTAAGAAAAGCAAATAGCTAAAAATACCACGAATACAAAACTAGAGGTGTCTTTATTTTTTCCGCCATGTTTGATTCTAAAACAATAACTGTATGTGTCAGCGACAACTGCAGGGGCGGAGGAT
The DNA here is from genome assembly GCA_005784505.1 of Bagarius yarrelli. Lineage (NCBI taxonomy): Eukaryota > Metazoa > Chordata > Actinopteri > Siluriformes > Sisoridae > Bagarius > Bagarius yarrelli. Next base: position 1,588,985 of record VCAZ01000093.1, read on the forward strand.
GAAGTGGTTGGACACACACTAAGAGTTAATTAAATATTAGCGCAAAAAAAAAAATTTGTTAAAAACTTAATTTAAATATGTATCAATATCAAAGTTTAGAATATCGATAAACTGTCATGGAATAAAAACATGACAGTTAGCTGTATTAATATTTGTTCATTAATTTGTTCATTCATCTTGTATAGCCTAAACCGGGGTCACAGGGATCTGCTGGAGTCTATCTCTAAATAAGTGAAGGGCAGGAGGGGTACACCCTGGCCGGTCCATCACAGGGCCACACACACTCACACTTACTACTAGGGGCAATTTAAAATCACCCAACAACCTAACATACATGCTTTTCAACTGTGGGAGAAAGCAAACGTCACACTGAAAGGCCCCTGCCCCGGAATCGAACTTGGGTTCTTCTTGCTGTGTGGCAACAGTGCTAATCACCGTGCTGCTGTATCAATATTTTTACACATAAAAATTGTCCATTTGGTGGCGCAGGTGAGATCTGGAACCACTTTGCCAAATCCACACGTCTTCCTTTATACAGCAGCTCTCAGACTCGGTTGCTGCTAGTCAAACAGGTGCACACAGGAAGTGTGGGTCTGGCTTTGTGTGTCTGTGTGTGTGTGTGTGTAAGAGTCTCAATCTAAGATTTGATCTCAAAAAGACCACCGGCATGACATTTTTATACCACATCATCCTGTGGAACTTCCACAGTGGAACAGTTTGATGGCTGCTGCTGCTCTATGTGACTGTCCGACTATGTTGAGTCTTCAAAAGTTCTTGTAAACCAGCGTTTACATGTCTTTTGGGTTATTGATTTTAGACATTTGTCTAAAAAGTATTTAGGTAGTATTGTCTAAAGTATTTGGAAAGCTAGTTAGGTAGCTAATATATATGTGTGTGTGTTAGGGTATTTCTATAGGTATAATAATATAGTAAAATGATACGTAGTGCTTTCAGGGTATTTCCTAGAAGTTTATTAAAGTTTTATTAAAAAAAAATCCAACCAGAACGATCTGAGGTTAACGATCTAATCTTTACGCCTGACTGCTTTGTCACTGCATTTTTTTTTGTTTGTTTTTTTTTACCACAGTTTCAGTTCAGGAAGCTCAAAATTCTGCTACTGTAGGTGTATTAGATAGGTGTATTAGATAATTCCTTACTCTAATACACCTAAATCTGTGTATAATCTGTGTACCCTGTGGCTGTAACCGAACAGAAAGGTGCTGCTGGGTTAAAAGGGACTAAAACCCTGTCATTTTCCAGAGCCCTATAGTCGTGTCCCCCTTCTGTCAGAGTTAAGGTTGAACAGAGCTCTCATTGGCAGGAGCTCGAGACTCTTTAGGTAAAGAGAGTCTACGGTGTCAGGCTGTTTTTATTCCGCTGTCATGTCGAGGATTAAATCTCAATGCCGTGGCTGCTCAGTGCGCCGTTGGGGGTCTGATTGTGATCTAGTCGTCTTTTTTGCTTCGAGGTTCCCAGTGACAGAAAAGATGAAGTCTGTCCTTTTATCCTCTTACTCTTTCTCTTTCTCTTTTACTCTCTCTTTTTCTGTCTTTCTCACTCTTGTTCTCTCTTTATGTTTTGTTTCTTGCAGTATATCCATGTAACTTAACATTTTCCTTTCGTTAAATTGGTAAATTGTCTTGTCTATTTTAAGAAATATATGGAGTCAGTATACGCCTTGAACCTTTTATTCAGCCTACTTCATTATTTCTTGTGAAAGCCTTTGTTACACGGTGTGTAAGTGGCGTGTAGAAACAGCATCACTCTCCTGAAATGCTTTGTTAACCCTTGTCTGTATCTGTATAATTGTATCTGAGAAAAAGGGTCATAGTCATGGAATTACAGTGTTGCTTTAGTTATCAACAGTTCTTGTCTAAATTGCCTTTTCTCTCTCTCTCCCTCTCTCTCTCTCTCTCTCTCTCTCCCTCTCTTTCTGATTTGCAGCTGAAAGGGGTTTATGCACTGAAAAGACCTCAGGAAACTCCACAATGGCCGCCAAAAGAAAAGGTGGCCTAAAACTCAACGCTATCTGTGCCAAGTTGAGCCGGCAAGTGGTTTACGATGGCAGCTCCCAGAATGCAGAGGGTGACCCAAGCCTACCGGACAACAGCGAGCGGGGCAGTTCGCACTACGACGAAGGTGACAGACCTGATAGCGATTTCTCCGAAGGTCTGACTCTAGGTCAGAGTTTAGAGGATGACCAGAAAAGGCGTGAGGCCATCGAGAAGTGGGTGAACGGTGAGTACGCTGATGACCCGGCATCCGCAGACGACGATGAGCCAAAGGGCTTTAAAGCCAACGGTGGGGAAGACAGGCCTCCAGAGGGCGTGTACATGGTCCAGCCTAAAGGCTGCAGCGATGAAGAAGACAACGGGGACGAAGCCGAAACGATGCCAATGTCCCATGAGGGCAGTTACCATGATGACCGGGACTCAGATAGTCCTCAAAAAGAGTCAAGCTACCCGGCGGCGTCCAGTGAGCCCCCAAACTGCCAAGCTTCTTTCAGTTCTCCAGGTACAAATTCAGCCTTTAGAACACTTCATGTCTTCCTTAGATGTTAGTTTACTCTTCTCTTTTCCCGAAACGTTTAAGAACTTTATCCACAGATACAGAAAATGGAGCTGTATTTATACATGCTTAAATGACTTTTTATCTGGAAGCACTAGCTAGAGTTACTACACCAATATCCAATAATGCCCTTCTGACAGGTGAAACTGGGAAGACAGGAACATATGTGATTTCCTGCAATAACTGAATATTTGGAACAGCCTCACAGAGAAAACTGTGTTATACACATAGCAGCAGAGTGCCAGAAATGTTGGCAGGGCAGATTAAATATTATATTACACCCAGGATTATATTTTCAGCCTTTTAGTTTACTACCTACCGAATCCAGCACTATAGTATCCAAGGCTCTTTTGCTTTTAGGTCATTAACTCTGTAACGCTGAATCTGTCTCACAGATACACTAGGAGGTATTAAATAAGAGGCAGTTACATGTGCATAGTGGGAAAAAGGAGCTCAGGGAAAGCTCATATTTTTATAAGAATCTTACTTGCAAACTGGCTAATTGCACTTCTGTACCATCCAAAGATTTTACTTTTTGAACTTTGGAAGCAAAATTTTGCGTTGAAAGTCTGTACCTTCCTCTTCTCTGTATCAGACATTCCTATCAGTCAGATTAGATGGCAAACATGTTGGCATATCCTATAAAGTGGCAATAACACCAGAAAACAGCAAAAACAAATATTTACTGCTTAACGACGGGCTGAACTTTGAGACTAGCTGCAAACTTATCTGGCATGTCTGAGGTACAGTAGAAGTTGAAGTAGCTAACAAAGGCAGATAAGGCAATGCTTTTTTTCAGTACAGCAGTTTAAATCTGGTTGGTCTGGTACATTTCTTTTTTGTTTGTTTCTTTACTTCACTTATTTTCCATTTCATCTTATTTTCCACTTGCATGACAGTTAGTTCACGGCGGTTAAATTCAGCTTTCACCTCTTGCAGCTATGGAGTGCAGAAAAGCGGTCTGGTCCTATCAACGATCGTCTTAGCAAATGTTTGTGCTGATTTTTAGAATTATTTCTATTTGTAATAAAAATAAATAAAAGCTGTAAATATAACACAAAACCTGTTTTTATCAGCAAAAGTTTTACACTGCAGCTCACATCTAACACTGGTGTTTTAAGGCTACATCAAGCACACACTTCTTTATTTTTTTCTCTTTTGACTTGTTTTTCTTTCTCCACCCCCCCCCCAACCCCTTCTCCTCTTTTGTTAATTGTAACTAGGGCATCTATATTGCCATGTTACTCTGCGGTTCACAATTAAAATACCCCCCCCCTTCCCTTTCCTCACTGCTGTCTTTCAAAGCCTGATGCGGAGCGCACATAATTATGCATATAAACATAGTGGCTTAATTATCTCTCACAACATCAGTGACAATGTAATTAACAAACATTGCAAGATCAATGAGAGAAACTGCGACCTTCAGAACATTTAACTCCTCACTTGGAGGCGTCGTGTGGATTCCCTATCAGCTCCAGATCATATCAACCGGACGCGGGTTCAGTTGTTCTTTTTAAAGGTTATATGCATTGCATTTAGAGTTATCTTTAATTTAGGGCTGTTTTTAAGTTATATTTTCAGGCATTTTGCCTTTATTGATAGAGATGAAATATAGGAGGAGAAGGCCAAAAGGACCCAGGATTGTCCCCAGGGCATGTGGGTGCGGGTGCCCTAACCCACTACACCATTTAGGGCTATTTTTAATTGTTTTAGACATGTAGAACAGTTAACGTAAGTATTTAAACAGAAATATTATTACTTTTCAATTAAGCGTTCATTATAAACATTAGCTTTTCTCCCCTTTGTTGATTTGCTCTTATACAATTCATTTTTTTATCACATAAAAAATATTAAAATTAATTTTTAAATATAAAATTAATTTTAAGAATTAAAAAAAAAAGAATAAACTAAACAGCTAAAACAAACTGAATGACTGACCCCAGATATTTTCTTGACATACTCAAATCTCTGATTAGTCCATAAATAGCTCTCTTCAATTTCACCCTTTCCCATCCCTCCGTAAATGGGTCCTAATCATTTCTTCCCTTCTTACACACATTCAGAAGTTCACCCCAGGATTTGATGGCCATGTTTGGCTGTCAAAAAGAGAGAGATATACCCTAGTGCCTATTTGTTATCACAGAGTACGGGGAAAAAAATGTAGCTCAATTGCCTCAAACACAGACAAGGACTGTGTCACAGGCTGGAATGTGGCAGCATAAAGTGGCAAGACTAAGGATATTTCTTTTACACTCTCTACTGATGAGAGAGAGAGAAAGAGATGGAGGGAGGGGGGAGGTAAAGCGAGTGAGGCGAGTCGGGAGCGCAGCCAGGCAAATCGCACCTTTCCGCCAAAGCCGCGGCTTCCCAGCCACATGCACATGGCATGATTAGCAAAATGTGTGATAAGGTTGGAGAAGAAAAGCTCATTTACATGCTGTTTTAAAAGGTTATCTGCTCTCGGGTCCTGGCTTAATGTGCGCAGTTTGAGTCTAATCATTTTACCGACACTGATAGTGAGTTCAACACTCAAAAACATTCCTCCATTACTTTTTTTAAATAACACCGCCGCTGTAACTCCTGCCATTATTAGGTGGGGGAAGGGCTACCACGACTTCTTCTGCAGTATGGGTATTTACATGAGCACCTAAAAAATAGAACCAATACAGATTTTACTAAACATACAGCCAATAACAGTAATCATAGATAGTAGTCTGAGCAGACGAGGGGGATTTCTAAAAAAAAAAAAAAAAAAGACGGGACTTTCCATACATTTTCAAAGCCTATAAATGTAATAAGAGCAGAGACACGAGTTACTTTGATTAGTGTCCTTGAAAAGTGTTTAGAAATAGAACTTAAAGCCCTTGTGCTCACTTTAAAGCTGGGTTAAAATCACATGACCCAACATGACATGACAGATCTAAAGCGCTCACGTCCTACAGAATGTACAAAGCCTACATTTCAAATTTATGACTGACTTATCAGATTTAGTCATGTTCTTTAAATCGTTAAAAATCCTCTTGTCACTGATAAAAGCTTAGTTATTTAAAGTTAATTATTAATTAGATATTAAATAATAAAATATTGCTTTTGCCATAAAACAGCTCAGATGATCTACGCCCCTACGGTATCAAAAGGACTTAATCCAGGTGCCGAAATAAATCAGCCCTTATCAATTATTCACCTTAATAAACGTCATTTTTTATTTATTTATTTAACCAGCAAGGTTTGTACGCCCTAACTACGTATTTATTTTTTTACCCAAAACAACCGAAGCTAACATTTCGTCAAAAATGCTTCAAATAGTTTGTTTAAATTTTTCATGATTCTCCAAACTACCAGATCGCCTTTCATTGTAATGTGCTATGGAGAGAAGTAACCCTGATGCTGCGATGGAAATTTGGGGATTATTTTACATGCTGAGAATGAGATGTGAAAAGCAGGGGGGAGAAAGACCGATTTAGCCATAACACAGAAATACGAGACCAAAGCTGAAATATTTTGGTATTAATTACCAAGGCCGTGGCTCGCGTTACCGATCGCTTAAGTTTGCCAGTGATGAAAAAAGCAATCAAATAAATGAAGCAACAGTCTGAAGCTGAAGCCGGCATGAGGCCAGGTCAAAAAGAGAGCAAGAGAGAGAGAGAGAATAAGGGAGAGGCCATAACTCCAGGAAGTGTATCTAACACCGGGGTAACATTGTCATCCAAAGCATGATCCTCCCAGCTCTTCTGACTGACAAACTAGCTTAAGACGATTTTTTTACATGTATATTAATGTATAAATACTATAAGAAAAATCAGGATGTGTGTCTTTAATGCAAGTGTATTTAAGTCTATGCAGACATGCATACTATATAAACACACACATGGTCGTAGTAGTTCTTGCTTTTTAGACCAAAGCATTTTCTTCCAGTCCATCTCTCTAAACCTTTTTCCCAACCTGGATGAAAGTTAATGGCGCAGAATTCATTTCTACATAACGCAATTAAACTATGCGTTTATTGCATTTTTGCTCTGTCCTTGGGGAGGACAGTGTGTTTTAATTAACTTTAAGAGAAAAAGTGAACTTTCATTGCTCGAGTAAATGAACAGCTTTTTAAGTGGCGGCCGGTTAAATATTTTCTGCACCGTATGTGAGCGTTTTATCGCCAAACTGTGCGTGATGGAGAGAGAAAGTTTCATAAATTTTCAATCTTCACATGCTTCAAATCCGCTATCATTAAATATATTTATTTAAATATTTTTTAAACTTGCTGCAAGCTGTTTGTTTTGACCCTTATTTATCTATTTTATTTTATTTTCTACTTTTACAGGGGAATCCTCTGCTCTGCGTGATTATGCAGCCAGCACCATGAACGAGTTCCTCCACATGTTTGGCTATGAGGAACAGCAGGGCCGTGATGAGCTGGCCAAGAAGTTCAGCTTTGAGAAGATGAAAGCTGCTACCTCAGACCCCTTATCACTGACTAGCGAGGAGGCCACACGCCGAGCACGCTTCTCCAAGTATGAGGAGTACATCCGCAAGCTGAAGGCTGGAGAAGCTCTGCCATGGCCCATCCACACCAAATCTGATGAGCTCAACTCGAAGATAACTCCAGAAAAGAACGCCACACTCCTCTCACCTTCCGCCTGCCTCCCAGTGACCGAGGCACAAATGTTTTCCACAAGCATGGAGCACAAACAAGCCCAGATCAGTGGCAACCCACCAGGCATTCCCACTCATAACCTGGTGTCCCGGCCCTCCAAATACGACTTCTTCATCCAGAAGCTGAAGATGGGTGAGAGCCTAAGGCAGCAGAATGGCAGTACATATAAAAGGCCTTCCAAATATGACTTGGAGAATGTCAAGTACTTGCATCTCTTCAAGCCAGGAGAAGGCAACCCTGATATGGGTGGGGCAATAGCGTTCAAGACAGGTAAAGTGGGCCGGCCTTCTAAATATGATATCCGAAACATACAGAAGCTTCTACCTGGAAAAGGTGATTCTCCCATGATGCCCGGTGTACTGTCCTCTACCCCGGCCACTCCAGGCACACCTGTGATTCCAACAGCTGCTTCTGCTGGAGCTGTTGGACCACCATGCCTTCCAGTTGATCAGATGAGCCAAATGGGCTTTAACACTGATTACATGAAGTCCAGCTTCTCCAAGACTGACTCCATCACTACTGGAACTGTTTCCTCAGTCAAGTAAGATTCCCTGCACACCGGATCTATTGGTTAATAATGTCATCGTCTTGGCTACACTCCGAACGAAGCATATTGTTTCTCTGTGTTAACACGATTGTCTGAATTAATCAGGGGTTTAATTTTTAGATGCCCACTGAATGCTTTCTTTTGAACTAGCTACACTCGATCACTTCAGCCCTGGCAGCCCCCACCATGGGCATGGCGCTGATGATATATGGTTGGCTCTCAGCCTCGCTGAATGAATTAGCCATTAAACCCTGGAAGTCTATGTTTAGATCGTGGATACCAGATAGTTAGATATATTACTGCTAAAAACTGTGTCGCCGTGGGACGCAAATTAATACATTTTCGCACGGTCTCATTTTTCTCTGGTCAGTCGCTTAGTGGAACACTTCAGTTTAGCTTCTTCGTTTTCCAAGAAATTATTTTATTTTACATTTAAAAAAATGTCGGTGTCACACTGTAACCGATTTTATCTTTTATCTTTTCTAGTAGAATAATTTTTGGTTTTATTAGCATGAAAATCTGGCTAAAGACAGGTCTACTGGGTTGAATGCTAAATTTTATGCAGCACTTCCAAAGCCTTGGCTGTCTCTGCTCAAGTGTGACTTTATGTGTACTTAAGGTTTATCTCAATGAGAACCCAAAGACCCTCAGGCTCTTCTTACATCAGAACGTGAACAGCCACACAAACTCAAACATGCACAACCATGAGCATGTAAACATGCACTCACAGCAGGTAGCTCGCTGCCAAAACCAGCACCTTAGGAAGTGTATTAACCTGAGACACACTCCTACGTGGAGCTGCTCAGGTTGGCCGCAGTGCCAAGGTTTCTAGAGAAACTGCTGCATGCAGAGTCACTGTTCAGATAATGATAAAAAGTGCAATGAGAGATTTAGTCATCCTTCAAATTGCTGCCGGTTGAGTAAAAAACAAACATAGTCATCTTCAGGCACACCTTATTGCTTCATCCTTCCATTTATGCACTCTAAAAGGGAAAAAAAACACATAAATCTTTCATGCATTAAGAAACATCTCGTCACTGGCGTTCATTTTTAAGAAGGCATGCATCAAGGTTCGGTCCTCCCTCCCTGATATATTTGCTATAAAACTGCTGTGAGACGCTAGAAGATGTTTATTAATAGACGAAAGTTTGAAATGCTTAAGTAGATATTGTGACATCTTTTTTTTATTAACGACAACATGCACTGCCATTAATTCAATCCCATTCCTGTGCACTACAACAGAAACGGCCATCCTGCAGAAAAACCGGTGACAGAAGACGTCAACGTCTACCAGAAATATATCGCCAGGTATGGAAATATCCATCTGTTAGATATCTGGCAATTTTTTGTTGGGATGTTTTGTTTTTATTTGTTTTTTTTATTTAAAAGTTTTATAGACCAATAAAGTATGTAGAGAAAATAGCTTTTGGTGCATCAACTATAAATTACTTATAACCTAACAGGAAGATGAATTTACATGAATTTACCAGCACAGAGCTCAATGAAGTAACGATTGCAGAGAGTGTCAAATCTTTAGCAAATACTGGGAAATGTTTGCAAATACATTTCACACGTTAACTACTTTTTCATAAGCCAACTCCCCTGTGTTCACACACTCCTGAGCAGTATTTCTAAAAAAAAAAAAAACAAGCTGCTCAGATAAGGGTTTTTTTTTCTTTTATTTTCAATATCTTTGTCACAAATGAAGACACTGAATGAACTAAATGACAGACATTCACAAATCCAGACAAAAGCATACAGATAGATTCAGTGTGCTGCCGTATCAGGTTCTGTGTTCATTTCGCCGTGACACTGGAAAGGTGATTATCATTTGTTTATTTATTCAGGTTTTAAAGGGGAAGAAAAAAAAACTGTGTTTCAAAGAGGCTGAAGCTGTGGCGTAAATGATTAGTCTCCCAAAGCCGTAACATGAAGGCCACAAATCAAAGCCCTGGCACTAACAGACACACGCACTTACTCGTGCACACACACACACACACTCACTCACACACATACACAAAACCCTCCTTGGACTGATTACATTTTGCAAGAAGATTTAATTAAGGAATTTTTAATGAGGCTTCTGCTGGCACTGCCAAGAACTGTTTTGATATTTGCACTGCATAATGCATAAAATTTGTCTAAACATCTCGGCAGTTGATGCGCGGGGAGGCAGCAGATAAGCCCAGATATAGTTTCAATTTCCGTGTTGGGGAAAATAAGAAAGGAAAGAAGAGAAGGAGAAAAAAAAGGAAAATGAGAACTCATAAAAAGGGCAAATGCGGCCTGGTACATCTTGGGAAGGGGGTTTTGGGGGGGGGTGAGATAGGAAAGGGGGGGTGCTTTGGGGAGGATCATCACTGGCTTTAACGCTAATGAGAGCACACTCACACTAAAAAAGGAGCTTTGTAAACCCATCTCCACCCACCTTCCTTTTGCCCAAAACTTCTTTATCTCCGAGCTCCTCCGGAGTTTGAGGTTTAAAAGCTTCCTTCGTAGTGTTTAGTCGCAGTTTTGCCTCTTTAAATGCTTTCCTGCACCCACCCACCATCGTTGCCTGGCACTTTTGATCGGTGTGTCTCCGATGTAACGCGAGCTGTGCAGCAATCTCTGTATCGTGACCGTATTAATATTTAATCGGCTGCTGAATAGCGGCGGCCATTAGCCCCCTGACGCGGCGAGTGGGAATTGTCCACCGGCAAAGCGATACAGCTGGGTGATGAGCAGAGGGGTGGACTGATCTCCCAGCAGACCCTAATGTACACAATGATGAACAGAGCGACGAGTGTGTGAGCACGGCACTCTCGGGGGCTGTTAGGAACGATCTGGATTGCACCTTACTTTTATTTAGGTAGTCGGAAGCACTTCAACCTTGAATTTTCTTGGCTTTAATTGTTTAGTGTGAATTTGTCTGGTTGACACTCTCAGGTCCAATTCTACTCGGTTCAACTGAGAAAATGATTCGACTCTAGATCAAATTAGCGACTTTTAAATGTAATTTAAAAAAACAAATAAAAAAGATAATAAAACTAGATGTGAAACACTAAGTTAATTATCGGCCCAGTTATCGTGTGGGGGTTTGGGGATTTCTATCGCTTTATATTTCTTTTTTTTTTAATATTTTTTGCCTTTATTGAGCAGATAGGACATTAAGTGAAGAGAATCGAACTCGGAATGCCTGGAGCACAATTGCGCCAGATATGTCGACGTGCTACCAACTATGCTACCTTGCCGACTGTCACTTTCTATTTCTCTAATTGCTGAATGAAGGAGTTTTATATAGACACTTTCAAGCTCTGTCCACACAAACACGAGGACGGACTTTCGAACCGTTTTTTATATGGTTCAGATGTCCTCACGCAAATGCAGTCACTAAAACCGAACCTTTCTAAAAACTTCTGCCAGGGTGAAGATTTTCAGAATGGTCGGGTTCAATGTTATTGTACAGCTGCCGAAAAAGAAGATTTTGTCTTGTCCTCGCAGTCATTTCCTGTGATGCCGGATTGTAAGCTGCTGCTAATAACTGTCCTAACTGTGCTTATAACATATACAAATACAGTTATCCCATCTCATTAGTGAACAGAGGCGTTAGAATGCAGTTCACTGCTTATGACCTGAACCAGATAGCATATGACCAGAAGATTAGCATAGTAGTTAAAGTGTTGTACTGTTGATTGGAAGATAGCGGGTTCGATTCCCAACATCACCAAGCTGCCACTGGTGTTCCATTGTGCGAAGCACTTAACTACTTAGTTTGATAAAAAAAAAATGATTAATATAATTCACTTTGCCAGATGGCAGAAAACTAAACGTGAATCATTGCACTTTGATTCGAACCTTGCGTGAAGTGAGACCCGTGGAAACATCCTTTCCTACAAGAAAATTCGAGTATTTTGTCTTTTTTCTGTAGTTCAGCAGATGGTGCTTCTGGCAGCAACCACAGTATGCAAATGTTTATTTGTGTGTTTTGAGCTGTAATTGGAGGTTTTTAACAGTCATCATCGTCAGGGTTATAATCAGCCTGTAAACACTCAGGAAATGGGGCTCTTTAAAGCAGTGCCAATCTGCTGCAGCCCAGGCCAGTCAGACCCCAAGAGCGAGAGAGAGAGAGAGATAGGAAGAGGAGAGAAGACCGAGGAAGGGGAGGGCAGCACACAGACACACTCAAACCTTTCTATTAGGCCTAACCTTTTCCTGATTAAAGCACAGCCTGTTAACCTGCAGTGTCGAGCGCTGATTTGGCGAGGTTTAAAGCTCGGGCAAATGAGTGAATTACGTCTGGGGTTACAGTTTAATAAGAGTCTACCTACCGCTTCTGAAGCCAATGGAACTAATTTGGTGGAGATTGCTGTGACTGAAGTGTGAATTGTAATCACATGGTCGCGGGAGCGTGGGCAGGTAGGAGATGGTGCTGTTCCTGTCGGCGGGGTTAGTAGTCGTCAGTAATGGCTCCTGCGCTCCGTGAAGATGATTCTGTCAGTGTGAGGGTGTTTATCGGGGCAGGATAAAAGGCTAAATTGCCCTTTCAAGCTCAGCCCTGTACGGATAGAGGTCACGTCTCACTTCCTCACAAGAAGAGGCTGAAAATCAGTCATTCGGAACCGTGTGGCGAAAGGTTACGCTTTTAATTGCTCGTAAAAGCTTTTCTTTGGAAGTGGCGGCGGATGTTTGGTTGTTTTAAAGAAGCGGATATGTTGATCTGGACAGGTGACGGTAACGAATTTGGGCTGATTGTGTTTGCAGGTTTTCGGGGAGTCAGCACTGCGGACATGTCCACTGTGCCTATCAGTACAGAGAGCATTACCACTGCATGGACCCCGAGTGCAACTACCAGGTGAACTGGCAAACACACACACACACACACACACACATACATACATGTGCACACAAAAGACACAATATACACACACACACACACACACACACACACACACACTAAACACACAGTATACACACACACAAAACACAATATACACCCACTAAAAGCACAATATATATATATATACACACACAAACACACTGAACACATACACACAAAATATACAAAGACACTAAACACACACAATACACACCTGTATACACTTTATAGACATGCATACCAATTACACACACTATGCACACTCATAATCAACACTCTCACTCTAATTATACACACTAAACACACACAGAGCAGTTGACACACTTGAACACACAACACACTTTCATATAAACCCACTCCCACACCCCTCACAAACACACTTAACGCTGTAATATTTTACAATATCGCAATTTTGAGTCAAACCAATGAATCATTAAATAACAATACATAAAAAATGCATATAGAAACCAAACACTAAAATATTTAAGTATTTTAAAATATGTATTTTTTTAATATATAATTACGTACAATATTTAACATTTAAAATAGAAAAGAAGCACTGTTAATTAGGTGATGTCATATTGCTCGCTTTAAAACTCCGTAATTCCTGTTACTTCCACCCCCCCCCCTTCCCAGACACCTTGATAAATGAGAAGATGTGGGCCAAATAATGTCGTAGCCTAACAGGCTGAGAAATTTCCAGAGGCTCGTCTGATGAAAGGATGAGTTCATAGCTCACGAGTGCTCTGTGTCATTAGAAAGTGTTAAACCACTGTTTTGGGCGCTTACTTACCGTGTGGTGAAGAGGCTGATTAACATTTGCGAGAGGTTTGATTCAAACTGTAAAGCGTAGCACTGTACAATGTCAAGTTCCGTTTTCTTAGTTGAATAGATTCTTTAATAATATCGTTGTAATCATTTTCCCGCCTTTTTTTATTTTCGAGGACATCTGCTATTGCTCTGGGGCCACCGCTAATCCCCCTTTCACATAATTAATCTGATCCCTGTCCTGAGAGATGTCATATAAGATGCAGCAGAATTAGCAGAACGATGGCACTTCTTGAAGACGCGTTTGTGGACGGTGGAAAAAGAAAAGACGACTAGACGACCACCAAAAAGACCATATGGATGCCCTCATGTTGAACAATCTGTTAGACTGCACAATTTTAGACTAATTAAATACTTCCTCATAAACATAACCTGATATGATCTACTCCAAGGCTAAAATCTGTAGATAAGTTAAATGATTGGCTGGATCCCACATAAAAAAATACCATAGTGTACTTAAGGATTTTACTACAGTAGGATGTATTATATTACAGTATTTACTACATCTTACTGCAGTATCAATTGTATTAAAAGCTATAATAATAACTGTCATGAATTAATCACTTGTATTAAATACTATAATAATAACTGTCATGAATTAAACACTATAATATTACTTTTAAATTTACTTACGTACAACTACTAAAGTAACAGTAACACTATTACTTGCGCAAGAGTATTAATGTATGAAATGATAGGGCTACTCAAAAAGTGAGTTACTAGTTACTTTGGATCTCATTGAATAAAGGGAAAATCATAAATTCCAAAAAAAAATACTAACAATTCGACTACATAAAATAAAAGAAGATAAAAAAGTCATTGTGCGAGATTATACAATAATTTACGGTAAATATGCCTATAGTTGGAGAATTACTCTAAAATAGCCATTATTATGAAACTTACCGCAACATGTTTTCATAAGCCAGAGCTGTAACTGTTCATTTCACTCTTTGGAGTGTAGAAATTGATTGGATGGGAGTCCATGGGTGTCCTGTCTTTACTGATTTGCTCACTTCTGGTCTCTCTTTGGGCTTTATTTTCGAACTGAGCGCCCTTTTTTATTATAATTAACATTTAATATTTTTTTAAAGATATTTTCTGGGCATTTTTTGCCTTTATTGATAAGACAGAGGTTCAAAATAGTGGAGATAAAGAGAGGTGGGGCCGCAAAGGACCTGAGCCGGAATTGAACCTGGGTCACCAGTGCGCAACAAAATTAACAAAAAAAACCCAAAACACATCGTTGCAATTGAAAATAATATATTTTCTACATTAGGTTTGAAAACTTCTACAGTATTTACCACAATAAAAATGTCACTGCATGTCCTATAGTAACAATACTGTAGTAGTTATTCATATGTGATGTTAGTACAAGGAAAGCAGGGCTCGAATAAGCTTTTGGAAGTGATAACTCCTGAAATGTTACATGACACACTGGTGGAATATTACCCTACCCCTCTGCTGAGACCCTGGGCCCTTCTTCTCCTTTCATGGCCTTGTGCTTATCCTGCACGGTACTGACAATCCTAAAATAAATGGAGCAAGTCCTTATAACCCCAGATGACCACTCTGACTGAAACCTAAAGCTGGGTTTCAGCTCTTTCCCTCCGTTCTGGAAGATTCTATCACATATACTGTATCCGAATCATCTGGCCTAATCAGACCCACCATTGCTGTGGATATACTGTACTTTGTACTAAAACCAGAAAGACGAAATACGATATTTGCTTAAAAGAGACATGGATTGTGTATTTCTGTGAGCAGTTTCTTTCCCCGTATGTAAGACAAGCTTCATGTATACCCAGTTACATTTTCCATTTTTCTGTCAGATTTCGGTCTCCTATTGCAAATTTCTGTAGAAAAATAAGCTCATTGATTTCATTCTCTCTCGTTTCACTTCCTGTAACATCAGCTTAAGCCCAATTACCGCAGATTTGCTTCCTCGCTTCTATCTGGATTTCTCGTTTCCCTCTACATCCCCGTTTGTTTGTTTGTTTGTTTTTTTTCGTTTTTCCTCTCATCTGCTGCGTCGCATTATTTTGGAAGGGTGTATTCCCTTCTTATTACATGCCAAAAAAAAAGCACCACGCTTTACTACTTTAATTAAAACCACGATCAACTGGGGGAATGAAAAAGCGTAACGTTTTTCGGTGTCTTGTTTGTTTGTCATTTTCCCGCCGCACGTCTGAGAAATCGTCTGCACGGAACATAATTTCTCTGAAGCCGAGAACATCGGAACCACGATCTCGCAAGTCGAGCAATCCGTCTTAATTAAACCGCTGAAAAAGTAATAAAGACGCTGGCGGAAGGTATTTTGCGCAAACAACCAGGCAGGAAGAGGTGTACTTGTCTTCATATTGGGGCAGAGGGGCAACGAAATGGATGACAAAATAACTGAAAGTAACTCGTATGTTTGTTGTATCATGAGATCACTCGGAGACGTCTTGCGGCTGGACAAATGCTTCACATCGCTGACTCAGCTGCCAGTTGGCTCTGGTGCTTAGCAGCTGTTGCCAGACTGATAAAATAACCTGTTGCCACATTCCTACAACACACACACACACACACACACACACATATACACCCACACACAAACTCGCTAACTAAAGCAGCCTTTAGTAACCTGTTGCTGTGTTCCTGCTGAACAGAGATTCACCAGTAAACAGGATGTGATAAGGCACTACAACATGCACAAGAAGAGGGACAACTCGCTGCAGCACGGCTTCATGCGCTTTAGCCCTCTGGATGACTGCAGCGTCTATTACCACGGCTGCCACCTGAACGGCAAGAGCACTCACTACCACTGTATGCAGGTAAACAGTGGAGCATAGCATCAACACCCCCCCCCACACAGATACACACTCAGTCAAAACATCTCTCTGTATGACAAAACGTAGCTAATGTCTGCACACCGGGAGTGAAAACTGTCCCACAGGGTCACAATCGCAAGTCTCGAGTCGACTCCGTACTAAAAGACACCGCATGCCACCGCATCTCTAGCTGCACCTTCAAAACCTCTTTTTCCATGCCACTCAGCCATAAGAAGAGCTCGAGAAACCACCCGAGGCGCTTTTTCACCATCCAGGTCTATAAAAGGGAGTTAGCGTTCTTTCGCTTTTTCCATTAGGCCCGAATTACCATTTAAGAGCAGTTTGACAAAAAGGTGTCATAAAGTAAATAAGAGACAAATTAAAACGGATGAACAAGACACAGCCATGCGCTTCCCTCCGACTCTCTCACTCCTTAATTGGCATGGATAAAAATGCAGTTAGTTGTTTATATAAACCTGACATTTTTCATCTTTTAGTACCAAGTGCAGAGTTGAAGATTATATCCCGGCCTATTTGTTTAATTCTTTTTTTACATCTGCTTATTTTCAAGGTGTCACCGGTCCTGAGGGCTTTTTTTTTCCCACCGTGGGGTGCAGCGTCCAAGGGCAGACGGCTTAAGATGTATTCTTCCTTAAACCCCCCCTAACGCCGTAATTGTTATTAGACATTTCAGCTCTTGTTTTAACAGCTTTGAGAACCAGCAGATGTTGGCACCCGTTCTGCTGATTTACAGAGGGAAAAAAAACAGAGTGGCATTTTTTTCATTGTTTGACTCAATATGGTGAAGTTGCCCTGTTTGCACAGCTGAAAAGTGCCAGGGATGATATACAATTGCTGGTTTTAATTCAAACATAAGTCTGTGCTCCCCTGTTGCCCGGAGGGCTCCTGAGTGCTGCTGCTGAGTAACAGAAGCCCTCAGACGAAAGAAAGTGACAGTCTGTGACTATATCCCCTCCTCTATCTCTTACATTCGTTCTGCAATTTAGCAGCAAGTCGGGAGCCTTCTAATACAGAGTTGTGTATGTGGAAAGCCTTAAATGGAAGAATGCTTTAACCACACACACACACACACACACACACCACTATGTTGCTATGTTGCAGTTGCATTGTCTTATTTATTAAGGTCAGGTTTACACTATGCACACTTTAACTTTGAATGCAATTTTTGCCTATAAAGAAAAAAAACATGCCGCAGTGCCTCACATGGGGCAGAAATGGACCTATTTGACTGCCATATATATAACCGGCATGCAGTCTGACATCATTTTATAGCTTTGATTCATCAACAAGAATAGAATATTTGGATTTCCCTTGCATTTTCCCGCTCATAAACATCTGTGTATAGATTGTGTTTTATCTGAAGTAAGAATGATATCAGTGCAACCCGTTCTAAGAAATCGCACCTATTATTCACTCGACCGTAAAAGTTTTTTAGGTCAGAAATTTCACGCTTCTCAGGTTGATTTTGTTGTTGTTGTGCAAAACAGCGGAATCCAACCACCAAAATCAAGTTCTGCGAATAATCATTTTCCTCTGCGGTTTCTGCAAAGTTTACTGTAGGTTGTCGTCCGCCTCTGCTTCACGTTTCCTACAAACACATTTGATTTTTTTTTTCCCTTTCATGTTTCCACCAGGTGGGCTGTAACAAGGTGTACACTAGCACCTCTGATGTCATGACTCACGAGAACTTCCATAAGAAACGCACAGCTGATCAACGACGGCTTCCAGAGGTTCCGTGCCACCGAAGACTGTGGGACTGTGAACTGTCAGTTCTATGGGCAGAAGACCACCCACTTCCACTGCAGGTGAGGACCAGATCATTCTTATACATCTGATTTCTATCTATGTACCAGAAAATTACAAACTCAACAGCGCTTCCTTTTATTTTCTCGGCCCTTTCCTTCCCTCAGGCGTCCCGGGTGCACCTTTACCTTCAAGAATAAGTGTGACATTGAGAAGCACAAGAGCTACCACATCAAGGATGATGCATACGCCAAGGACGGTTTTAAGAAATTCTACAAGTACGAGGAGTGCAAGTACGAGGGCTGCGTGTACAGCAAGGCCACCAACCACTTCCACTGTATCCGCCAGGGCTGCGGCTTTACCTTCACCTCAACCAGCCAAATGACGTCGCACAAGCGCAAACACGAGCGCCGCCATGTCCGCTCCTCGGGAATGCTGGGTCTCACGTCCTCCTTCCTGCTTCCCAAGGAGGAGCATGAAGAATCCAGTAACGATGACCTGGTGGACTTCTCCACCATCAGTAGCAAGAACTCGAGCCTGAGTGCTTCGCCCACGACTCAGCAGTCCTCCACTGTGCCCCAAATGATGTCCACACCCACTACAGCCAATACCTCTAGCCCCTGCGTCAAGCCCACCACCGCTTTGCCCGCCGCCAGCCGCATCACCACTCTCCTCTCACAGGCTCTTCCCAGCAGCATGCCAGTGGCCCTGGCGCTGTCTGGCAGTGCCCTGAGCAGTGCATCCAACTCGTTCTTCCCACTGTTACCCAGGCTGCCCTTGCAGATGCCCTCAGCAGCTGCTGGCATGATCTCTGCCGTGAGCTCCAGTGCCCTCTCAACACCCCGCGACTCGGTGGCTCCAAGCTCCAGTTCAGTCGGTGATGCTGCATCTGTGGCCTCGACCCCGACTTCCTACTCTGCCGCCTCTATCATGGACAAGATCTCAGCCAGTAAGGGTTTGATATCGCCCATGATGGCAAGGTTGGCTGCTGCTGCACTCAATACAACGAGCAACCCTGACGCAGGTTAGAATTTGAATGAACCTCCTATTCGTCTAGCCTAATTTTCTTCTGACCTTTTTTCTTTTGATATTTTTTCCCCCTAGGCATTTAAAATATTTTAAAAATATTTTCTACAATCTTATACACTCATGTGAACAAATAACCTAATATTTCTACCCATTTATCTCAGAAATTAGTTCCTCATTAAATATCAAATAGAAGAATAAGAAAGCAGGTCCCATCGTTCTTTTTCCACACCAGTCTACCAGTCCTCTTCTCTCTCTCTCTCTCTCTCTCTTTCTTTTTTCTCTGTTTTGTCTGACAGTAATAAGGGCGCACTTGGGCCATCAGCTCATTTGTTCGGCAGACGGTACACAAATCTCTGATTTCAGGATTAGGGCAAATATTGAGGGGCTGCTTTGCTGCCCTAGTGCCGTTATTGCAGTGATCATTGCCTTGATACCCACAATCCATTAGCTGATAAGTGCTGGAGTGGTAGCGAGCGGCCCCCGTAAAGCCGCTTCTAATAGCGTTCTCAGGAGGTTTCCAGACTCTGTGTTCTACATGCTTCCTCATCATCAGCCTCTTATCAGTGCGCGCACTCGCTCCGACCAAATGGAGCCTTTAGTCTGGACTAAATTGAGTTGAGAAACTGTTTTTTATAAGCCAGACTGATAAAGGAAACAAAAATAACAGAACTTATTGCAGCAGAAATGAGTCAGTGCTCAGTGAGGTGTGTGTTGTAATATATACTTGATTTGACACTAATAGATTAATGCATGAATAGGAATCATTTCTGAAGGATACAGATCCTGTGGAAAAAAATCCCTTTCCCGGCACGTTTAGCGGAAACTCTCCTCTCGACTTAAGGTGTGTCGTAGTGCAGGTTCAGTAGGGAAACTTGTGTGTAAAGGGAATGGGAGAGAAGTGAGAAGATCCAGCTGCTGTAGGGGTGTGTATCCTGTCATACACTCACTCCACCTCTGAGATACCCTAAGACGAGCACCTGGGAGGAAAAAAAAAAGGGCGCACCACCTCTGACAACCGCTTAAAGCGCGGGATAGGGTGCATGTGGTGCAGGGGGTACAGATGGTGTGATTTCATTTACTTAGGAATGGAAAAAAAACAACGTCTGTGTGTGTCGTGGCTTCACACTTCATCATTGATCTTGTAAAAATATCTTGGGTTTAATTTAGTGAAAACTGTTGAAAGAAAAAAAGGTAGTTCTAGGTAGAGATCACAGGGTGCCATTGCTAAATTTATATGTTTGCTTAGAAATGGCATGAGAACAGGGCATTTGTGTAAAATGAAATGAAAAGAGGATGTGGTCAGGGCCCAACATTTACTGCGGCTATTTTCTAGCAGTTTCTTTTTTTCCTTGCAGTCACACAAACTGATACTGGTAGTATCGGGTCTTCACTCAATGTTCGGTGACTTTTATTATTCGTTTTTGTTTTTTTTTGTGTGTGTGTGTGGGGGGGGTCGAAACACCAGCCTACTCAAGAGTGTTACTCCAGATCCTGCAATCTAAAGGGCTCACTAATTAGACATACAGTACAAATGATCTTTCACAAGCGCGGTAACTTAGCAGGAGTAATTACACGCTAGAACATTATTCTTGGATAATTTCCAGAAAAATCTCTCTTTAAGATCCCTCTTTTTTTTCCTCCTCCTGCCTTTCTCTGTCTCTCTCTAAGATTATCAGGGAGTTTGTCATGCAGACTGTGAGGCTGATAAAGAATTTAATGACTTCCCTTTCATGTGGTCATTATTTAACTGTCTTTTTTTTAACTTCAGGCAATTCGTTTCCACGTGCAGTGTAAAGCAACTAGCGAACTAGCGAACTTGCTGCGTTGTGGTTTGATGTGAGCTGTGTGTGTGTGTGTGTGTGTGTGTGTAGGGAAGTAGTGTGATCAGAGTAAATAGTAACCTGGTGATGATTAGTTTGTGCAGAAGCGTTAGCATTTAAGAGTTTACATTAGAAAGTGTGGCAGTAGGACCGGGCCGATTAACGATATCATATCGAATCGCGATAAACTTAATGTTGATGACGATGATTAGCTCGAGACATTTTTACTCGATATGGATTAAAACCTGTTAACGGTCTACTGTCTCAACGGTTTCGTCTGATAGCCAGTAAACTTCTAAAAAGACAAAACTATTATGGAAAGACTCAAATTCTTAAGTACAGAAATCCGTGTGTGACGTGTTGATTTGACTTGTACATCACATACAAGCATGATGTTTGGGCACTGTTTTCAAATTAAAAGTTCTGATTTGTTACACAACAATCGGACAACATTTAACACAGGTGGTAATGTTCTGTTGTGTTTCTGTTAGTTTATTGTCTCAAGTTTTTAGGGCCAGTTGTGAATTCTGTTTTTCATAATAACGTATTTTAACGTAATTATTAAACTCTGATTTTTGGAGCTTTCGTCATTGTTGGGATTCTCTTTTAAAGCTGGCAGCATTTAAAAATTTATATATTTATTGTTATCGATCAAAATAGAAAATAAAAATGATCCAAAATTTTTGTCTTATTGCCCCGTCCCTTATTGCCCCGCCCTTTCTAGCTGTTCGTCTAAATGAGTCATCATTTGCATTTTTACTTTTTTTAATTTGTGTAAACAGCCAGAAATGACAACGATGGTCTGAAAAACACACACACACACCCTGCAATGTGGGCCAAGGGCACACAATAGAGGCGCGTCCTTGCTTGTCACTATTCCTCAACAGTCCTGACTTCCTGAAAAGCAACTTCTCCACAGACCCAATCACGGCTGATGCACTCAGCACATCTATTCCTCTTGTTTCTTTTCCAAAATAAAATACCACTTAGAGGCCACCAAAGGCCCGACTTTCACTGTATGGCCTAAGGACAAATTAATATTTCAGTCACTTGGGGATTGAGGAAAAGCCGGGCTGCCCATTCTTGACAGCATTTTAGCCTTTTCTGTATTTTATTAATCCGCATACATTCTTACAAAGAAAAAAAATTATTGAGACGATCATCTGTCTGAATAATTTGATTGGCTGCCACCTTCAATATGACTGATGGCGAAGATGTTTTTTGGGCAAGCTCGGTGGCTGACCGTCGTCAGGCCAACAAGGACAAGTGGCGATGAGAGGGAGGATGTGGGGGGGGGGGGGTTAAGCATGAGGAATTCGCTCTATCTGAAGCTGCCACTTTCCCTCAGCATTAGCGTGCACTGTAATGACCGGTTAAGAGGCAGGCACGCAAATGGGTTGTGACAAGTGCTGCTGAAAAAAGAGTCTTTTCCCCTCATTCCTCCCACCTCTCAATCACCATTTAAATGCCTTGACGGCTTGACATAATTCTGCAATAATTATCACTGCCAGCCCTCTCCTCGGCCTGGACACAAGTCAGATTGGATCTCATCACAGGGTAATAATGCTGACCAACAATAACTTTCTCTTTCTCTCTCTTCTTATCTCTCCTTTAGGAAACGGACAGCAGGCTCAGGCAAGCCGGTTTAATCCGCTTCAAGTCAAGCAGGAGCCAATGGACAGCACCTCTGGGCCTTCCCAGGATTCCATGCAGGAACATAGCCTTGACCTGAGCAAAAAAGACCCCTGGTATGTTGATGGCGTCTGAGAGCTGGCACACTCCGTCCACCGTCACCCCCCACCCCCCACAGACACACACACCACACTTATCACCCTCAGCCTTGTTTGTGATTTATCTCCTGAATAATAGTGTATTGTGTTAATTAGAGTGAGTGCTCTTGTTAAAACCACCTCACCCAAGGTGGGTCTGCAAAGTGGTCAAGGAGGAGATTTACACACTGTCCCCTTTTTCCCCAGCCTCAATTGCCCCCGGTGTGGAAATCTATCACACAAATGTAAAGATTTCTCCATAAGATTTTTTTATTCGCTATCCTTTTATAATGCACATGTCAGCTATGAAATATGACACATTCATTTCAATGAAAGGGAATTTGTGTAAACCTCGAATTCACCCCACACCTAAACCTAGTCCACCCCACCCCCCCAACTCCACTCCCACTTACCAACCTCAGCAATTCTTTCAGTTATATCTTATTTATGTGTCTTTTTTCCTTCATTGCATATTCACACAGTCAGAAATAAATAATACTATTTACTGTCCCATGCAAATCTTTGCCTAAACATTGGCCATTTTGCTCTTTCCAGTAATGAATCAAACGGACATCCTGCGCCGGGAAATTCATCTCTTTTATCCTCACTTATGAATAAGGTAAGATCCATCCATCATGCACTTTCCAGCCCAAGACGAATTAGCGACACGCAGAGCGGGCTGTTTGTTTTTTAATGTTTTGCCCGCTAATAAGATGAGTTTGTATCATTTAAATTTTCCAGCCATTTTTCATACGGTGTAATTTCGGCCCTCCGCTCACAAATTAATATAATGAAGGAAGAGCCGGATGCCATGCCAGATATATAGAGATGTTTTGTTTTTTGATGAGCTGTTTTGAACTTCGGGCGCATTTCTCTCTCTCACTCTATCTCTCTCTCTCTCTCTCTCTCTCTCTCTCTGTCTCTCTATTCCAGTCGCTCTGTCTTTATTTATGGAGTTTGTAAATTATTTGATTAAAAAGTCAGCAGTGAGGGGGAAAAAAACGAGCACGCTTCACCCTCATTTTTTAAAAAGACTAAGTGTTACTGGGTGAATATTTAAATGTTGTGTGTTTTTGTGGAGATTAAAATGGACATTGTTTTAATCATACATCTTTGCTGACTAATATAAATGCGATGCCGTGTGACTTCCATTACCTGGATGATTTAAAGAGGTACCGAAATATAGTGGTATTTTTCCCCCTCAGGAATTTTCTTTCTCTCTATTTCTTTCTCTCTCTTAGCTGTCTCTCTTTCTATTTAATTGTACATTTCTCTCCTTCTGTCATTTAATCTGTTTCCCTTTTTCTTTTCCTCAATCTCTCTGTCGCTCATTTAACTGTCTTCCCATTTTTCTTATCTTTTGTCTGTTTGTCTTTTTTTAATCTTTTTCTCCTGCTCTCCTTCTCTATCTTTCTCGTTATCTTTCTCTCTCTCTCTCTCTCTCTCTCTCTCTCTCCCACTTTCTTTCCTTCTCTCTCGCTCTCCCTCTATGTTTCACTGACTCAGTCATACCCAGGCCTCATTCCGGGCTTCTGGCACAGAGCAGCCAGTGGGCGTTTTTCTGACTCCCACTCAGTCTCAGCACTCCGAATAAAGCTTGCCTAGTCCAACACACAAACACAAACACATATGCACACACTTGGCATGTATGTTGGCCTACGCTCAAGTGAAGGCTGATTGTTTGTAAACCGAGTGTAATGACGCTTGTCTGAGCATGCTCGCTCTTGCGTACCAGTGTGTGAAGGTGCGTTCACTGTGTGTGCAGATGTCGCAGGCGAATCCGGGCTTCTTCAACGCTCTGAACCTGAAGTCGGAGCTGGAGAGCAGCCAGGCAGCTGATAGCTCGGATACAGCTCAGTACCTCAGCCGACTCATCAAAAGACCAGTTCCGGAAAAACCCTCTGAGCTCTGGAAGACCTACCTGCGCAGGTGCGATTCACACACACTGTCTGCACAGCCTGCTATAGTAACGTCTGTTATCCTTCACACACGTCACTGTGATCCCGTTTCTTACTTAAACCCTGAACTTGTGCACTGTCATACTCATATCCTGTCAGTGCTACATTCTGTCCCATTAGAAAAAAATTACTATAGTATTGTAGAGTAACATTACTTTCGAACATGTAGTAATATTTCCTGTGGTATGTACTGTAGCGATGTGGTAATTATTTGCGGTGATTCTACTACACTTGTTATTGCAACTCTACCTTAGTAAAATAAATGAATACATTAATGGCTAAAGTAATTTTTCTATAAGTATATTATACTGTATGTTTGAAAACCTTTACCACACAAATCAGAGCAAAAAGTGTATCAATGCAACAAAATTCCTAACATATAAAATAATGTTGGGTTTTTTTATTGATTATTTTTTGTTCAAATTTTAGCTTTGTTCTTCCTGTCTATTACAAATCAAAATCTGACCTTTCACACTGGAACACAATGTTTCCCCTTAGCAACTCTTTGATAATGCAATTTATCAGTTCAAATAGACTGTTTTTCTGAGACAATGGCCATATGTGACAGCGACACCTGCAGGAGCGGAGGAGAAAGACGTTTGGATTTAATTCAATATTAGCGTAAACGTAAATCAGGTTAAACTTTCATTTTCGATACGAAAGGTTAGAATTTTGCACAGCTCTATTTTAAACTTATTTCTCCTTTCTGAGACATATCTCACATTATATAAAATTAAATGTAAATTATATAACTACAGTATTTTGCCTTAAGATTTTGTAATATACTTTCTACTGTGGAAGTATGTTACAAATGATATAATAAGGAGGTGGTAGCCCAGTGGTAAAGGTATTGGACTGCTAAATGGAAGATCGGGGTTTGATTCCCAGTACCTTCAAGTTGTCAATGGTGGGCCCCTGAGAAACCGTTTACTCATATTTGGTATTTTGTATACAGATATGATACAGATGAAGTCTGTGATGCCCAGTGTGACTTTCTGCACAAAGTCCACTTTCACTGCCTGGTGGAGGACTGTGGCGCTCTCTTTAGTACGGCGGACGGAGCAATCAAACACTCCAAGTAAGCCTGTGTTTCATTTCCATCTCCACTTTTTAACGAGCAATAGATTAAGATTTAAGCTCTTTGGAAGGCTTGTGCTCTCTCTTTATCTCTCTCTCGTTTCTCTCCTCTCATTTACGTCATTATTTGGAGGTGATGTTAATGATGTGCTATGTTTAGCAGCTATATCGCGGCCTCGCCGGTGGATCTAATTGTATGTAATGATGTCTCTCTGTTTCCTATTAGCTTCCACTTCAGAGCCAACCTAAAGGTTAAACCAGAGGCCGCTTTCAACGAGGCCAAGGAGTCCAGCGAGGGCATCCCCAATCAGCTCGCTGTGCCCGTCTCTGTACCCAACACTCCGCCCATGGACGTGCCCAGTGCAGCAGTGTCAGGGACCTATGCCTCTGCACCATCGCTGTTGGCATGGAAGCAGCTGACGGGCTCCATCCCCCCACTTCCTGCCTCAGTGCCCAACATGGCTGCCTCGTCACCGCTTGCTACTACATCATTGGAGAACGCCAAGCCTCAGGTCAAACCGGGCTTCCTGCAGTTTCAAGACAAGTAAGTGTTTTTTTAAGCATGGACAATAGATTAGTTGTATGTATAGGAGAATATAATGAGCTTGTTAGTTACTCACTGTTTTTTTTTTTTTGCTTCAGTGACCCCTGTCTGGCAACTGACTGCAAATACTCCAATAAATTCCACTTCCACTGTCTGTTTGGCAACTGCAAGTACGTGTGTAAGACTTCTGGAAAGGCTGAGTCGCACTGCCTGGACCACATCAACCCCAACAACAGCTTGGTCAACGTGCGAGATCAGTTCTCTTACTACTCTCTGCAGTGTCTCTGTCCCAACCCGGTAAGCTGAAAACTTAACCGACCCCCCCCCCCCCCCCCCCAAAAAAACCCTAATGTTTATTTATAATTAAAACAAGACATTTATGCACTCTGATTTTCACATGATGAATATTATGTTACAAAGTGCGAAGGAGGCACGAAAAAAATGCTTCAAATGCTTTTCATCAAAAATGGCATCATTAATTGAACAAAGCACTCAGTTGTGCTTTTTTTTTTGCTCTTATTCAAAGCTAAACCTGTTCTAAATGAATTCATTTATGCGCCACGTTCCCGACTCAAACCCCCCTCCTCCTCCTTCTCTCAGGAGCAGAGAAGATCCTGTTTGTCGTCTCCTGGGGGAGATGCCTCTCAGTAAACAGATGGCGGTTTGAAAACAGGGTTAAAACACAGGAGGGGAAACGCTCTTACCTTGCTAAGCTAGTCGAATAAAACATAGGCTTTACTTTGATCTAGCGATTTTCAGTGGGGGTCAGTGCTTAACATTCCAACAGAGCTGGTCAGGTAAACTACTGCGGTTGTACACACACACACACACACACACACACAGAAAAGCGAGAACACGATCAACAAAGGAATATAAGTCAATTGTGTGGCACAGCGTGAAGTATATTAAAGCAGTGGTTGGGTTACTGACCTGAAGAGTTTTGATTTCCACCAACACGCTGCCTCTGGTGGACTCATAAACAATAACTTTAACCTTCATATTTTTAATTGTATCCTGTCTCGGATATAAATTGTCTAAATGGAGCTGGTGTTAAAAGCCCAAAGCTGATTATTCACTAAAAATCCTATGTCTAAAGCATATATTACAAAATGAATTTATTTTATTAAAGAACAACATTTTTATTGAGTTACACTTACATTAAATTGTCTGCAAGTTTCTTTTACATTTACATTTACATTTACATTTACATTTGCATTTTACATTTTACATTACTTTTACTACTTAAGTACATTATAAAAACTTCTTAACAAATGTTTCTTCGCTGTTCTTTTTTTTTCTGCTAACGGAGACGGCTTTTATAAATGTTAAGTAAATAAACCTGTAATTTGCCTTCCAGCTGCTACAAGAAAATAAATCAAAACCCATCAGCTAATTTTACCTGTGAAAGAAAAAGCTTGAGCGAGTTAAACTCTTTTTCCCAGAGGCCAAAATAATGAAATTTGCACTTGTTTTGTTGTGTTTATGTTCAGTATTAAATTTCATTGTGATGTCATGCTCCAGAGTCAGACGTAAAGGCTCAATGGATAGTATAGTACACACTCTGAGATTTAAGAACTTTGGTCATAAATATCTGTTTTTAACGTAAGCCTAATAAGGAGGAAGTTAAAAATAGAAGTCCCAAAAAACGTTAATTGTTTGATTTTTAATGTAAATATTTCTATTCCTAAAGTAAATGCTGCAGGGCTGAGGGGTCTCACGATACAATCAATATCACGATACATGGGTCAAGATACAATATATCACGATATATTGCAATACATTACATATCAATAATAAAAAATATAATAAATGTTAAACAAATAGCTAAAAATAAAACAAATCTAAATATAGATTTTCCACCATATTTGCTTTGAGACAATGGCTGTATGTGTCAGCGACACCTACAGGTGCGGAGGTGGAAGTTGTGTGACACATTTTGAGGTCAGATTCAGTTTAAAACGTAAATTAAAAATATATATATCAATATTGTAGGGTTATAATATTAATAAAGTATCATGAAAAAAATATTGCGGTATTAATATTTTTACACAGCTCTATTCTTATTAAAGCTATTTCTCCTCTCTGAGACATTCCAAATGCTCTTTTCCAAGCGTTTAAATTTAAAGGTGTAATCGTAAAGTACAGTTACATTATTTGGCAGACGCCCTTATTATTTCCAGTTATACAACTAAGCAATTGGGGATTAAGGGCCTTGTCCAGGGGCCCAGAATTGGTGGCTTTGTGGTTCTGGAAATCGAATCTGGGTCTTCATATTGGTAGTCCATCACCTCAACCACTGTCCTTCCACTTCCCCACTCTACTCAAAATTCAACAGAAGGAAAAAACAATATCTCACACACATTTTATTATGTGTTATATAGTAATTAATTTGTTAATACTTATTGATTTCTATTCCACTGGTGTTCTGGTGAAAAGGGTTAACTAATGATTTAAAAAAAAACACCACTCAATGGGGGATTTTCTGTTTTGTTTTCCAGCACTGTGAGTTTAGAATGAGAGGACACTATCATTGCCTGCGACCCGGCTGCTTTTTTGTCACCAACATCACCACCAAGCTGCCCTGGCACATCAAGAAGCATGAGAAAGCCGAGCGTCGCGCTGCCAACGGCTTCAAATACTTCACTAAGAGAGAGGAGTGCACCCGTCTCGGTAAGTTGCTGTGCTCCGACGCAGCAGATCAGAAAAAAAAACTGCTGTGTGTTTAATGTAAGAAAAAGAATTCTTGTCGTGTGGTGTATAGACTTTCTACACGCCTCATTATTTCAGTCATCGTGTTTTTATTAAAAGCCAGTGTTTCCTGGCAGCAGTACTTGATCCGCCGGCAGAGCAGAACAGAGGAAAAAAGGTGTGAAATCACTTCAGCGATGATGTAACAATAATCCCGCAGCAATACGGTCCCCTGCCGAGAACGCACTGTTTCCACACACTTCAGCAGGCAAAAGAGGGGGAGGGGGGATAAGCAGCTTCCTCCGCTGATATGGCTTATTGTTCCACTATCACAGCACAATCATAAAGGAGCGCTGGTAAAAGGTTCCTGTAGTGGTACCCATGTCTCATCATGTTAGTGCTAAAATGTTGATGCTGGACTAAATAGTTCATAGTTCAAGTCAAAACACTATGAAATATATATATATATAGATTTACAAAAAATATTCAAAGCTTTTTTAAAAATGGCCGCGGTTTAGATTGGAACCAGTGCTTGAAAAATGGTGTCTGCGGTTTTGTGTCATACATTAATACTTTCGTATTTATAGTAAGCAATCAAACAGGGGCTGTTTTCTTGGGTATATTTAACCTGTCAGGAATGAGCAATTACACATGTTTGTTAATTACTGTGCCTGTCTAGCTCGGTCTGTTTGTGTTGCCTTTTTTTCAAACCTCGATCATCATCACACAGGCAAATTGAAAGCTTTTTCAACACCCCCCCCCCCCCCTTTTCTCTCTCCTCCCCTTTTCCCCAGTATAGAAAAAAAGAAAAACTTTTTGACAGGCTCAAAACTAGAAACTTTCTAAAAGTGATTTAAAGCATTTTTTAAATGGAGCAGTATGATAAGGAATTGATGGTTCAGCTCTGCCGGACTGGGAGCAGGGTATCCATGACAGCAACATTAAACACACCACTGTGGATGAGGTTACCAGGAAGCACAGACTAAAAAGATCTGCGATATTTCAGCTTGTCATACTTATTTGCTCGTCTTGCTTTGTTTAAAGTGTCTTGCCGTGCGTGCATATAAAAGCGATTTGACAGCAAGCAGCTTGTTGCACCGTGTCATGCCACGGATGCCATGGTAACAGACCAGCCAGGCACCTGCCCTGAACCTTATTTTATTACAAAAAAAAATGCAAAGAAGAAATAATTACAAGCGTTCGTTTGATTAACCCTTGAAAAGCAGCCATTTAATTAAAAAAAATTATATAGCAATTAAAAATCCGCCAGGTTCCGATTTGGATGGGAGGAGCGAAAATAAGAGGAAAAGAGCGGCGATGGACTGAACAAATACAATAACAGAAGATAGGTTGTGAAAAATGAATTTAATACGGAAATAATTGTGTGTTTACTTCGCTTTGCAGGGTTGTGCATTATTGCCTCCTCAAATGCAGAATGTATTTATGTAAATTCCAAATTGAATAAAAGATGTCATTGTAATAAAGAGCACCACAGGTCTAATCTCCGAAAGCTCCACTTTCTCGGTGTGACACTTTGGAGAAAGTAATAAGAGCTGGACTCATCTGCTCCGGCTATTTTATTTTTTTTTTGTATCATCAAGCATTTCAGATTCTGAGGCACGGAAGTCATTTTTCTGTAATAATAGGAAGCATCTTGTGTTTTTCCTGCTCAGGCTGCAAGTACAACCAGGTGAACAGCCACTTCCACTGCATCCGTGAAGGCTGCATGTTCTCCTTCCTGCTTAAGCACCAGATGACCTCGCATGCCCGCAAACACATGAGGAGAATGCTGGGAAAGAACTTTGACCGAGTACCTTCTCAGGTACAGCATGTAAACCAGTATATAGATGAAATTACTAGAAAGTCAATCTGATGTCTAGACAGCAGAGTTAACATTACTATCCCTTTACTTTAGTCGTTTTTTTGCTTAAATGTAACTACTTATTACACTTTCTTAAAAAAAAAATCTTGGACCGAGTGTTCTACAACACAGACTATTATAGAATATTGAAAGTATTGCATTACTTGGATAGGAACAAAAGCAACTTTTTTTTCTGTAAGGATTATATCATTGTTTCTTTAGTTTACTAGAAGGCGGTAACAGAAAGGGCTGAAGAGGCTCTTATTATTATTGTAGAGATTTTATAATAATTTAGAATGAATTTATTTTAAATTCATTGTTTCTTTGCACAAATAAAAAAGTAATCGCTTGTACACATTTGGGTAAATTTTCTGAAATTTTTTCTAAATTATTTTTTCTCTTTCCCAACCGGGTCTCTTTGAATTTCCTTGTTGGCTGGCGTGCAGTAGCACCTGCTCCATCACCATGAAACGTTATATTGAATGTAGCGTCCTGTTGAAGGGGAATCTACCAAATAATTATTCTACATTAACAACTAAACTAATTTAGTTTTTAAATCCAACCTTCGTTATTGAAATAAAAGTCAAAATGTCACGCCAGGCTACAGTTTAGTGACCCCTGGGGTAGACCATTTGCCTTATACCTATGGCAACATGGTTATAAAAACTTTAAAAAAAACCCACAAATGTCAAAGGATGTCAAAATATTCCAGGACCCCCCATAAAAACCCCACAACCCTTTACCACCTAAAACCCTCAACCTCTTGCTTATTTTTAAGAATAACCGAGAAACACATTTTAAAGTGTGTTTTATTTAATGGTGGACAGAATTTGTACTAGTTATAATGGTTAAAGGTGGACCAACTATGGAAGTCAGTTTTGTATACTAGTTTTGCATAAACACAGATCGAAAGCATATTAAAATAATCATTAATAAATCATTGCTATTTATCTTGTAGAAATTGTTAGGCTGCTGGTTTGTGGACTAATTAGTGTTTCCCACGTTGTAGGTGATGCCTCATGGTCAACAATCGGAGGAAATGCAACACATGGCTAGCATGGCCTCTTCCGGCACCATGAGCAGCCTGTCGGGCATGACTTCAGGCTTCTCAAACATAGGGGATGACAATGATGACTACATGGACTACATGGCAGGAGGAAGTCCGCTGGGCCTTTCGTCTGAGTCCTCCAACCAAGACCGCAGCTGCACCAGCACTCCCGTGGGCAATGACAGCTCCCCTGCAAGTGAGAACTGTTCTTTATCATCATCATCATCATCATCATCACCACTTTTTATTACCACAAGCGATATTTAATCTTACGGTTCAATTAAAGGGGAACGTTTATTATTTGATTAAAACAAAGAGAAATGAATAAAAAGCTCAAGCTGGCAGTCATTAGCCAGTGGAATAGAATGTTGAAATGTATGAATGTCAGTTAATCAGCTGCGATGTACAAGATCACTGTGTGTTCAGATCCTCTGGGGTTTATGCCCCTAACAAGAGGCATCAATTAAAAATAGCTGCCTCCGCTGTACTTTTCCATTGCCAATTATAATCGTAACAACTTGTTCATAAAGCATCCGAGGCAGCCAGTGTTTACCAGCAGTAATGACACTTATCAAATTATGGAGCAGTAAATTTATCATATATAGTCGTTCACACACACACACACACACACACACATACGCTTTGCAGATTTCTAATATCCACCTACACCATGTCAACCTGAGAGCATACACATCTCAACGCTTAAATCTGGGCTTCACTCTAGCCTTTCCTGCATTAAAATGAGTTACATAATTTTGGTTTGAAAAATATTTATCTTTCATTCTCATTACTGTTGCTTTTGGCTGTTTGATTTTGTTTCTGTCGCCATTTGGCTTTTGGTATTTCATTATTTGATCTCTTCCTTTTCTGCCTCCCATCCCTGTGTGTGTGTGTGTGTGCTTGTGTGTATTTGTGCGTGTGTGTGAATGCACCTTTCTGGATTTCTCATCCACACCCTTCCTTTCCTCCTCTCCACCACTTTTCCTTGGCATCTCTGTAGGTTCTCAGGTCCCTGCTCTTACTCCTACTCCCACTACCTCCACTGACACTTCTCCCACCTCTCAATCTGCACCTCCTCCACCTCCTCTTCCACTTCTTCCTCCACCTCCTCCATCTTTAGCACCTCAGGCTCCACTCCAGTCCCAGCCCCCTTCATTCCCCCCAACCCTCCTACGTCCTCCTCTGCCCTCGCTCCCATATCTCCTGTCTCCATCCTGTCTCTCATACTCTCTGCTCAGCACCTCTCTTGGAGCCACTCGGAGTGTTGTCATGCCAACCAACACACCAGCTTTCAGCCCCATCATTGCCACTCCGTCTCCGGTTAAAAATGACGTGCCTATAGTACAGGACGCTGCAGGTACCTCTCTCCTGCCTCTGTTAGACCTCTGCAGCTTTAGGAGTAGAATGATACAGGCTTCATCTGCCTGATTGTGTTTGTATTTAAAGCAAAGAAGCAGAAATTCAATAGTTAAAGTTCAAATAAGGCATTATGGGGTGGACAAATCCAGGAAAGTAAATCCATCATTCATTATGGTGTGTCAAAAACTTTGAACACAAATGTAAATGTATTTTATCGCTAGGTTGATTGTTTAAGACATTTCTGAGGTAAAAGATTTTAAGGTAACTGCTGCTATATAGTTTAATATATATGGCTGCTTGTTGCTTTTTTTATGTACCAAAAAACAGTTATGTAAAATTCTTACATCTTTGAGTGTAGCAAGAAAATTGTAGGTTAGCTAGCCAGCTAGCTGCTTAGTATTAGCAAAATATCTAGCCCTAGTTTCAAGCAGCAAAGACAAATATCTTAATACAAACATTCTCTACAGATAAATAAACCAAATCTGAGGAATTTATTTAACTGATTTTAACAATATGACTGCCAGATTGCAGGGAAAGAAAAGAAAGTTTGCTGTCTTTTTACTTTTTGTATCAAAAAAGTGATTCTTTTAACAGCATCCAAAGAACAAGAATATTTTAAATCTAGCAAGAAAATAACAATGTTATTTAGCTAACTAGCGATGAAAATGACCACAACAATTTTAGTATTTTAGTCTGTGATGAAAAGGCTAAAGTGGAAAAAAAGGTATCTTGCATGCTAGTAAGGAAGTCATGTTTGCTGGCAACATTAACTAGGCTAAAAAAAATATCATTTGACTCTATATGTATGAGCTCTTGAAAAATACAGACTGCTGTTAACTTGTTCTGTTAACTTTTTTTTCAAGCAAACTACATAAATTCGTTTAACAACCTCGCCCATTAGCAATGATATGTCAGCACGCTGCTAAGCTAACTAGTAAGTTAATCAAACAATGTGTTAGTTAGCTAGCTAGCAAGATGCTAAGATCCTACTTTGTGTCTTATTACACGTCATACTTACAAAATAAAAGATACGATGAAGCAAGTTGGCAAGATTATAGGCAGGTTGAGTTAGATTCTTAAAAATATTTCATCAAATGAAAATATAGAACAGTGTGTTTGTGTAGTTAACTGACAGGGGAAAAAAAACTGATAGTGATCACTGTATGAGTAGTAGTATGACTGATACACTTGACTGCCAGACAGCGACAA
Source organism: Bagarius yarrelli (assembly GCA_005784505.1). Classification (NCBI taxonomy): domain Eukaryota; kingdom Metazoa; phylum Chordata; class Actinopteri; order Siluriformes; family Sisoridae; genus Bagarius; species Bagarius yarrelli. The sequence goes on from VCAZ01000093.1 coordinate 1,623,370, forward strand.
ATAAAACTTTAATGGCCTGGACACCTAATCCATTTGTCCCATGATACTAAGGCTAATCATTTGTCCACCTCGGTATTTGCCACAAAAAACAAATTTAAACCAAATCTAAGTAGCAATCATAAATTATCTACTCAAGGTATTTTTGACTACATTATGTTGCATGCCGTACCTGTTTTCCCCCTACAGAGCAAAATCTATTAAACAAAATTTATTCCAACCTTCTAAAGTCCATGCAGTGTAATACACACTGTCAGTAAAACTGTGCTGTGTTGTCTTCCATTAGCTGTCCTAATTGTGCCAGGATTTTATAGCGGCCGTACTTCTCCAGACAGGGATTAGCATTAGCAGTGACCTCAGGCTGCTCACTAAAGCCCAAAGTTATACACACAGAGGAATTTCTAGACTCATTAATTTTATACCTGATATACACCACAGGCCAATATGTTCTTATTGCAAAACGAAAAAAAAAACTATTAGATATCCTAAAATGGAGTCATCAAACAGAGCAAGTAGGCTATATTGTATAATATACCAATAATAACCAGTAATAAACCAATTGTATGGTTTAAAGACCCACTGCCTTATTTCATCAAGCTCTAAAGCTGACTTCTCTTTTGCCATTTGTAGGGAATACCATCTCTATTCCAGCAGCAAGCGGTGCCAAGAAGCGCTTTTGGATCATTGAGGACATGTCACCGTTTGGCAAGCGACGCAAGACGCCGTCCTCGCGCAAGATGCTGGATGAGGGCATGATGCTGGACGGTTTCCGACGCTACGATCTGTATGAGGACTGCAGGGACACAGCATGCCAGTTCTCACTGAAGGTGACTCACTACCACTGCACCCGGGAGAACTGTGGCTACAGGTTCTGTGGCCGCACTCACATGTACAAGCATGCGCAACACCACGACCGTGTCGACAACCTTGTCCTGGATGACTTCAAGCGTTTCAAGGCATCGTTGTGCTGTGATGTGGCCGAATGTCAGTTTTCAGGCAACTCCACACACTTCCATTGCCTGCGCTGCTCCTTCCGCTGCACGGACAGCACCAAGGTGACGGCTCATCGTAAGCACCACGGGAAGCAGGATGTAATCAGCGCTGCCGGTTTCTGCCAGTTCAGCTCCAGCACCGACTGTGCCGTGCCTGAATGCAAGTACAAGCTCAAGTGCTCGCACTTTCACTGCACCTACCCTGAGTGCAAGCACACCGTAGTAGGCATGTCACAGATGGACTCGCACAAGCGCAAGCATGAGAAGCAGGAGCGTGGGGAGGTTCCGTCGTCAGTCTCACCGAACCGGGAGACTGGACAACACCAGACAGGGCTGGTGGCACCACCAACTTCCATGGGTCTACCCCCCACATCGCCTCCTGCTCAAGGGATGCCCCACAATAATGCAACTATGTACCTCCATTCAGCAATGGGCGCTGAGTACACCGACCACTCCCGCTCAACCCTCAGCCTGGACGGCTCTCTGAACCTCGGCACAGACGTCAGCAGCTCACTGTTCTTCCTAAAGAACGCCAGCAGCCTTGGCCTCAGCGACTCACTGGACTTGAGCAAGAAGTTGCAACAACGCGAGGCACTGTTCTCTATGGGGCCCAGGGCTTCCCTGCCTGCTTCCATGAGCATGAGCAACCCACATGACGACACCACAGCTACATCCGGCGAGCCTGAAGATGAGCTGTCACCCGACGAAGAGCCCACACACGAGGATGAAGACGACGAGGATGACGAGGACGACCAGGAGGAAGACCTCAACACGGACTCATATGACGACTCCATACCCGAGCCTGATGGAGACAAAGACAATGAAGATTGTTTCGATGCTTCCATGAACCTCACCGAGAAAGACAAATCTGAGGTTGACCTGTAAGCTCTGCTGTACTCACTCGAAGAAACAATTGCTGGGTGCAGCGAACAAACCCCAGTTCACATGGCCTCGTTTATCACGTTTAGAGACACCGCACATGGCAAAGAAATGACAAACACGCAAGAAAAGTGAAGGCCCAAATGATTTACGATGTTTACACGATGACCAACATTATTAATTTAATTATGCATTAAAAATGAACAGAGAAACAGACAGACGAGGCCGTCTTCTACACATGGGTGGCAATGTAAACAGTTTCCTACGCATCAGTCTTTTTTCGTGTGTGTGCGTGCATGTTTGATTTTAATTTATTCGATTTTGTTACTTTTTTTTGTGTGGATAAAAAAAGTATAAGAAAAAAAACAGTCTATATATATGAATATCTATATACAGTAGATGTGTGTGGATGTTAAAATACATTTGAAGTGCAGTCATTGAACTGCGGAATATGAGACAGAAATAGCACGCTATTAAAACACAGGAAAAAGTTTTTTTATGAATGTGTTCCAACATCCTACATTATTATTATTATTATTATTATTATTATTATTATTATTATTATTATTAGTGCAGGAGCCCGCAACAATGCTTTGGCATTTTCCACTTTTCTTTCTGGTCATCACAGTTCTCACAAAAATGTTCTCAGTTGTGTCATAGGCTCCATTCCATTTGGACAGTATGTCTCTTGGGGACGAAACAGTACCAGTAACTGCAAGTTTCAGGCCATAACACATCTATCTCAGTAAACGCACCTCACCAAAAAGCTAGCGTGCACTCCGTTATGTCCTTTTTTTTAAAAAAAAGTGGACCGTTTTTATTTTTCCCTGGCATTGCGTATCGCTAGTGCACTTTTGTATAGACGAGTTTAGATAGTCAACCCTTTATTTAAGACGTTTTGTTACGGTTTGCATCACTGCATTATTGTTTTTTTTGTTTGTTTTTTTTGTTATCCTTTGTCACCGTTATCATTGCATTAGTCCTCCACTCGCACAGGCGTGACCCGTCGTCGCTGAACGGCCCGTGGCGAAAACGGAACCAGACCGTGGAGGAGCATGAATACTTGATGGTGCTGCTGCGCATGAGGGAATAAGGGAATCAATGCCAGCTTTTTGGTCTCTATGAACTTCCACAATGCACTCAAGTATCCATCAGACACAAGGACGAAAGTGTGTTCTCTGAACGTAGGGAAGATCTAGTAGCGTGTAGGTAATTTTGTTCTCTTTTTTCTTTACAAATTTGAGTAGCATGAATATTTCAAAAAATAAGAAACAAAAAAATAGTAAGGAAAAAAATCCCAGATTAGGTTCTGTGGTCAAAGATTCTGTAGAACCTTGAATGTCTGCATTGAACAGAGAGACTTTCTTGACTGTGGATTTAAAAATGGAAAAATGGCAGAGTCGCTGTAAGAAATGCCTGAAAGAAAGTGTGTGAATAATCCTGACAGGAAGTTACCTTTCAAGCTTGTTTTTTTTTTTCTCTTTTTAAAAGCTGTGGTCTCGCTGCGATTGCAAGCGTTTATTTAATATTTATGTGACCTTGCAAAGAGAAATGTTTAGGGTGTTTTTTGCACTTTTTAGATTCATTTTTACCGAAAAATACAACGATGTAAATCTTTCAACAGGGAAATTGCTATACAATGTTTTTTTTTTTGTTTGTTTTTTTGTTTGTTTGTTTTTCACTTTGCTTTGATGCACAAATAATTGTTGGTGTGACGAAGACCTGTTGTTTTGTGTTTTATTTAAAAAAAAAAAAAAAAACGACAAAAAACCCCCCCCCCCATATTACTGACTATTGTTCTTTGCTTCGGCGATTGGACGATTTTAATATGAACCAGGCGTGCCGGAAGCGAGGCTGCTTAACGAATAACACTAATGATGACTGTAATTCAAATGAATTCTATACAGAGGAAATTACTGCAGTGCTCCGCTCCAAATTACAGACAAAAAAAAACACAACAATGAATTTTGTTTGTTGGCGTCAGCAGAACGAGTGACTGTGGAGTGAAAAAGAAAAGAAAAAAAAAAAACAACTGAAGGCGAGGAAATTACAATTAATCATTTCTTAAACATGGCTTTGAAAGAACTGTCATAATATTAGGTAATTAAATGTGTAGATGATTATCTTCGAAATATTGTTGCAGGAGGGGGGAAAAAAAAAGGTTGTATAGTATTTTCTTTCTGTACAAAAAAACTATATATGAACAAAAAATGCTCTTGAATTCAAAGCTTCCTTTCAAATGGAAACGGATACAAACTGCAGAAATAAAGAATAAAAAGGTTAATTATTGAAAGAATAAGAATAGTTTGCTCGTGTGTGTGTTTTCTTTTTTATTTAACGCATATTTTCATAGTGATGGATTAGAGGTGAGATTTCTTGCAAGCTGAAACACTGAAGCTCCAATTAAATTCTTTGCATTAGAAAATCATATTTTAAAATACGGGACAATTTACATCCGATTCAAGGTCGATTTATTTAACACCGTCTGTAATTCAGGTATTTTTTTTTCTTGTTTGCTTTTCTTTTTTTTTGTCTTTGTTTTTTAATTTAGTGTGATTTGTTTTATTTTACTTTATTTTATTTTATTTAATAGAGTTTTATTGTTCACGTGTGTTCCAGCATGCATCACTTGATAGACTCTCGGCTCTCGAGTGCAAAGCTGGGTTCACGTCATGTCCCCTCTTTCTCGTCCTCTCTGTCTTTCTCTCTCTCTCTCTCTCGCTCTCTCTCGTTCTCTAAAATAAAAAGACACATGATGTTTTAAAAAAAAAAAAGACAAAAAAATGAACCAGCTCTTTGGCTGGGAGATGAGACTGTGCACTTGAATACATTTTATGTGTGTAAAATAGCAGGATTTGTAAAAAGTAAACAAAAAAATAAAGGAAATCTAATTACTACAAGTCAAACTTGCCGAGCAGTGTGTGTGTGCGCGCGTGTGTGTGTGTGTGCGTGTGTGTGTGTGTGTGCATGTTAACCAGCTGTTTTTTTTTGCTTGCTGTGGTTTAAGTTGATGTACAAGACGTGGGGTGACGCATGGCTTTCCCAGAATGCCAAGCAGCTAATAAGTGCACAAACACACACACATACAGGGAGAGAGAGAGCGAGAGAGAGAGAAAGACAGAAATAGAGAGTGAGAAAGAGGAAGAGAAAAAGAAAGAGTAAGAGAGAGGGGAAAAAGACAGTGAAAGAAAGAAAGAGATAGAGAGAGAAAAACAAATATAGAGGGAGAAAGAGAGTGGGAGAGAGAAAGAGAGAGAGGGAAAGTAAGACAGAGTGAAAGTAAAAAAAGAGAGAGTAAAAGAAAAAGAGAGAAAGACCCCCTGCTGTGAGTGGCCAAGCCTGTGGCAAGACAGCAGGCCACATGAACAGGATTCTGACACACAAACACACACACACACACACAAACACCTTTTTTTTGGTAGAAACTCGAGACCATGACCTAAAATAGCTACAAATGCACACTAACATCAGGGGTCAAAAAGCTGTGAATCGTCTGCAGGTTAAAGCAGAAGCGTTTCTCTTCCTCACCGGGTCGATCCACTCCTCCTCCAGCTGTTCTTCCGTCTCTCCTCCTCTGCCTTCAGGGTGTTTCTTTAAATAAAAACCAGCGAAGCCGCCACCATCTGTCTGCCAGCTGCCATCCTGTATATATAATCCTAAAAATATATATAAAATAATCATGATAATAAAAAGAGAAAATTATATTATAGTTAAAAAAAAAAACAGAAACAACCTCCACATCAGCACACGCCGCTGAACTGACGGCTCATTTTACTGTTTTAATTACACCAATAACGAGAGGAGCAGAGCGGAAGTGCGTTAAATCAGGTAGGACGGAAGGAAAGAAGGAACAGAAAGAAAGAAAGAAAGAAGGAAAAAGGTGAGAAGAAAGGGAACAAGAGAGAGTAGGAAAAAGAAAGGAAGGAAGGAAGAAAGGAAGGAGGAGGAGCGAGAGAAAGAGAGAGAGAGAGAGAGAGAGAGAGAGAGAGAGAGAGAAAAATAAAGAAAGAAGAAAAAAAAGAAAAGAAGAAAAGAAAGAAAAAGAAAGAATGAAAGAAAGAAAAAAAGAAAGAAAGAATCTATCAGCACCGAATGCCACATTAGGAAATTAATTGAACGTGTGTTAATGAACATTTGGCCGTAACACATTTCTTAGAATGGAAGGAAGGAAGGAAGGAAGGAAGGAACAGAAAAAAAGAAAGATAGAAAGAAGGAACAGAAAGAAAGAAAGAAAGAAAAAGAAAGAAAGAAAGAACAAGAAAAAAAGAAAGAAAGAAAGAAAAAGAAAGAAAGAAAGAACAAGAACAAAAAGAGAGACAAAGACAGAAAGAAAGAAAGAAAAAGAAAGAAAGAAAGAATTGTAAGAAATGTAAATGACAGAAAAAACCACACTAACACACACAAATAAAATCAGCAGGACTATAAAATATATAACATTAATTTATTAAAGCGGTTCAATCAGCTTCCTATTTGTTTACCAAGAATTCATCCAGTGGGCAGAAGTCATGTGGGCAACAGTAATTACCCCCTTGCCGAGAAGCGAATGATGTTTTATGTAGAAAGCTACAGAATTCTGTTTTTCTCATTACACTACAGCAGCTGTGAGAACTCACCCAAATCTCAACTCTCCTCTTTCTCAAGGATTTTACATCATTCATTTTTTTTAACTTTGTGGCCACAGACATCAGGACCAAGTTTACTGAGAATAATCATAGCACTAAACATCATTCATCTGTCTGTCTATCTGTCTGTCTGTCTGTCTCGCTCACAGTTTCTCTGTCTCTCTCCCCTTGATTCTTCATCTGTCTGTCTGTCTGAATCTCTCTAAGATTCTCTGTCTTTCTCTTTGTCTCCGATCTGTTACTTTGTGTATCTGTCTCTCTGACTGTATATCTGTCTGTCTCTCTTCCTATCTGTTTGTCTGTTTCTTTGTGTATCTGTCTCTATCTCTGCTTGTATGTTTCTCTGTCTCTCTGTCCTGTTTTATCGTGTATTTGTATCTCAACCTGTCTCTCTGTCTGCCCCTCTTTCTGTTTCTTTGTGTATCTGTCTGTCTTGTCAGTTTTTCTGTCTTAGTCTCCACTGTTTTTGTGTCTTTCTATCTCTCTTTCTTCATCTATTTGTCTCGATTTTTTCTGTTCTTTTAGTTTCTAGTCTCTGCCTCTATCTCTCTCTCTTTTTCTCTCTCTCTCTCTCTCTCTCACAAATTATTTTCTCAACTATAGGTTATTTAGTGTTAAAACAGTCTTTGGTTTTACACACGAAAGCTGCGGAACACATTTAAACAATACATTAAACATTCATCAGCCTTCATCTGTCATTGATCTTTAACTGTAACTTTATTGTATAGACAGACAGACAGACAGACAGACAGACAGACAGACAGACAGACAGAGAGAGAAGCAATAAAAACAAATCCTTGTGGATTCATTTATTTATTTTCTATACCCGCTTATTCCCTAATTCGGGGTCACAGGGATGTGCTGGAGTCTATCCCAGCCGTCTCTGAAAGGGGTGAAGAGCAGGAAGAGTACACCCTGGACAGGTCACCAGTCCATCACAGGGCCACACACACACTCACACTCACTCCTAGGGACAATTTAAAATCACCAATCAACCTAACGTACATGGTTTTGGACTGTGGGAGGAAACCAGAGAATCCAGAGTAAACCCACGCAAGCACAGGGAGAACATACAAACTCCACACAGAAATACCCCAGCCTAGGAATCCCCCCTGTGGACCGAGCTTAAAAAAATTTTCAAATCCTTTTCCAAATTTATTCCTTTTAAGAATATACCGTTTTTCTTAACAGCATTAGACATATGCGTGTGTATGTGTGTGTGTGTGTGTGTGCGCGCATTTGCTCTGGTGTGCACCAGGTTTAAAGAGGAACAATCAAGGCTGCAACCCACGACAGGTGCACAGTACATATGTCTAGAGCCACCGCAGCAGCACATGACACTAGCGCAGATGAAGTGCTCATCAATGGCCTCCATTCTTCACCTCACACCCCGAAGAGTTCAAATAAAAACATGTTTTTAGCTGAGGCAGCTGTTTACTATGACAGACTAACACATCTGACAGCCATATACGGAAACAGAGCAAATGAGTCATTTGAACTATTTTACACTACTGATGCACTGCGAACTATAAAAGCAGCTGTAATCCAGTCTAAATTATTCTATACTGTAAGACCAGTACATCCCGACACACTTTATTATCTACATTTACATTTCTGGCATTTAGCAGACACCCACATCCAGAGCGACTTAAATTTACCCCTTTTTTTTGAGCAGTTAAGAGTTAAGGGCCTTGCTCAGGGGCCCAGCAGTGGCAGGTTGATGTTTCTGGTGAATTAAACCGACGAACTTCCGATCAGCAGTTCAATGCTTTAATTTAAAGCCTGAACTTAGTCTAAGATTAACTCTTATACACAGTTTACACACTCTTAAACCCCATGTCAGCCTGCTTAGTCCTGCAGATTGTTCTGACATACCAGGCAATACAAAAGCACTTAAAGAAACTAAGTAGTTATTTTTATTTGTTTATTGAAAAAATGATGACTCACAATGATAAAAAATAAGTAACAATGGCATGTACTGTTCTAGAAAAATAATTGGATGCAGAATAGTGTGACACTAACCTCTGTTTCTCTTTCCACCGCAATGATTACTTCCTTACAACATAATCCTAAGAAATAAGTATTCATTTCTCACTAACCAAAAACTATTTACTAACCGATTATTATAATCGGATAAATAAAGAAGAGCATAATATAATTTTTCGATAGACAGTCACAATTTGTGAATTATTTGCAAATCAAATTCAGTCCTCATGTTTTAAGGTTCAGGGTTTTTTATAGTCAATGCCACCACGTGTACAAACAGAGAAAGAATCCGAATATTTTTTTTCCTCTCTTATAAATTGTTTAAATCGTAATCACAATATAGAAAGTGTGTATTTTTATATTTTTGTATTATAGTAACAGTTTAATAAATATATATACATAAATGTATCTAATGAATATATTTGTAAACATCGTTAAATGTAGACAGTAAGATTTGTAAATTATAATAAATATATATACATACATTATATATATATTCATGAAAATTCTCTAAAATAAATATATATACTATATATGTAGCTCTGAAAGTAGTCCCGGCTGCAAGGCGAATCACGGGTAATGCATTAATGCACTGTTTGTAATATGCTGTTATTTTATAGTATCATTCAAATATGCTTATAAAATTATATTAATAACTAATTCTAGTTTCCACAACTAAGTTAAGGTGATGTTTTTGTTATTTTTGTGTATATATATATAAAATACAAAAATACAAAAAAATCACCTTAACTTAGTTGTTATTAGTTATTAATATAATTATTAAGCATATTTGAATGATACTATAAATAACAGCATATTACAAACAGTGCATTAATACATTACCCGTGATTCGCCTTGCAGCCGGGACTACTTTCGGACTACATATATAGTATATATATTTATTTAGAGAATTTTCATGAATTACATTTTAAGATACTGTAGCAATCGAAAAAAGAAAATGAAAATGAATATTCATTGTCATTTTTTCTCTCTCTGCAATGATTTCTACATGCGTCGACTTATCACATATTTAAAAAAGGAACCAAGCTGAGATTTTTGGTAGCAGCTGTTGTGTGTATCTGGTTGAGAAAAAAAATAAAGTTCTAAGAGCCTAAAGGGGAAAGTGAATTGGAGACACATTCTAACAACATAACATTTATAAGACTTTATTAGTTATCAGTGTCACGTGCCAGACGTGTACAAGCCGCTATTCCTTTTTCTTCCCCCCCCCCTCTGTAGACACAATTTAAATCCGAGGATATTGTTCCAATATGTCTATAGGCTCGATGAGAGACTTCAGAACAAATAGGTTTAGCTTTGTAATTAGAACACCACAAAATTGGAGGTTCAACATTACTTTGCCAAGCAAATGATAAAATGATAAACTTCTGTTTGCTAGATAAGATATGGGGGTAATATCCTCATCCAGAGCAGAATTATTTTATCACTGTTTGAGCTTAACGCTAAACCAAAGCACAGGCTTCAGCTTAAAGCTGCACAGCTGTGAATTAAACAGTGAAGAGTTTTCGTCTAAAAAGACATCATGTAGATGTGGGCGCATGGGGACGTTTTGTAAAAATTGTCAAAGACACATTTTTTTTTTTTTTAGCAAAGCGGAAAGGTTATATTGGAGGAAGACAGACAGACAGACAGACAGACAGACAGACAGATAGATAGATGGATAAACAGACAGACTCAAAATTGTTTAACTTCAATATACCCCAGATAGGTGGACAGATGAATAGATCGGTGGGTAGGTACACAGACAGACAAACAGACAGACCCGAAACTATTTATCTCCAATATAACTCGGATGGATGGATGGATGGATGGATGGATGGACAGACATAAATGCAGAATTGCTTATCCTAAAAGTAACCCCTTTTCTTTTCTAATGAAATGTGTCTTTGAGAGTGTTTTTAAGAAACACAAAATAAAAAAACAAAACAAAATTGCAAGTAAAGTTGGATTCCAGCCAAAAAGACATTACATTTGAAGTAGCTTAGAACCAAGCAGCCGTCTCTGGAGCAGTTAGAGCTGGGAGTAACACGGCAATAGACTTAAAAAGAGGAAGATTCTGCTTCTGTGAGCACACACATATGGAAGCTGACCCGTTTTCTTGGCAACTGAGGAGATTCTGAAGTGCTATATCGTAAATTGTGTAAATTGGCATGATTCCTTATAGAATTGGATGGATTGGTAGCAGGGGACGCTCAGCAAACTGGCTGAGAATGAAGTGAAACAGTGTGATGGGATCTGTACTGCTGTGATCATGGTGGAGCTGACAGCATGTGACACAGCCATAAAGCAGAGGCGTTTGGCAGTTGTGAACATGGAAGTTATAAGACACACACCGATTAAATTTAATGGCTGAAAAAAAAACCCCAAATGAAACTGTGCGATGGTGCCGGAACAGCCCGAAACGGTTGTATCAGAAGTGAAACGAGCAACATAACAGTTTTCGACAGTCACATTACTCAACTCTTTAACTGAGGCAAAGTAAATACAAACCAGAACCTGGCTCAATAAGCCCAAATTTCCCACATTGCTATAATTCCCATAAGCATAACCTTCTTAACCAGGAAATGCAGGAAGATAGAAACCAGAGTGCAGACGCTGATAGAATCAAAACAGCACTCGTTGTGGAAATGAGGGAAAACAAATGCAACACAGTATTACGGTAATGCACAGCAGAATCCCAAGCCAGCTTCAACAACTTGCCCCATTTATCTCGGTCTAAAAACATGGCTGTTACAGAAGAACAGAGGGCACCGAGTCGGCCTCCTGCCATTCAACAAGATTTCTGCCCTGGCTCTACAACCCCATTTCCTCTTGTTCCAAACCTCTCACTTTTTTCTTACACCGCTAATACCAACTATATGAGACTATATGGACATCTCCAAATGCATCCTCATGCACAGGGTTAAGATCAATAGGAAGAGACAGACGTTAAAATGCTGTGTTTGGTGGCACAGTTGTGTCCGGTGTAAAAAGGAGAGGGAAAGTGTGTAGGATGGAGCTAGTGGTAATCTTTCACATTAGGGTGCCCGATAACATACAGCCTTCCGTCCTGGACTCACTTAAAACCTTGTAATTTAATATGCCATTTGCAGCATGGAAGAAGTGGAGGTTTGGAAGATTCAGTCGATGCTAATAATAGCAACTGTAAACCAATGACCAGGTTTTTGTTAGTTATGTGGTCTTCTTAAAACAAGAGTCTAGAAGTCCTTCCAGAGGGGTTAGAGGGGCTGTTTGGGATATTTTAAATGATTTCACTGAAGGTTTAAAAGGGTACATTGCATTTAATGCAACGTAAAAGCCAAGCCAAAAGAATGAGGTAAGTATCTAAGCCTTTATCACATATACATTAATGCACAAGGATATTCTTCTCTTCACATACCCCGGCTTAGGAGTCATGATATGGCACCCTTACCCTTAAGGGCTTTGCTTAAGGGCCCAACAGTTTGTTAAGAAACAGATATCCACATAATGCCTCAATAAACACTCTAATGACTAGCGGTGTAATGGTACATGAAACCCACGGTTCGGTACGTACCTCGGTTTTTAATTCATGGTTCGGCTGAATTTCGGTGCAGTTAGGGTAAAAGAAATTTCTGAAAAATGAACTTGTCTATACTGTCTGCGGTAAGGACAGATCTGTCATTGAGAGCAGGATTTACTGAGCTTGGTGTAATTACACAGGTAGTGCAACACACAGACAGATGGTTGTCGTATTAATCATCTTAATTAAGGCATAAACTTTAAGAAAAAAGCAGTGCTGGAGAAAGGCAGTGTCTTATCAGCTGCGGGTCGCACCGAGCTTGCCACGCCGCGATCCAGTCCAGCGCAGACACTCCAAGAGCAGACTCTGCATTTGCATGAATGATAAAGGAAGCCACAGAGAATTGGGAAAGATAAAGACCTGTTTGAGCCCAGCGCCCTCCCCTTTTCCCCCTGGTTTCTCTTCTTGCAGGCCTCCGGCATGCTTCAGGTGCTGCACAAATATCATGGTTCTATATGATTTGTCTAATTTGCAAGGCTTGCACCTGTTGCCCTGCTACTGCCTACAGTCCTGGTTCTTCCCCAATCTGACAGGCACCCCTGGATAATCCATTCTGCTCACAATAGCAGCGCTGCTCTCGCCCCCACTGTGGGACAAGGGCATTTTTCTCTCGCCATGTTCTCATATCCGCCATGCTGCTGATGGCTCATTACAGGCCAATTCATAATATTGTCTCCAGTATTACCACTTCTATACCCGCTCAGCTCCCTGCAGATTTATTCCCCTTACAGTCGGCTATTGTTTTTGTCCCTCATTTCTGTTTTCAGCCCCCGCCACCACCTCCTTGTCCTTCTCAGCCTCATACCTTTTCTTGCCAAACTTTCAATGGCAAAAATCATCAACACCCTGTGGTCGGTAAAGCAGTTTTATATTTGTTTTAAGCTGAACCCAGACAAAGGAACACCAAAGGATCTCAGATAGAAAGCTTGAATTATTGTGTAAAGTTTACCTTTGTCCATCTCCGCTGGATGCTGGTTTCCTTCCACGTCCTAAATCATCCCAAAGCGTAGACTGACTACACTAAACTGGCTTAGCTGTTTTAGTTGGGTGTGTCACACCTGTAGATGGACTGGTGACTCATTCAGATTGATCTTCTGAGATCTTCCTAGTGTCAACCACAACATTGAGCAGATAAATAATTGACAAAATACTTTGTGCCACTGCTGTGGTTTTCTACCACTAAGATCTTAAAGTCTTTGGTGACCTTGGCTGGAAAAACGTTAAATGATGCTTCAGCATTGACACCTTGGTTGTTCCAGCTGTGATAAGGCATGATTTTAATGGGACTTTCTGCTGACACAGGTTTGGTAGAATTTAGCACATACCCTAAACTCACCAAGAACATCTGTACTTCTGCAAGTTCATGCAGTTATCTAATTAGTCAATCATTCGACAGCTGTGCAATTTGAAGTGGGAGTTCAGTGGTTAAGATGTTGGACTGCTAATTGAAAAATCGAGGTTCCATTTTCAGGACCACCAAGCTGTCGATGCTTGGACCCTGTGCAAGGCCCTGAACCTTCAACTGCTTAGCTGACCTAAACAAAAAAAAACAAGATAAATGGAAGTTGCTCTGTAGTACCTTCTGATGTTTGATATGAATATTACCTGAAGCTATTCACTTAGACCTGCACGCCTTTATTGCATTGTGGTGCTCTCGCATGATTGGCTGATCAGCTCCAAAATTGACGTACCGCTAAATCGGTAGCATCCAATCAATTAAGGCATGTGGAAATAAAAACACAGCAGAGTATGTAATCATCCTGCAGTGTGAGATACCATCTGTCCATCATTACATTCCCTTTGAGTGTAAGACACCTAGCAGTGTTCCATAGGTCTGAACCCATATGTGCACAACATCAAACAGACTTCCTCCCACACAGCCAATGCTTAAGCTCAAGCTATCTGAGGGGGAAGGAGGAAGTGTGTGGCATCTCTGTAGTATTAGCCTTGACCTTTTTTATGCAAAGTAAACGTGCACATGAAGGGGCTTGCTCGGTTACTCTTGTGGGTTTGTTTAAAGTATAAAAGGTGTTTAAATGCATAAGATGTGGAATTAGGCTTAATTTTTTCTTCCACTGCTTGATCAGCATGATGCAGCAGTGTTCATATGGGGTTACAGTTTTTCTATGCTTTGCACTTGACCATGCCTCCACTCTGGAGACCCATGTAGATTAGCAGTGTTTGGAGCATAATCCTGTAATATGAAGGTCATAGGTGAAATCCACTTCCCACTTAAGGGTTTCATCGGAAGTGTCTCCATTTTAATCCTTGTACAAGAAGCCAGCGCTGTGAGCCCAACCCTTCAGTTCTAGCCCTCCTGGGGCAAAAAGGGCTAACAACCCTTGCATTGATCCGAGGAGACACTCAGCCTTCTAACCTGCTGAGTGCTCAGTTCAGGAGAACAATGGAGTTCAAGCCACATCAATATGCCGCCCTAAGGAGAGTTCCCTGTTTAGCACAGCGCCACTGATGAGGTTAAAGCTCCCACCTCCGGCCAAAATCAGCCAGCCAGACACTTCGCCATGTCTAAATAAGCATCTTCAAGTCTGGCTTGAGCGTTTTAACACCTCCATCTGTTTAAACGTTCATTAAGATATAGTTTAGACCAGATGGGTGACAATAAGTCGCCCCACTCTTCTAAAGGTAGATAAAGTAAAGGAGGAAGCTTCCTGGGTAAAAATGCACTGCTGCTCCCATAAGACACTAAATGATGTAAAAGTGTGCATTTATTACAGCAGGCCCTATAAATCTGAGCCCGGCCTGAACTCCAGGGAGAGGTTAATGGATTACAAAAAGATGCCGTATCGAACCTTGAAGAAGTTTATACACCACATCAATATGTGCATCGCTATTGATCATTCAGACCTTGACAGACAAATTAAATTCATAAACTTGATAATGCACTGGAATATTCGTATTGCTTACGACAGTGGAATGGAGTTTTTTTACCTCTTATTTTTTTGCCGATTAAGGATCACACATTATCGATTCGATCTATATAAGAAAGAGACAGATTGCTGATCATATGTTAAATATAAAGTTGAAAACAGGCCATTTTACAGAAATTTCATTCCGTAATCAATGTTTTGATTGACGTGCGTTATTTTTAATTTGTTTTTAACCACCTAGAACACAATTAGCCCTTAAAGATAAATAAATATATATAAAAAAAAGAGAAAGGTGGATTAAAAATATTTTAAAGTAATAACACGAGAAAGATGGAAAGCAGGGGTTTAATCGATTTTATTACAAATATTTATATTCTTTCTTAAAATCGCTCTTAAAATGTTATTGCATCAAACTCAATACTCGCCACCAACCATAGCACTCTAGCAAAAGAGCCATATTGGTTCTGTCTGTTTTACACGAAATACAGGAATAAACTGGTGCACACACGGCTATGGTATCTGCTCATTGTTTTCCGTCGCCCCTTTCCCTTCCACTATTAACCGATTACCTCCATTTTTACATATTAGTAAGCCTTTGAATTAATAACCTGGTGTTTCAGTGTATCAGATGAATAAAGGTTTTTATTCCCCATCATGCATCACCTCTTCGATTACCTCTGCGTCGTCCATTGTTGGAAGCCATCTTTAATCTAAACCATAACGAGATGCGTGTCATCAGGCAGGCGTAGCTCCTTGGTGGTAGGGCGGCTCAGCAGCCACTGCCCACACCGCTTTACCTACCTGCCCTATAATTGCATTACTCTGAAGGCCATTTGTTTAAAGTGAAAATGTCAGAGCGGAGCAGACGTCTCTAATTCTCTCTCTAGGGTCGCTCTCGTTTTTCTCTCATCAGCTGATGAATGAGTAATTCTATTAGTTAAGTATTCATACGTTACTCTCTATTTACGTCAGCGGTGGGATTTTTTTTTTCTCTTTTCTATGGGACTTGAACAGAAAAAGCCCAACAAAGAGAGAAACCCGACTGTCGGCACCTCTGCTGAAGCATCCATTGTTTTACACGGTTTAATTACAAAGCCCCGGCACCGTTTCATGTTAAGATTATTCACTGTGGGAGGTGGGATAATTTCGACTGGAGGCTTTGTCATGTAATATAATACAATAGAACAGGCTTTCGGTATTAGATTTGCGATTTTAGCCTCCTTGACATTTCAAGCTGCATGAACTAATACATCTGTTATTTGTCGATTATTTGTTTATTAGCATACTTCATAAACCCAATCAGATGCCCAGTTGGAAACGGAGGAGACACGAAGCCAAGAGCTTCTACTTTTCACCGTTATTCGGTCTCCTTACTCACACAGCGAGCATTCAAAACTGTTCCGTTTCCTCGACGGTCTCTCCAATTCTCAACTCCTCCAGGAAGTAAACTGATCATTATTGCAATCAGAAATTACAAGGACTTCCTCCGGGTGTGTTAGCGGCTGCCGCGACTCACTTTACTTTACGCTGAGAGAGCATGGCGTACGGTGAAATAACAGATGTTTGAAGTGTAGACAAGAAAGACGGAGGCTCAGAGCAGCCTGACATGTAAGTTCACAAAGATTCTTTGGTGTCCATGAATAATTGTTGTAGGATGTTTGGAATGAATTCATTACAGTTAGGTTAACTACCATGGATACAGTTGGGTTAACTACCATGGATATACAGTACAGATACGGTACAGACATTATTCTGGAAAATATCAGAAAGTACAGTTACTATTGACTTTTTAGAGGAAATGACTAGTCCGAAGTAATGACAGCTATGGCTAAAAACACAACTTGTGCTTGAAATTAAAAGATCAGAACAGAATTTAACATTGTAGGTTACTTTCTGCACTTGTCCAGACACGCTACTTCAGCGTGCATGAGGAAAAAGAAACTTCCTGTCATAAGGGCTCTGAAAATAAACAATAAGATTACATAGTTGTTTGAATTAAACGCAAAAAAAGGAAAAATGGAGAAAAAGATCTATATATATTTTCCTAATCCACCTCACTCTCGTTGCTGGCCCCTTCAGGACGCCGCAGCTTCTCTACCTGCTCGTTAAACTGTCCGTCTCCGCCTCTTCTGTCTTCCGTTTGAACACTCAGGTGCTCCACTTCATCAACACGTGCCACGTCATCCTCCTCTTCTTCCTCCTCATCCTCCTCCTCTTCTTCTTCTTCTTCTTCTTCTTTCCTCTCCTCCTCCCCTTGCACCTCCATGCGAATTTGGTCCTTGAGATCGAGTGCGAGCATGGAGCCCAGGCCGGCCTCTCCATTTAAGCCATGGGAGCCTGACACACTGCCCTGTGAGCTGTGGCCGTCCTTGACGGGAGAGGAACTGGCCGATTCATTACTGACAGGTGAGATGTCGCTGCTGCTGTTGGTGTGGTTGACTGAGGGAGGGTTGGACAGGGCACCCTGCTTTAGAGGAATCTGCCAGGATGGGATTTTGGGGAGAGATGGAGAAGCAGGGAACTGTCTTCTAAGAAAGATAGAGAGAAAAAGAGAGAGTGAAAGTGAGAGAGTAAGAAAGAAAAAGAGAGACAGGGAGATAGAGAGAGACAGAGAAAGAGAAGTTTGAAAAAGAAAGAGAGCAAAAGGGAAAGTGAGAAAAAGGGATGGAAAGAGGGTAAGAGAGAGAGAAAAAAAGCAAGAAAGAAAAAGAAAGAAAGAAGATGGTCAGGATTTATGCATTGGACATTATTTAAAATGGGCGCCGCTAGCAATTCTGGGCCTGTTACTGTTACTATTTCAAATAAAACAGATGCCAAAAGTTTTTGGTCCTCTAGAATTGTCCTAAATTTGCCTGTTTAGCGGCACCCCTGATTAAAAATAGAAAATAGGAATTTTTTTTCCTACAACAGGGAAGGATTTTCCTATTTGTTCAGATTTATGCATGAAATAAAGCCCATCAACTCACAGCGACCCTGATGAAGATAAAATGCTTATTGAAATCGGATGAATTAACAGGGTTCAACTACCACGAAACTCAATTTTATTCCTATAGCTTGAAGCTACTAAAGGTTAGTTTTTAGTCATGATGCTTGTTTGAATTCTGATAAATAGAGATTATGAGCTCCTACAAGTTAATTGGAAGCCAATTACCACGCTTGTTACCACACTTTATAGATATTCGAACCCTTTAAACGAATACAAGTCAAATTAAGTCAGTCCATTTTAGTCAGGCATATCGAATGACTCCTACAGCTTAGTTTAAAGACCAGTCCTTGAGTCCCTTCTATTCCCGGGAGCTGTAACGAACGCCACATTCACTCCGAAGCCATTCCGGAGCAACTGCACTCGCAATTCCAGCTTTGTGAATAAATAGAGATGATATTTCACTGTATATTATTGTACAATAGTACAACTAATCTAATAAAAGCTTTACAAATTAAATAGAGGCCTCTTCTCACAATGACCAGCCCATGTTTCTCTCCAAGTTCCCACTGATTATTATACAAATTCGTCGAAAAAGATGATCTCATGATCACAACAAGGAATTAGTCACAGTTTAGAGTACAAACAGTTGAGATGTTCCAAAATTTAAGCCATGTGTGTCAGTGAGAGCAGAAGCAGCAGAATGAACTAAAAGATCTGTTGTTTGTTGCTGATTTCATTATCTCATAAACGATGTGGCTCTGCCGAACAGAACATGTTGCCCTTAAACTTTAGGTTCATGACAAAAAAGTAGTTCTTATAAATCCTAAAAACATATGAAGCTCTGTTATATAATGAAAAGAATACCCAAGACTTTAAAAGGTAGCACAGTGGTTAAGGTGTTGGACCGTTAACCGATTTTGCGGGTTTGATTCCCACCGCTACCAAGTTGCGACTGCTGGGGCCCTGAACCCTCAGTTGCTCAGTTGTTTAATTAAGATAAATGTAAGTCGAGTCTGTCAACTGCTGTAAATGTAACCTAATTTAAATATTTGCAAAAAAACCCCCCTAATATAATAATAATTAAAAAAGAAAACCAGAGAAGCTGAGCTTTCCGGGCATCTTGTATCATCTGATGCTCAGTCCTACGAATATAAATGATGGGGCAATAGTGACCTTCTACAATATAAAATGTAACTATAAAAGGATAAAAATGATCATGTGGTGTATTTAATTAATAAAAATATTTAGTGTTGGCAAATTTGTTCTAAAAGTGGAATTTAAGTGGAAATAAAGGATGATTTAATGTTATAGCTGTACTTTTGTAGTGTGTTTACCTGCTGAGCAAAAGCCCCTTTAATGAAGTGACCTCAGCCTTCAGCTCACTGATGCTCTGAGACTCCAGCATGCGGTTGGTAGTGGAGGAAGCCTGCGGATACAAAAAAAACCAAAACCAACAAACCCCTCCATACTGTTAAACATCTAAAGTTCTTTACATCCTTTTATTACAGTTATCTAGAATCTGGACAGAAACATCATTCAAACAACAAACAACATTCATACCGAGGAACCAGAAGTCAGATTTATAAAAATCGTTTCAATTTTCAAGCATGCAGCAGCTCATGCAAAACCTATTACGTCTAGTCACGCACTGTTTTGGTACAAAGGCCACATTTTTATCAGTCCATCAGCATATTCGGAGCACAAAAACATCTGATAACAACCTGAAAGCCAGCTCACATCGCTTTTAACTTTAACCGGTCGCTCAGCAAAGAGCCACGAAAAAGAGAAGAGTGATCAAGATCTTCTGGTGAGGGGAAAAAGAATTAATCACTAAGTTTTTACATATTTTTCCATATTTCCGACTAGCGATTTGAGCCAGAGAGAGAGACGCGTGATAAGAGGCCTCAAGAACAACAATGGCAGCATTCATCCGACAGCCACCAGTCAGGGGGGTTTTATTAAAAAGAGCGTTATCACCTACTGCTTGGCAACGGAATAAATTGTTGCATGGGATGATGGACAATTGAAATGGCCTGCAAACATTTGAATAGCAAATAGTCTCTTTTTTTTTCCAAAGACAGGTCACTGATGCCGTTTCCCATAAAAGGCATCAAGCAAAAGTGGCAGTAAAAAAAACAAAACAAAACAAAAAACGCTAAACTAACGGGGCTCGAACTGGACAATTTTAACCAACAAACAACTTTAGTGTTCAAAGTGGGGCAACTTAAACACAAGCAGCTTAAGCGAATCCTTGTTTTAAAAACATACAAGTCTCATAAACCGACCCAAATTCACTGGGGTACCTGAAGCTTTGTGTCTACAAACAAACAGCCCTCATTACAGGGTTTAATCCCCCCGTCCTCAAGCCCTCAGAGGAAGACAATGAGACAGAGAGAGGGCGTCGATATGAAGCAAAAAAGGCTGGGGAAAAGAAAACTAAAAGTCTAATTAAGTATGCTCGGCTCACCAGGGACTGCTAGTTAGCGAGCAGAGCTCCCCCTGTTGAGTGGAAACGGATAACTTGGTCCCTTTCTTATGTAATTACATCTAAAGAAAATTAATTGAATCGCATCTAAAAAAAGAATCAAGACTCAGAATAGAAAAAGGGTGAGGTCTTCTATTTGCTCTTCCGATTGAGTACTGTTTTTTTTGGATGGGGTAACGGATCCGCTCTAAGCGCATTGGGCCTGGTGAAGACACTCTGATTACAGGCCTCACCTCATTACGACCATTATAATCCCTGACTCCCTACGGCACCAGCATAATAAGGCAGGAATGTGCCTCCAACTCATTTCACCTGTGGAAAAAAAAAACATTAATTGCTTTGGCGACTGAGCTTACACTTTGCAGACATAAAAAAAATAAATAAATAAATATTTGCAAACAGGAGTTACGCCATGTCTCGAGACAGTCTGGAATTGATGACGCTCTCCGATCTACAGTCAGGTGAGAATGATGACTGAGCCCAAGCCATGGGTACCTCCTCCACAAGACATCATACAGACATTTATAGACTTCTGTGTCCTCCAAGGTAAAGCAGGTCCTTGTGGAGGATATAAACACCTCTCATAGCGACTCGAATACACACAGAAACGCAGCAGGCAGCCAGTCCAAGCACTGAATACATTAGGAAACGCCTGCAGACCATTAGCAATGGATAATATCTTAACAAGGACGGTTTAAAAAGGTCTGAATGCAAATTAACTCACAGCTCGTCTGCCTGATAATATTCTCCTTGTTTAATGCATGTATATTTATGGTGGAATCAGCTTGAAACTAAATCCCTCAGGAGTGTTTCCAATGAAAGCGGTGGTACTATTCATTTTAGCCTGTTTATGCACTACCCCAGTGGCGCGCATTTGGGGTGAGAGCGGAACGGCTCCTAATCTTTCGCATACAGACTCTAATAAGGGCAACTATCTCTGGATTTTTAACAGGGATGCGGAAATATGCAAATTCCGGGTCTATGATGATAATGTCCGACTCTGCTTTCAAGTCTGATAACATGTCCTAAAACCATCCCGACTTGATACTAAGCAATTATTGGGTAAGAGATCTATGTTAGTAACAATTAAACGGTATGTTATAACATGCTAACATAGAAAGCGAAAACTAAAGGACTATTTTAAAAACTAAAGTACTATGTTACGGTCCAAACATTATGATAGGCTTTCCTATCTGCCTGTCAACGTATGTATATTTGCATACGTCTGCACAACCTGGTTTCGCAGACAGGATATGACATCAGCGCAGTCACGTAATGCGGGAAAAAGTCTGAATCAACACAAAATATCGGTGTTGCATTTGGAGACCAATCTAAACTGAAGACATCTACAAGGACACCAGAATGAGCATCAGGACTGCACTAGTGCAATGGAAGAAGGTCTAATAAATCACATTTTTTTCTACATCATATGATTGGCTGGGTGCAGGTGCATTGAATACCTGGGGAAAAGATGACCCCAGTCTGTACTATAGGAAGAAGGAGAACTGGTAGAGTTGGTGTGATAACAGAAAAATGACACGGGTCAAAGTGACTACTAGTATTACTGTGGAGAGTTTATGATTATTATACTTTGTTGTCCACTAATGCTAAATTAAATGATTTTATTTGGTTATTAACTTTAAATGATGAAAGATGAGACAAAAAGCCGCTTCTTTGCACTGAACAAACTTCCTGAATTCTATATCAACTTTTCTCATCCCAACAGTTTGTTCATTTTTTCATCTCCATTGTGATGGAATTTTACGTTAAGCGTTAAGCGGGGTAAGTGGTGGCTCGGTGGTTAAGGTGTTACACACTGATACCTGGAAAATCAGGGTTCGATTTCCAGCACCACTAAGCTAAAAAAAAAAAACTGCTGGGCCTTTCAGCAAGGCCCTCAGCCGCCAATTGCTCAGTTGTAAAGAAGAGATAAATGTAAATCTGAATAAAGGTGTTTGCCAAATGCTGTAAAAGTAACGAGGTTATTTTTACTGTTCATTTTATTAAAAAGAGGAAAAAAAAGAATCTAATACAATAAGGAATTAGACAGCAAACCCTGTCATCATCTCGTACAAAATAAGCTCGAAATTATTTTTGCCAATTTTTTTTCCACACAGCACAATAATACTGTGAAAAACATCCAGGCAGCTTAGAACACAGCGCAGTCTGTAATTCAGTGGTTGGGACCATAAGAAATGTTTGCTTAGCATCTGAAGGAACAGGAGCTGCCATATGTTTTGGGTTAAACACACATATCCGTGTTAAAGAGCCTTAATTGCCAAGCCTAGCGCATTACGTCGAGTTTAGAGAAACCCTGAAAGGCTCCCCAGAAAACCACAAACTGAAAATGATAACTAGCTCAACGGCTCGACATGTGTTTTTAATCACACGCTCCGGACCTGAAAACAATTTCCACGATTTCTCTGTACGGCAGGAGACTACAGGCCCTGCATCGCTCGAAAGAAAGCGTAAAAGATGGAGATTTTAGCCATAAACTAGAGTTTATGGTTTGTTTAATGGATGTTTTGATGTGAAATACACTTTTTATACACTCGCTCTTCCAACAAGGCACTCATGGCAAATGATGGCGTCGCTTTTTTAATTCAATTTACATTTTAACAGGAATCTTTTACTCGCTTTAGCTGGCTGCTGTTCACGCTGTTCGGAGGTGCATTAAACAGATGGATGCGAGAGATTCAGAGCCTCTCGCACACTTTTAGATCACTTTGCCTGAGAAGGCAGGAACAATGGTAGAAATTTTTATGAATGGTGTTTTTTTTTTTTTTTTTTAAATCCGCATGGTGTTCACACGATGCCAGATGCTTTCGCATATGTTTTCTTGCAGGATCCAGATGCTGCATTTAAATTCCCATGTGCTTAACAAGCTGTGGACATAAAACATCATTTTTAGTCGTGATTTCGTCGAGTAGTGTTCAGTTCCATGTTATGGGTTGATTTATCACAGCACCCTGAGATACAAAGTGAGTCGGGTTTCACATGCCGAGGTATGAAGATGGGGTTCTAATAGGTAACACGTTCCTTCTCCTCAGGTGAGCATGAGCACATGTTCCGTAAAGATGAAAGGCAGACATGGCCATGTTGAGATGTTTTACTGAAACCTTATGATATTGAATTAGCATCTGAAAAAAATGCACAGGAGATGCCCTCAGGTCGGCCATCAGGTGTGATGCTGAAAATCATCCCATGCATCAAACAATGCGGTACCGTTACCTACACGAGGGCGATCATCTCTGAAAGTGTGTAAATGTGATCTTTAACCTGCATGACCCTCCTCTGCATTTGATTCCCACTAAAAGCTCCTAAAGAAAACAGAGACGTAATGAGAACACCGAGAAGCGGCTTGCTGATGTCCCTGCCAGACATACTTGTACATGCTCTTTAGCAGCCTTGTTGTTTTGTGAGCAGCATATGAGCCATGACGAGCCTAATACCGTCTCAGGGCCGAGCATCCTTTTCTGCGGCGCTGGAAATTGCTGTGTGTTGGTTTAAGCTTAAACTAGCCTGGCCACCTTGACAGAGATTGACGTAGCCGAAACAATGAACCTGCCGATGCTGAACTTTATTATACAGCTCACAAGGAACACTACCTCATACTCCTGGTTGTCTTCTTCCGCTCATTTGCCAGCATTATAAGGCTTCATCACACATTAATAGCAACAATGATAGAGGCAGCAGATGATGGCAATAGTAGTGGAAGAAGCACTTGATGGTTAAATGACCTGGTCAGGGGTCCAGCAGTGGCAGCTTGGTGTGGCTGGGAATTGAACCCACAATCTTCAGATTAGCAGTTTACCACTTTAGCCACTGAGCTATCATTTAGCAGTAGTGGTGTAAGTAGCAGCAGCAAAAGTATGTTTAGCTGTACATTTGATTGGACGAACATTTACCTTTACAGCATTTGGCAGAAGCCCTTATGGCAGATGCCCTTATCCAGAGCGCCTTAAATTACATCTCTTTTATAAACAACGAGCAAATGGGGGTTAAGGGGCCTTGCTCAAGGGCCAACAGTAATGGCTTGGTGGTGCTGGGAATCAAACCCCGGATTTCTGGTATCAGTCCAACGCTTTAACCACTAAGCCACCACTTTCCAGCTCCCAGTTTTAGTAGCAGGGGTTGTAGGAGTACAGTGAATCCGGAAAGTATTATTACATCACTTTTTCTACATTCCACATTATAACACACAGCCACAATCCCATTTTTTTTTTTTAATCAAGATTCTACAAACAATTCTCTATAATAACAGTTATAGCAGTAGCAGGATTAGCAGTAGTAGCAGAAGGAGTTTTGGAAAGAGTCGCAGGTGTCATGGGTGGGGCTAGCAACATTTTTAAATTCCTGGTAGCCTTTCAGTCGGTAAATCAGCAGTTTTTGGTAGCCTTAAATGAATTTAAGTAGCACAAATTAAATAAAACAAATAATTGTAAATTAAATAATTGTAAATAATTAAATATTTAATTTACAATCACCGATACAAAATATTTGGTTCTAACTGAACATCCAACTCAAGATACCAGCGATTTTAGCCATTCTCGCCACTGTGTATGTTTAAGCTTGTTTTGCACGAGATTTCACATGACACGTGAGGATAGCAATGACTGACAGTCGGATGTCGGAGAAATTCCTGTGCAACAGATCAGGAGCGTCACTGACAAATAGCTGACAAATCAGTAACGGCGTTCCCTAGACAGTTTGTACGAATCCACTACATATTAAAAGTGGCTCCCGGATGCCCGAAAATGACATATGACATACTTCCACAACTATATTCATTTAATGCAAAAGCATTAAAATATATTTATTCTTCCTCTGAGATAGTCCAGCGGACAGGGCGGGGATACATTTTGGTAGCACAAAAGGAATTTGTGAGCCTTGATAGGAAAGTAGGAATAATAGTAGGTTCAGTAGACGTAAGAGTTAAAGTAATAATAGCAAATAAAGCTACTTCTACTAGGAAAAGTAGCAGTAGCACAAGGGTTCATTTTACTTCCTTAATTTTCACCATCATTTACATTTACAGTATTTGGCACATGTTCTTATCCAGAGCGACTTACATGTATCTCTTTTATGTAACTGAGCAATTGGGTGTTGAGGGCCTTGATCAGACGCCCAGCAGTGGTAACATGGTGGTTCTGGGATTCAAACCCTAATCATCCAGATAGCAGTCCAACACCTTAACCAATGCGCTACCACTTTACATATTCTCCACTGTAATTATTTTAGATTTTTGTAATTTTGTTTGTTTTATATCTCTGTAAGCATTCTTTGGCAACACAAATGAGAATATCTGTCATGCCGATAAAGCACACATTGAGTGGTAGCTCAATGGTTAAGATGTTATGCCGATGGCCAGAAGATCAGGGGGTTCAAATCCCAGCACCTTCAAGATACCCACTGCTGGACTCCTGAGTAAGACCATCAACTGTTCAGCTGCAAAAAAAAAAAAAAAATGAGATGAATTGCAGCTCGTTCTGGAGAAGTTGGTTGCCAAATGTTAGAAATGTAAGTGTAAATGTGTCGGAGTAGCAGGGTAATAGAACTGAAATCAGCAGTAGTAGAAGATTCTAGGATCTCCTCAGTAAAATGTAGTGTCGATTTAGATAAATGTTACAAATTAATTTCCCAGCCGACCAATCAGCAGCTTAGCTTTGCTCGTACATGCACACGTTTTCTTTCTTTTATTGCATCCTCACACCCTCCATCCCCTTTTTTTAGTTCTCTGCTATCCTCAGTCGTCTATTTTGACATATAATTATTCCTCTCCGCCTTTTTTTTCTCTATTTTCTGTCCGTTTTTTATTACTTTATTCTACACTTCATTCAATTCTGTACTTATTTTACTTCTTGCCCTTTTTCCCACCATTTTCTTTCCTCCTCTTTGCATCATTGTCTTCCTTATTTAATTTTATCCATCCATCTCACTCAGCTGCTCACAAGCACTGCGCATTTCCTTTAGGAAATGAAAACCCAGTTTTATGCACATGGCCAGAATCCGAGCTCTTTACTATTCATGAAATATTGGTGCTAAGACTACAGTAAGAAATGTAACCTTTACTTTCATGAGACTGCCGGATCCTCTGTAGATCTCTCGCACACACACACACACACACACACTTTCTCTCAACTCTCTTTCGATCATCTCTCATACCCTACACACACCCGTTCTTTCTCACATACTTTTTCCATCTCTTAGCTTTCGCTTTCTCTCTTTCAGCACCGTTCTTTCTTTTTCTATTTCTTATAACTCTCTTTCTTTCTTTCCCTCTGTCACGCTCTCCCCCACTATCTTTCATAGTTCTTTCTCCATCATGATCTCTCTCACTCTCCGCTCTCTTTCTACCCTCTTATTCCTCTCTAACTTTCTGTCACTTACCTTCTTTCTCTAACAGCACTCTTGTTTTTCTATCTCTTTTCATCTCTCACTCACTCCCCTTTCTCTTTTCTCACTTTTATATCTTACTTTTTTTGGTATTTTACTAACAAATCCATAGAATCTACTGAATCCTCGGACTCATGAATCTCACACCAACTAAATCCCTGGAATCAGACGCTTTTTCTACAAGCTACGAGTTTTAGAACCTGCGATTTTAAGTCTCTTACGTTTTAAACCATGGACGTTTCATAAACGACTCCTACGTTCCTACGGTTACTATCTTAACAGCTACTTAGAACAACTAACTTGTGTAATTTTTAGTATGTTATAACTATGTTATAACATGGGACCTAATAAATAAATTTGTGTAATTTTTAGTATGTTATAACTATGTTATAACATACTAAGAACAACTAAATTGTGTAATTTTTAGTATGTTATAACTATGTTATAACATGGGACCCTAATAAATAAAATTGTGTAATTTTTAGTATGTTTATAACTATGTTATAACATGGGACCTAATAAATAAAAAGAAGGAATCCAGAGTTATATAAAGGATTGTGTTACGTAAACCGTATAAATCCGTATCCTCTAGTATTGTGTGCATAATAAATGATTAACGAGCAGAAATGGGTAGTAACATGTTGTATATACTTTACATTTATTTAAGTAGGTGTTTGGATAAAGTAGTGTTAACTGGCCTTACTTTTACTTTTTACTCTTATTTCTAATCACTTCACCAAATTTAAAGACATTGCTCTGTTAATTGTCTATTGAATGTTAATTATAAAAATGCAGTTTTAATAATTAGTTTCTATCATGTTTCGTTGAATAATATGACAAGTCAGTAATGTCCAAAGAGAAAAAAAAAAGACGTAAACAGAACACACATGACCTCACATAATACAACGTCTTTTATGTGAATAAAACAAGTTGACGTAGTGTACAGGACCTCCAGTTCCGACTTATGAAAACATGTTTGCTGTTTTATGCTAATAGCTGTTTGAGGGGGATTTTACAAATACGGATACTTTAATTTACTATAAAATCTCGCACATTAAGTTGTTTTTTTGTAGCTGATTGTTTTTTTGTTTTTTTTTAGGATTTGTCCTTAATCACAACCGAAGTAACTAGTAACTCAGTACTCTCTTACTTAAGTAACATTAAACATTAATACTTTTACTGTCACTTAAAGAATTATTTTTAGCTACTTTACCCATCTATTGAATAGACAAGTGAAAACTTCAGTAATCCTGGAAACTCATCTGACTTTCAAGTAAAACTGCAACACGGGGCAACTAAATCAGCTAGTTAAAAGCATTAATACAGACATTTTCGCTGGAATATGTTTGTGTTCGAGTCGATACAAATAAAAAAAAAAAGTGTGTTTGTTCAAACCCTTTAGGCTTTTGTCGGTCCACCTCTAAAGTGTGAATGTGTTTGTAACGAGTATAAATTTTTTTTTTTTTTTTAAAAACTTACGTGAGAGTTCGCCAGCTCCTGAGACAGTTCCTGGATCTTCTTCTGCTGCTGGATCAACAACTCCTGTACTGAGGCTAAAGTCGTCTGCAACTGAGTCACTGGAAACACAAAACACACACACACACAAATTGATTCGCAAACCCTCAGAATCAGTTAACGAAAGCTTGAAGAAAATAAAGCTAATCGAATACAAATATGCTAAAACGTTCTTCGGCTCAAAATGTTTGTTCGTGTTGCTGGTAATTTTCTCTTTAGCGCTGCTTTTCCTTCAGTCAGTAATAGAAGATGACTATATTTGTTCATGATTAATCACTGGTGTCTGATCTTATATCAGCACAACGTCTCTAAACCTCCATTAGCATAGGTTAGTCTTTCTCGAACTCTCCAAACAATCAACAAGACGGGGGGAAATAAAACAATCATTTGGGACGCAGCCGAGGAGGCTAGACGACGCGTCCTCGCTAATCTGAGCGAATATAGCTCATTTTCCATCGACTTCGAAGATTAAATTATTGCCGGGTTGTGCCGCTCCTGTGCACGAGAAAAAGCCTGGGAAAAGAAAAATAAAAAAAAAACCAAAATCAAAACATTGCTAACAGGCCAGGAGTTGGTGTTATTAATGGGGGTATCATTGCAAAATAACCCAGAGCACAAGTTGCTCTCCGCCTGCTTCCAGTCACACATGCATTTCCAAACAATGCATTAAGTTTCCAAACTGATTACGTTACAGAAAACCAATAAACGCCTCTATAAATCATGCACTGTAAAGTGTTAAATCAACTCTAATTGGATTAACATCAGCGGATATTATTAGCTGCCGACTCGCCGGTGCACCGTTACAGCGTTCTGCTTTCACAGAAACAGCGTTTTAACATACAAGCTAGGACACATTACATCTGTTTTCCATTCCGCCGCTCAGACGGCGACACGAAGCAGCTACTAACAGGAACGGGGCATGAAAGAAGGATGGACACGGTGTGAATAAAAAAATAGGAACAAATATCGGGGTCAAAACACAGAGTTTCAGTTGTGATCTGTAACCGCTGAAACAGAGAGGGTTAAGGGCCTTGCTCAAGGGCCCCGACAGTGGCAGTTTGGCATTGGTGTGGATTAAAACAATCAACATCTACCAGTAAACAACCCAAAGCCGGAACTAACTATTTGTGCTAACACTTTAAGCGTTTGTTGAAGAATAAGTGTGGCAGGCTAATTGTTACATAAAGGTAATATGAAAATAAAAATTTTTATTATTATTATTATTATCTACTAGTTTGCATTTTTTAAACCTCTATCTTGGATACTTGACATAAAGGCAGACACCAAATGATGTCATTTGCATCATTACAACAAGGAGCTTAGAAAACCTCCTTCCAGGAATTTTTTTTTCTATTGCTACAGCCAAAATAATTAATTTTTTTTGCTACAGATTTTTACTCGATCTTTCTGACACAAACCATGTCATGCTTTTGTTTCCAGAAAATATTTGAAATGGGCTCATATTCACGCAAAATAGCGCAGGTTCTGATACCTGATCAAGATTACATGATGTTGTAGTTTGTTAACTGCTATGAAATTACGAAACTTAAGTAAAAAGTATTTGCGTCTCCAAAAAATGTTACAGAAAACCAATAAACGTTTCCATAAATCATGCAGTGTAAAGTGTTAATTGTGTTGAATCAACTAACAAATCTATTACTGACAAATCAACTTTGATTGGATTAAACATTAGCGGATATTATTAGCTGCTATTTACTAGCAAAAATTACACAAAAAGCATTTTTAACTCTGCAATAAGTTTCCCAAACCGCAAAAAAATAAATGAATCATGCACTCTAAGGTGTTAAATTAACTAACAAGTCTACGGTTATTATTGGCTGCCATTTACAAGCAAATATATGTAAAATGCAAATTTGCTAGAATTTTATGCTGCTGAAATTTTATGCAATACAATTCTGCAACTGCAGCTTTAGTTTAGAGCAGGGGTCCAAAAGTGTCAACTTCGTGGTGCTAGGAATTGAACCGCAATTTTCCAATTAGCAGTGCAACAGCTTACTGCGCTACTAATTTCCCCACGCGATATTAAACAGTTTTGCTTTTATAAAAAAAAAAAAAAAAGTCTCCTGTGGTAATTATTTGTTGGTAAATGGGAGATGTTAGCATTGTACACGTCTGCATCGTCTTCAAAACAAAAATCACAAAAGACTTTCAAAGAAAACTCTTGGGGATTGCTTAAAATTGTGCGTTTAAACACTGGAATCGATTAAATTTGCCTTAATAGTTGTAGTAATAGTAAAGTAAATTAAAGTTTATGTTTATTGTCTCAGTAACTGTGAAACTTTATTTGGGGGGTAAAAATAGTTTGTAAAACGTACTCGGGGTCTTATCATTCAGCCCGGGTTGCGTTACACCATGACAATATCCTTCCATTTGCCTGTTAAAGTATCACTCCACGGCACAGACAGTTGAACTGCTAAATTGTTGGCGTATTTACTGTATACAGGATAATGGAAGTTCTGTGTACAGCTATGTCAGTTTGGTGGCACGTGTCAGCACAACTGTTGGCCCAGACAGCTGCTCAGGTTTGACTCAAACAAGCCGCATTCAGAGCTAAGCAGGAAAAAGGCAAGAGATAATCGGGCCTTGAAACAAACCACGTCTTTGTAGAGAACGAGTGGGTGAATTCGAGAAGTGGTGAGTGGTTTCGCAGCTGCTTCGCCCAAGCGTGTGGTGTGTGTTGTGTAAATTATTCAGGAGATACCGCGATATATCGTATACTACATATGTCCAGGTCTCTAGCTTTCTTTAACAACCAGCTGGTCAGCAATATGCTGTGCTCTGAAAGCAGCCAAACAGAGAGTACACGGTGTGTGTGTGTGAGGGTGTGTATATGTATGTGCCCTGAAGTGCCTCCGAGCCCCGTTTATTAATTGTGTGTGCAAAGTCGCAGGGAAATCATAATAGGAGTCAGGGCCTGCTCGGAGGAAGGGGAGAGTAATGCGACCGTATTCTTAGAGACACGTGGCTCCGTGGCGCTCAACACTAAAGGAGTACATGAAGTTAACAAAGGGTGCAAGCAATTGGCAAGAGAGGCAGTCAATTGCTATTACTCATGTTGTGAGGAGAGGGAAAAAAAAAACTCACGGGTAATTGCAACCCTCTCCCAACTGTTAACTGAAATAGTCATTAAGTACAATAGCAGCCTGGCTACAGCAGCCACAGCAAATTAGATCAGCAGTGTGACTGACTAACTAACTGAGGAAAAGTGGAATAGTCTGAGACATGGAGGGAGCGAGAGGGGGGAGGGGGTGGGTTATGGAAACGATAAACAGAGTGAGAGAAAGTGGGAGCGAGAGAGAAAGAGAGCGAGAGCGAGAAAGAGAGGAAAAGAGGGAGACAGAAAGAGAGAGAGAGGAAGAGAGAGAGAAAGAGAGAGAGAGAGAGAGAGAAGGAGAAAGCTGACAGCGGGAGGGGAATAGAGAAAGCGAGGAGAGAGAGACAGCTGACATTGGGAGGGAAGAAAGAGGAAGACAAAAAGAGAGGAAGACAGAAAGAGAGAGAGAGAGAGGAAGAACGAGAGAAAGAAAGAGAGCGAGAGAGAGAAACAGCTGACAGAGGGAGGAAAGAGAGAGAGGAAGAACGAGAGGAAGAGAAAGAGGGAAAACGAGAAAGAGAGAGAGAGAGCAAGACAGAAAGGGAGACAGAGAGACAGAGAGAAAGACAAAAAGAGGGGGGGGACTAAAAAAAGACAAACAGAGTGAGACAAGAGACAGGGGAAAAAGAAAGAGAAAGAGAAAGGAAGGCAGACAGAAGTACAGACAGACAGAGTGAGAGGTGAAAGAAAGAAATAGAGCGAGAGCGCGGAAAAGCCAGTAAAAGGTAGAAACAGAAACCAGAGAAAGACATACAGAGAAAAAATACACAGAGTGAAAAGAAAAGAGCGGTAAAAAAAAAAAAAAAGAGAGACAGAGAAAGAGAGAAACAGAGCGAAAGGGAGAAAAACAGAGTAAGGTTAGCAAGAGAGAGGGAAGAAGACAGACAATAATATTTATATAATATTTATCTATTTCTTTTTGATATGGAAACATTTTCAGAGTGAAAGTGAGACACTACCACAGCGAGAGACTCCGGAAAGAAAAAAGAAAAACAAAAAACAGGAGAGAAATTCGGCTGTGCATGGCAGCCATCCTTATCACCGAAATCTCCGTCGTGACCCTAAACAAAGCAGGAAATAAAGCAGGTGAAACCATCGGAATGATAACACGGCACATCCCATAACACCAAGGAAGGATTTTTCTTTGCATATATGAACCAAAATGACAATGAAAGAGCCTCATTTGTTAATCAGATAAAGGAAGCCGCACTCAGCTTGCACGCAAAGCCTCCCAATTCCCGGCCTTCCTGAGGCAACTCCCACGGCACACGGTGACACAAACAACTCCAATCACTAAACAATCGCAAACCAAAAAACGACAGCATTTCTGATGTTTGTTTAACCTTTATATATTCTTTGCGTTGCATTTGTTTGCGGCACCGATTTGCTTATTTTGAGCTTTTTTTTTTTTTAAAAAAAAGGCCGAGGCGGTAGAACCAAATTTGTTTTCTCTGTCCTAAAAGCTTGAAATCAGGACAAATTCATACTTGCCGTTAACGTTTGTAGGGTTTATGCAAAGTGACTAACACCGGGCTTGTCAAAAGTCCAACGTGCAAACAAAGAGACGCCACACCATCAAAAAGAACAACATAAAAGGAAACAGATTTTCAAGTTGGACACACACACACACACACACACACACACACACACACACACACACACACACACACACACACACACACACACACACACACTTTCTATCAGAGAAAGGACAATAGCACCACCTGTATCTGTATCTATTTACTGCTCCAAGTTTTTATTTAAAAATGGGCGTGGTCAACATATGAATGCAGATATTGTGCAGTCTCGTCTTTTGGGACTAGACTACCGCGACTCGCTTCCAGCAGGTCTGGCGTAAAGCGCAATTCGTTCTCAGCAGATGATCCAGAACGCATCTGCACAACTTTTCTTTTTCTTTTTTTTTTTTTTTCACATTATGGACACATCAGATTCGAAAGAGTGGCTTCGGAAGTGGTGGCGCATGGTTAAGGTGTTGGACTACCAACCCAAAGATTGTGGGTTCATTTCCCAGCTCCACCAAACTGTCACTGTTGGGCCCCTGAGCAAGGCCCATAAAAAAGAGGGGGGGACTAAAAAAAGACAAACAGAGTGAGAGAAGAGACAGGGGAAAAAGAAAGAGAAAGAAAGGCAGACAGACAGAGTGAGAGGTGAAAGAATGAAATAGAAAGAAATAGAGCGCGAGCGTGGAAGGTAGAAACAGAAACCAGAGAAAGACATACAGAGAAAAAATACACAGAGTGAAAAGAAAAGAGCGGTAAAATAAAAAAATTTAAAAAAAGAGAGACAGAGAAAGAGAGAAACAGAGCGAAAGAGAGAACCGTGTCCACGCTTTTCCGATCAGGAGAATTTGGTGACATGCTCACAGCTTGTTTGCTGCTATGTAATTTCGTTATTTCCTGCGTTTGCGCGATCGCGCTAGTTGTCGGTATCATTCACACCAAACGCAAATGTAATTATACACACGAGTAGATTATAGACAAAGTCAATGCAAAGACGTGCAAGTTCAAAAAAATAAAAAGTTCAAATAGAGCGGAAAATTCGCATGACGCGTGTCGCGAAAGCCAATCGGCAAAGAGGCTTAATGACACATCCACTTAATTCGGAACAGCATTATCCTAGCCATCCGCGGGCACCCGGTAAAGAATGTTCCACAAAGAAAAAATGTACAAAGAAAAATCAGAAGTTTGCGTTTGTGGGAGAAAATTGAATCCTAAAGGATTCTTATTTGGATCTGATGTAGAGATAAGCTAATGGTAGAGTTACGACCTTTAGGGTCGGATTTTTTGGAGCAAGCACCTGCCAGCCAGAGAAAAAGAAAAGGTTTTATGTTTAATTTGTTAGTTTTAAGTTATCGGTCGCATCTCAAGTCACATGGTGAACGCCAGACTAACAATTCTAAAGTTTCTCTGGAAAGCATCCTGCTTACATGGTTGCCAGCTCCTTTAATTACAGCGGCGAAAACGCAAACAAGTGTTGGATTGGGTTGGGGGGAGTGTGTAAGCAGAGCACATAAAACGCGAAAGGAGGGGAGAAATCCCTCTCTGTCAGCCCTCTTCAGATTCCTCACCTGTCCAAGGCGGAAGACGTACCTGTCACTGCGCACTTAATCACCGTCCCGCTCGGGCCGCAGACGAGAAGCCGCGGCGGCGGCGGAACGAAAATTAAAATGAACTTTCTCGCCACGCAGTCACAAAGGGGAAAAAAATTATAACGCCAAAAAAAAAAGCGAACCGCTGTCACTCCCCCTCCCCTCATTAATATTCTGAGGTTAAGAGCTTTTCAGCGAAACGTAATTAATTGAGGCTGAGCTGACAGTAAACAAGCAATTTCAAATTAAAGCGAAATGACAGGACCGTCATTTGTAAAATGTGAGCAGATTTTGGCGACAGATAAATGAAGGAAAATGTTAAGGAGGGAAAAAAAAGGGATGAAGATATTAATCTTCACCTGTCTGTGTCAGCGTGCCACTCATGTCCACGATGCTGCTCTCGATCCTCTGCAGATGCTTCTTGTCCTCTTTGCTGCCCATAATGAGGGGTAGGATGTATTTCTGCAATTAAAAACATGACACGCTATTAGAATGCCTCATAGAAGAGAGAGAGGGAGAGAGAGAGAGAGAGAACAGGACGTATGCTAACCAGGACATCACAGGAAAAAGATAGAAATATTAGAAGTGAATAAAAATAGTCAGAGCACTAAAAGATAACGTTAATATAACGTTAAGTGTTATAAGTCGTAAATATATTTTAAAATAGCATTGTTCTAAACTGTTCTTCTTTTACTCTCTCGGGAAAATGTTGTGGTTTGCTCACTTCATCCTCGACGATTTAACTCAATAGCTGACAAGCAGGCCAAGAATTAAGCAACGGGGCATGACTTTGGGTTCAACTTCATTAAGCCTTTTTGCCCACAGCTCTGGCGGCTCCATTCCAGCATGTCACCTTGCGAGCACAATTGCTTGTCAGAGTTAAGCCTTGTTTAACAACACGTTCCTACACAGACGATGAGCTAAAGGGTCGGAGGGCTAACACATCCCTCTGACTCAAACAGTATATGTAAAGGTTTTTTTTTTTTTTTACCCCCCTCATGCTTGGTAGAATTAGAGAAACAGGAAGTGGAACAGGAGGTCCTGTTGCGAGCTACAAGCTCGTCAGGTCTTTTGTCTGCTGGAGAGGAACAGTTGGTCCGGCCAGGTTTTTCGCAGCAGCCTGAGCGTTGTTGACACTGGCAAAAGTAATAAACACTTTTCGGTTGAAAAAGATTAAATGGCTGTCAGTGCTGGGGTAATTAATAAGAGGGCTGCTGTGAGTGTGTTTACACCATGCTCTATAGCATAAATAAAGGACGGGCAGTGTGAGGGGGCATATGGTGGCACCGGCACGCAGCTTCTGTGATATGACAGCAGTGTGAGCATATTCACACCAGGGAATAGCACCTAAGCATGTACACACACACACACACACACACACACACACACACACACACACACACACACACACACACACACACACACACACACACACAGAGCACAAGGGAGAAACTGATTAAAAGATAAAACAAAGAATGGTGAAAGGGATCGAGATATATATATATGCACATATATATTATATATATATATATACATATATATATATATACAT
Organism: Bagarius yarrelli; assembly: GCA_005784505.1. Taxonomy (NCBI): domain Eukaryota; kingdom Metazoa; phylum Chordata; class Actinopteri; order Siluriformes; family Sisoridae; genus Bagarius; species Bagarius yarrelli. Next base: position 1,659,394 of record VCAZ01000093.1, read on the forward strand.
ATATCATATACATATACATACATTATATATATATATTATATATATATAAAAACGGATTTACAGATATTTAAAAAAAAAAAAAAAAAACAGGAAGTACAAAGGTACAGATGACAGCGAAATTATAAAAAGAAATGATGGAAATTAGTATTTTTTTGTTTTATTTTTATTAACAAACATAGAAAAACGTCTGTGTTTCCACCACTCCTGTCTTCGCTTTATCTCTCTCTCTCTCTCTCTCTCTCTCTCTCTTTCTCTCTCTTTCTCTCTCTCTGTGTTTATCTAGTCTATCTGGTCGAGTAAAAAAGTTTGCATACTCTCAAGACGATCAGCATACGATGACATGAATCAACACTTTTGTTTGCGTGTCCCAGATGAGAGAATATATATATATATATATATATATATATATATATATATATATATATATATATATATATATATAATGATATATATATATATATGTTAAAACAGGACAGAGCGGTTTTTCTACAAGATTATACAGTTTTTTACATCACATTAAAAAAAAAAGAAACCTTTTATTTCTCTCATCTGGGACACGCAAACAAAAGTGTTGATTCATGTCATCGTATGCTGATCGTCTTGAGAGTATGCAACAGAGAGAGAGAGAGAAAGAGAGAGAGAGATAAAGCGAAGACAGGAGTGGTGGAAATACACAACAGTGTTGGATGCAAAACATACATTAAAATCACGAAAGCGGAATAACAGTCTCGACTTTTATTATAGATCACGATATTCTGATATGAAATAAATAGAACACTGTCCAAGATTTTATTTGTCACATATAAATTCAGGAAGCTGGGGTCAGAGTGCAGGGTCAAACAAAAAACCGCCATAGAGAGAGCTAGGGGCCTTGCTTAAGGGCCCAAACACAGTGCCAGCTTTACAGTGCTATTTAATATAATAATAATACTAATAAGCTATAAAACATTAAAGGCCTTGTTCAGGGGTCCACTGGTGACAGCTTGGGCAAGTGGTAGCACAGTGGTTAAGGTGTTGGACTGCTAATCGGAAGATCGGGCTTCAATTCCCAGCACCACCAAGTTACCACTTCTGCATAGCTCTGGGCCCCCAATTCCTCAGTTTAAATAAAAGAGGTCGCTTTGGATAAGAGCGTCTGCCAAATGCTGTAATTGTGAATGTAAAGCTTGGTGGTTCTTGGTGGACGACAACTCATCATATATGATATGAAAGAGAAGCATTCTGGGGCGTTTGTCGGTGGACATGATTTTGCCAAGCAGGATGTGATCCTGGATTAAGCAATTTCAATCAACCAATCATAACCATCTGATGTCATCAGTGGGTGCCATCCAAACCCGCCTCCATTTATTTTTTAATCCAGGAAGCGGCATTGTCAGTAAATTGTTCCAGAATCAATGAATTTCCGGTCTCAGCCAATAAAACATTTTCATGCATTTACTCTGTTAAAATTTTTCCGGTCCAAAAAAAAAAAAAAAAAAAAAAAAAAAAAAGAGAAAGATTAAAAAATAACTGACGACATTGGATTGTTTTGTGTTGATTTGTTTGCCATGGATCACATGATATCTTCCTTCCTATCCTATCTTCACTTTGCATTAGAGGCTGCCAACATTAGCCTCATTGGACACACCAACCTCCAGTAGCTAACGCTGAAATTCCGCAGCTCGTACCAAAATGAATAATGTCCGGTCACTGGGTAAAACAAGCAAGGCTTCCTGAGTAGAAATACAGTGGAAATTCCACATGCTGGGACAGAAACGGTATTTAAATCGAAAGGAAAAAACACAAGTCCAAAGTCTCATATGGTGGAAAAAAAAACCCTCTCGTTTCTCTCTGCAGTTCTTCCCAAACTATTAATAATGTCAGTTGTGTAGCTGCAAAGTCATTAAAGGCTTTATAAAGCAATGTGTGCTGACAGCAGCAGACTGAAGTGGCTGTTTTGAATCCATACACACACACACACACACACACACACGTGCAGACGTGCAAGGCAAAACGCATATGTTAATCCTGAGCATGACGTCTTGCGAGTACCCCAACCTAGCGCTGCTCGGGGCAAACCAGCCAGGACTATAAAAAAAAAGAGTAATGGAGTCCACATGCCCTTGTGGCCGGAGTGGGATTACAAGTCTTGACTAACAGTGTCTCCCCTTTAGCGCTCAAATCAAAGGACGTGCTTTGGTGTCGAGGTTTTTTTTTTTTAACCCATAAAGGAAGTAAAAATTAAAAAAAAAAAAAAAAAAAAAAAAAAAAAAAACAAAAAAAAAAAAAAAAAAAAAAAAAAAAAAAAAAAAAAAAAAAAAAAAAAAACAGGGTTTAAGATGAGCTCATTCATGACGCAAAGCAGACAGGATGATGTACATGGAAGAGCTTTCTTTAAGCTGGTAAATTATACAGGAACAGGAACGTTGCCCGAGATCACTGGAACTTAAAAAAATATAGTCTGGATCTGCAGATCGTCTGGAATCCATTATTATTCTTTTTCTTTTAACAGTGGGAGTTTTAGCACATGTAAGAACTTACGCGATACAGGTGATGGAAGCCAAAGGCCATTCCTGCCATGATGATGGCCAGGGCACCATAGTCTCTCCATCGGTAACCAGGGGGACCTGCAGAGAGACACAAACACAAGGGACGCTGACAAATAAAAGACAGATATTATACACATACACACACCAGCACTCTTGCACAGTGGAAAATAAAACATTAAAAAAAAAAAAAAAAAAAAAAAAAAAAAAAAAAAAAAAAAAAAAAAAAAAAAAAAAAAAAAAAAAAAAAAAAAAAAGATGGAGGCAATTTAAAGCAACAGTTAGATAAAAGTGTGCAGAGTAAAGTAATGAGGAGTTCTGCAAGACAAATCCCTCTTTTTTCCTAGGGGTTTAACACCAACAGATCATTTAAAGGGACACTGAAGGAGTACTGACGGAAGGAGACGCCAGTGTCAGCAGCTTTAAAATAAGTCTGAGGTGAAGCTTTCGCTTTATGTTTTTAGGTACTACAAACAGCTTTGCAGTTTTATGTCATTTCGCTTTATATTACGAGAAGGAAATACTAGCAGGAGAAAATCACTCACGTGTTTAACGTTCTAATACAATAAGTGAATAAAAATTTCATTAATTGAAAAACACATGGTTAGAGGAAGTCGGTAGTTTTAACACACCACACTGCTGCTTACATGTAGAATTAATTTTAAAAGTACTTTTATTCATTCATAAAATCACTCAAGACCTAAATACATCAGATCAGCTCATGGTTAAGATGTTGGACTACCAACCTGAAGATTGTGGGTTCAATTCCCAGCTCCACCGAGCTACCACTGTTTGGGCCCCCCGAGCAAGGCCCTTAACCTGTAATTGCTCAGTTGTTTAAATGAGTAAATAAATGTAAGTCGCTCTGGATAAGGGCGTCTACCAAATGCTGTAAATGTAAGTCATAGTCTAAAGAAGGAGAATCTGCTTTTAGCTATTACACAACCTGCAGTTGGAACCAGCTCCTAGAACAGATCCGGATGTGTTAAAAATCACAAGCTCTCTTTAAATCCAGACTCAATACACATCTATTAAGTTCTGCATTTACTAAATGAGCACCGTGAGCATCTATTTTATCATTTTAATGGTTTTCACTCATTTTCCATCATTTTTAAAAAAATTTTTTATCTTTTATCTAAAAAATGATTTTAATTTCTCTTATGTAAAGCCCTGTGTATGAAATGTGCTATATATAAATCAATTTTCCTTGTAAATAAGCACTTTAGAGCAACGTAGCTTCAAGATGTGTTATAACGTGCTAAACAGAACAGGAAAAGAAAGAGTTTTCTTTCTTTTTTTTCTCCTCTAACCTCCTTTACATTGGTTGTAAGGTGAAGTGTGTTCTGAGCTGCCACACTCATTCTCAGAAACACACACACCCAACCAATAAAAATATCAGTTTCTGTTCTGCTCGGTTTCGAAAAACACACAAACACACACACACATACACACTACAACCATCCAACACACAAGAGAGAAAGAGAGAGAGAGAAAGAGAGAGAGAGAGAAAGATACAGTATTACTCAGGCTGCATGGTGGGAATTCCACATACGACCTACGTTTTACACCTTGAGGAAATTGAGCTATAAACTCGATGCCGTTTCTGAGAAATCGGAAAAAAAAATGCTTCCATGCACGACAACGCAGCTATTCGTGAATAGGTTTAAAAAAACATTATCATGCAAATAATCGTAGGCCTACGAGAAAAGTAATTAAGGCGCGTCTGGCTGTGGCAGGTCAACATGTCAGATACAAAATGCTCCGTTTTGTAACATACTGAGCCTAGGGAACAGGTGCGTTGCTGTAATTTGTCTGAATCTGCTTCACTGAATACAAATAAAGCGGGTCTTTAATAGACTCGCAGACAAATCTGTTTTTTATTCCCTGCTCTGTTTTTAAGGCAATGTCTTTAAAAAAAAAAACAGGTGGCCAAGCATGAATGAGCAGACGATGATAACTTTTGATGGCATCTTACATGATTTGACATGCAAAAAATACCCTAACCGTCAGTTGCAGTCTGGTCTAAGGGGTGCTTTCAGGTGATGTTTGATGCCCGCGGGCAATCATCAGCATTCCTGCCTGAGCCTATTTTTACTGGGACGCATATTTCATAAAAGTAGGACTTCAATGCAGTCGGTTTTACAGTTTACGCCCAGTGATAGCGGCTGGGGGATGTCGGTACTAAAACCGGAGTCTATGCTGACTTCCTTCTGTCTCACGTTCTCTTTCTTCATCTTTCAGAGCTGCTTTTCATTTGGTCACTCGAGGAGCGAGTCCGAGCCCTATTCCGTCTTTATTTTTTCCAATCGCTTCTTAAATTTATTGGGTTCAGGGAAGACACTACTGTCCTTCTGCCAGCTGAAAATAGGGATCAGAGTATTCATTACACGGACAGAGATGGATGCAGGTCTGCGTGCATCGTCCCCATAACAAGGACATCAAAGGGAAGTAGTGCTCTTATTTTCAGCCTGACCCTCTGCACAAGACTCCCTGCTCTCACCTCATTATGCACTTCCCGTATAGCCGTTTTGATATAAAACCCGCTGTTAGAGGCGGCCTGGAACCTAACTGCATGGCCATCCCATCAGCGGCGCTTTCATTACAAAACATGAGATGTCGGGGAGTCAAGGACAGTGTGGCAATAAATGAGGGTGGAATACATCTGAAATCATTGTCATATAGGTTAAGCATTAGGCGCACTTCATTCCGCATTGGTAAATCAGTGGTCGTCTCGACGCTCATAACCCCCCGTGAGGTAATAAAGATACAGGCTGGTGCAGGTCCTTTCCCTTTCCTTTTTCCAAACCCATCGGCGTACCCCAGAGATTGGCGTGATGGACTGAGCATTGTATCGCACACGGTCACCCAATGCTGTTGTCCCGAGTACCGGAATTAATTACAGATCTACGCAAATAGGAGGTCATGTACTGTCATGCGGTAGCCTCGAACGGAACAACACAATTCATGGGCTGTTGCCACAACTAAATTTACGGCTAGTCTTAAAGAAGGAGATGCTGTTATCATGTTATAATGAGAAGGCAGCGCTAGACAAAACGTGTCGCTATGTAGCGTCTCCAGCCACTTGACTGTATTAAAATGCGGTATTTTTTAAAAATATTATAGTCAATTCTATGTTTTTGTTATTTTATTTTATATTCATTTGTTTAATATTCTAGCTATTCTTGTACAGTCAATACAATTTATATGAACTGGTTTTTTTTTGTATATTAATAAAAGCAATAAGTACACTGCACGTTATACTGTGTGATTACAGAAATTATACAATGTACTTTTATTTAACAGGAAATAAAAAAGAAAAATCTTTCTAAACATTGAAGTTAAACACTGATGTATATTTATTTTTCCTTTATAGTCATGTCCATTTAAGATTTATTTCTCTTGTAAGCAATTTCCGGCAAAAGAATTTCCTTAATTTCCTAATGAAAAAAAGTTCCACCTTATCTTAATAAAATAAATGTTCTATAAGATTAGAAATAAATAGAAGAATAAAAAGAATTTTAAAAATAATGGAAAAGTAAAGGAATGTATCAGACAAGCAGAGCAAAGAACTATAGTTTTATATGAATTACGTCTAATCACTGTCCATTGGGTCTGCCTAGCTTCTTAATTACTTACCAAACAAGGGTCAAGCCAGATGGTGATATCTTCTGCAACTCTCGGCTAACCAATCAGGGGTTGACCTTCCAAATTGTTTTTTATTCTGAAGTATTTAAAGCTACTTTGAGCACTTGAAACCACATGGCCACTTTATACCGATTTCCCATATGACGAGTCATTTCTTCTGTTAGCTCATGGGATGGTAAAGTATTCATCACATGCACACTTTAAAATCAAAGCGAAAATAGCAGGTCATCTGGGAACTGTTCACGTACAGCTTTTCGCATACTAAAGATACGGACATATTACTCACCAACTATACTCGTTTTTGCATACTTTAGTACTAGTATGAAAGCATGTGATTTTGGACACAACCCAAGTCTCCTTGTCTTCCAACTGATTCCCAACAGATCTCACTGACTTGTTTGGACAAGTTTGTATTCATCCCTAATAACACTTATTTCAGATGGAGGTAGAAAGCGGTAGCTCAGTGACTTAAGTTGTTGGGCTGGTGATCGGAAGCTTGTAGGTTCAATTCCCATGATAAAACCATTTTTATTAAAGCAAGAAACCTGATTAGGACTCCAAACCTCTACACTAAAACTGCAACTGTACCACGTACATTATCTGGAGCAGTTCAGAATCATTATATATCTAATAACATGACAAAAACATAAACAAAATTAAATAGAATATATAATACATTTAAAGGCTACGTTTACTCTTTCCCAGGCTAAAACAAGCTAGTTAGCTTCAAGGTTAGCCGAGCTCTCCTCACGATGTCTAACTTCTCTGGAAAAGTACGCCTTGAAAACTTTTATTTTAGGTATGTCCGAGTCAAAGGATTTTTTTTCTCCTCTGTCAGCCATTGTGGCCATAAAAATTCATAACAATTTAATCTTACAGACGTGTTTTGCTAGTCACAAAGTTCAAATTTGATTGGTTAAAGAAACAGTCCCATTGCTTATATAGTTTAAGTTAAATGGGCAGCACTACTGATTCTGAATGCTCTGGGCAGATAAGACTAACATAGCAGCACATAGAAGCTGAAATCTGATTGGACAACAAAAAAAAATACACATACTGGAAGCAGTGCAGCCGAGAGAAACGCTACAAAATGAAGAGAATAAAATGCTGGAAATAAATTAGTACAATTTAATGGAACAAATATAAAAATTTAGGTTGTAAATGTATTTCAGCTTCTGATAGTGTTTAAGCGGCAGAGAAGGTGTTGCTGGTCCTGACTGCACACCACTGGTATAACCAGTACAGTCTTTTACGCATAAAACAAGTCATTTTGAAAATTTAGCTAACATTTTTTTCAAGAAGTTAATCGAGAAATGCATAGAAAAATGTTTGACTATTTATTAATTCTATAAAAATCTTCTTTTTTTCCTGTGTGTGTGTGTGCGTAGGTCTTTTTTTATCACCGGATGATCCGTGAGGTTAAACTGACCACATGAAAGCGCAGATCACACACCCAACCCAAACAGTCTGAGACGTCCGTGCCATTTGTGCTATTTTATTTTTCAACCTGTGCAAACAAACCGGCCTGTTTTGTTTGTTAAATCCACATACCAAATCCCTCGAAACCCACACAGTTTTAATGTGTCAGTATTTCGCCTGCAGCCGATTTTCATTTCTTTCAAGATAGTTTGTAATTCAAAGCGGTTTAATTTCAGCCAGACACAAACATTTGGGTCTGTTGACAACAGCAGACGTTTTCAGTCCTGATGCTGATGATGCTGTTGACAAACTGTGAAAATGTCACCATGACCAAATTTTCTTAGTTATGGGGTGTATTTTTTCCGTTTCTAAAAAATTTTAAGCCATTATTTATTACATGTATTATATTTATTTAATATATTTATAAGTATATTATATAAGTCAGTTCAGGAAAGCAGTCAGCATTTAACAACCACACAATTAATCCAGACCAAATAATTCACACCAGGTCAGTAAACTGCCTACTATACTTTTATGTAAAATGTAGTACATCTTGGTCTTACTAATATTTGGTGCTGTGGTCCAGAACCTTTTTTCCCGACTGGATTAGACATCGGGTTAATTCAATAAAGAGTTTTACAGTAAAAATGTGAAACTGTCTGCTGTAGCATAAAATTGTACAATTATTTTTTTTCACTGCAATATCAGACGTCTAGACTAAGGAAACATTTACATCATTTGGCAAACTCTCTTATCCAGAATCACATTTATCTATTTTACAATTGAGAAATCGGGAATTAAGGGCCTTGCTCAGGGGTCCAACAGTGACAGCTTGGTGGTGCTGGGAATCGAACCCAGATATTCCAATAATCAATCCAACACCCTAACCACTGTGTTAACACTACCCCCAAACGAGTATTATGAATGAGTTAAACTACAGCAGCAGCAGCAGCGTGTAATCAGGTACTGTTTTTATGTTTGGTATTTTAATACCAATACTAACTGTACTATAAAGTTCTCTCACCGGTGAACGACACATGATGTATTGAAGTAATGTTTTCTCTGGTCATCTAGTCTGTGCGCGTTCATTCGTTCAGGAGACGTGGCTTTGGACAGCGATTTGCGAGAAGGGTGGGATCTTTAACCACTAAGCTACCATTTTGTAATTCCCATTAGGGAGCATATACAGTACAAATACAGATACAAAAAAAAAGATGAACTATTCGTCATTTCTTTTGGTCGTTTTTTGTTTTTTTTTTTTTTTTAACAAAAAACAAGGACATGCAGTGATCCTGTCTGATCCTGCAGTGGTCTGCGTCAATAACTAAAAAAAACAAACTTATCATTGACAAAAAGCTGCTTAAAGGTTAAAGCTTAAAGCTTCAAGGTTTAAATTAGAATTTTTCATAATAACAAGGGGAAAAAACAAACTGAGGCACTATTAGTAAGGAATAAAGTTTGAGGAACTAGACTCAAAAGGGGACACTGTCCCCATCCAAGTTTAAGTATATTTATATTGTAGACAAACATAAATTGAAGCGTTAAAATACAAATTATTTAGAGTGTTAGAAGATGTAAGTTGAGAAAAGGTGTTTGGGAATTGGGTGATAATGAAAAGACGGGGGTTCGATTCCTAGCACCAACAAGCCACCACTGTGGGCCCTTACGCAAGGCCCTTAACCACCAACTGCTTAGCTGTATAAAAGAGATAAATGTAAATGGCTCTGGATAAGAGGGTCTGCCAAATGCTGTAAATGCGGATGTAGTTAAGTCTGGATGGAGCTGGTACTGTATCACTCACTGTAGGCCGCAGGAGCGAGCGGTGGGCCGTGCATGACGTGAGGAGGTCCTGATGGACTAAGAGCTACCGCTTCCTCAAGACTGCCAGAGCGCTGGATGGCTAACTCCACCTCCTCATCAGTCAGACCTGGATGAAAAGAGTAATATAAAACAGAATGTTATAACGAGGACGTTGGTACCAGCTTAGTTAAGGTGTTAAGCTGCTAATTGGAATTGGAAGATTGGGGGGTTTCGACTCCCACCATCACCAAAGTTGCCACTGTTGGGCCTTTAAGCAAAGCCCCGAACCCCCCAATTGCTCAATTATATAAACGAGATAAATGTCTGCCAAATGCTGTAAACGTAAAAAACAAACACACTCATGTGAACACCTTAAAATTGAGGTGCACATGAGGAAGCATGGCATCGCGACTAAATATAACCAGTGATAAATGAAACGGGGTTTGGAATAATCACGGGCATCAACTCCAGAGGCCTCAAGTGTCTCTAACTGGCACGGCACAGATCTTTCTTCACCATTTCTGGCAGTCCAGGCAGCGAGATAGACCTCGTCCATTTACAGCTGCCTTATTTCCCCAGGTGAAGCTCTTCAAAACCCCAGACAGATAAAATGCCTTATTTTAATTCCTTCATTGTAATGTAAATGTATTACATAATTTTGCAAATGCCAATATAATCTAATCTTCAGATCTTTTTTTAATGATTTTAGTCATGATTAAATTGCATTCGGGTCCCTGATGGAAAAGGACAGGAGAAAAGGGGGGTGGGGGGGTTGAAGGAGAAAGAATCTCATTTTAACATTCCCTTTTGTGGAAAAAAAACAAAAAAAACAAAAAACTGAAGGGGTTTATTTCCAACCCCTCACACAGCCACTGGTCTTCGTCTGGTCTTTATTAAAACTAATCGAAGTAAACAAAGACCCGGAACTGCTTCTGCCGACGTTTGAATAATAGAGCGCGGGTTTTTAGAGGGTCTCCGTTCAGACAGCTGGATTTGAGCTTTGGACATTTAATGAAGGCATAAAAGTGGTGAAAACATTATAGGCTCCCGTCACAACTGGAACATAAAAACAAACTGTGGCTGTTTAAAGCTGGCGATTTAAAAAGAATACAGCTTCTATTAAAATCTAAAGTTTTACACACACACACACACACACACACACACACACACACACACACACACACACACACACACCCTCCTTCTACTCCCTCTGTGACCTTTGATTGTCCAAAGAGGAGCGTCATCCGTCATTGTGTGTTTAGTGCTCTCTCTGTCTCTCTCTCTCTCTCTCTCTCTCTCTCTCTTTTAAAACATTTATTTATTTATTTAGTCACAGCTTTTTATATGTGACTTGTGTAAATAAAGTTGTGCAAAAAGTCAAAGTCTCTCTCTCTCTTTTGCTCTCTCGCTCTTTCTTTCTCTCCCTCGCTCTCTTTCTCCAGCTCGCTCTTTCTCTCTCTAAATCTCTCGCTTTCTCTTTCTCTCGCTCTCTCTTTCGCTTCCTCGCGCTCTTTCTCCCGCTCGCTCTCCCTCTCTAAATCTCTCACTTTCTCTTTCTCCCACTCGGTCTCTCTCTCTTCCTCTCTCTAAATCTCTCGCTTTCTCTTTCTCTCCCTCGCTCTCTTTCTCCCGCTCGCTCTCCCTCTCTCTTTCTCCCACTCGCTCTCTCTCTCTTCCTCTCTCTAAATCTCTCGCTTTCTCTTTCTCTCGCTCGCTCTCTCTTTCTCTCTCTCTCTCGCTTTCTCTCCATCGCTCTCTTTCTTTCTCTCGCCCTCTTGTTTACTTGAGACATCCCTCAGGGCATTTCACCACTCTACTTCACACACTTTCATATGATTGTCTGCCAAGGAACCAAAAGGCTGAGCTTTTTCTCCAAATGTCACTGCAGTTAAACAGCAGACAGCAAGCTGTTTGTGTGTGTGTGTGTGTGTGTGTGTGTGTGAGAGTGTGTGTGCTGTAATACATGTATCATAAATGTGTCAAACGCCAGTGGCACATGTGCTTAAACAGTACAGCAAGAGCTAAGAGCTTGGAAAAGAACTGTTTAGCTCGGTCTACTTTCAGCTGGGTATGAACGCCCAGGGCCTTCCTTACACACACACACACACGAATTGGTGACCAAAAAAAAGAATTATAGGGGGGAAAAAAAGGGGATAAAAATAGAAAGTGAAGGAAAGGAAATAAACCTGAAGCGAATGGCTGCTCGTAATTCTTGTGTTTAACAGCAGAAGTACAGAAGTGAAAAGCTTAACAAAACCATCAGCTTAATGCTGAAGTGCTCCATGATAAACACACATCAAACCGCGTCAATCAAACCAAGGAAAGAATAAGTGAGTTTATTGAACCTTATTAAATGTAAAGTGCTCTCATGGTGTGCCAAGTAAAGTTTTATCCGATAAAAGCAAATGTTTCATTTTAATTATTTTACAGAAACATTCCAATGCTAACATTATTTAATTAAAAGACAACATACTGTTTATCCGTCCATAACAGCGTTATAAAACTTACTGTCTGTCACCGTCCCCTATTTTTAACCCTAATAATTCATTATAAAGGTGTTCTTATAGTATATTATTATTAAACAAGTGTTTTATTACTTATAGTTATTATATTAATGTTATTATTTGATATCTTAAAAACAACAGGTTTATCCATTTATATCATTTATTTGCTAAAAAAAATCTCGTTATATTATGTAATGTGGTAGTTATAAATATGATCATGTGATGATAACCTGCCTTTTTTCCACATGTCTGGGTGCAATAAATAACTATAAAAATGATTATATATGAAAATCAGTGATTTAGTTTAAACTTATGCGGAACTAAATTGCGGGAACGTGGTAGCTCAGTGGTTAAGGTGTTGGACTGCTAACTGAAAAATTGGGGTTTGATTTCCTGCACCACCAGTTTTCCACTGCTGGGCCCCTGAGCAAGGCCCTTAACCTTAATTGCTCAGTTGTATTAAAACAATAAATAAATAAACGAAATTCGCTTTGGATAAGGGCACCTGCCAAATACTGTAAATGTGAATGTTGCCAATGCAACGAAAGATATGATTATCGGCCGACCTTCAGGTTTTTGGTTAAAACTAAAGCTGTGTTTAAGATATTTTTAGGTTTGATTTCACACTAATCTTATAATAAAACTGAGGCTAAAACACAAATAATCTCACAAGTGGACAAATGATTTGATACAGCTAGCTAATTTGTGCTATTGCAACCGTATTTTTTTTAGCCAGATTCATTCACAAAAAGGGCAAAAGTCTTTTATTTCTTTAGATTAAGAATATGGGCCCTGTTTTAGAATGCAATTATTAATGATAATATTTAAGAAAGCATTTAAAGATGATGAACTTTTCTTCATCCAAAAACTACTTTAAATAAAACCATAATAGTTTTTTACTGAGGAAAAACAGAATGTGGTGAACTTCCAGGTTGGTCTATAAAAAAGAAAATCCACTCTCGTTTCAGCACTTTATGCTGACTTGATCGACTCAATCCAGTATGAAAATCTACACCGAAAGAGAACCGAGTGCATTTAGTCTTCAGGCATGAACGGAGAATAACATTTACTTAAGTGTAACCACTAGACTATTCATGTCCAAGTAATAAAACGGCAGAATCTGGTTTCTGGGCCTAATTTTATGAAAGTGGGGGAAAAAAAGCTGTGCATATTGCCGTGGACTCATTCCCCCTGTCAGAGGGAGTGTTAATGAAATTTATACCAGCACCATTTTCATTAAAATGACCATTTACTCACTTTTATCACTTGCTGCGGGTTAAGGTCAAAGGCACGGAGAGCTTCTTTTATAAAAAAAAAAAAAAAAAACCACACACAGGCTGAGCCACCGGAAAAAGGAAAGACTGAGGTCGTTAAGTCTCACGGACTAAAACGACCATGAAAATTGTTGAATAATTGAAGGCAAATATTGGCCATCCTCTCTTGCACGACGGTGCAAGGGGCAGGAAGTGGCTGTAGCCATGTGCTGAGCTGGTGCAGTCAGTCTGCACTGTCCAATAAGCAATAATGTCTCTCTGGACTCAGCATTTATCCGAGCACTGCAGACTGCACGGTGGCAGCCTATTGAATGAGACAGAAAGACACCTTCTACACCATTTAGACTCTCTCTTACACACACACACACACACTTTCTTATCCAAGCCACCTCCTGAGAAGTTTGTCTACTCACGCCGGCATGTACAAGTGGCTCGGTTTCATTCATAAACAAACACAGACTTATTTGTTACCTTATTTTATTTCTTAAATTGCACCTGGCGTGAAGCTCCAACGGGCTTTTTGTTCGTAAAATCCTGCACGCAAATTCATCAACACGTTTGCTTTTTTTTTGTGGATTTTAGGCCCAGTCAGCTGTTTTTTTCTGTCTGTGATGTCATTATGGCAAAGAAAACTGCACGACAAATAATAAAGGCCTTTGAGATCCCATTTGAAAAAGAAAGACAACGAGGTGAGGGGCGGATGGGTGGGTGGCTACGGGGGGGGGGGGGGGGGGGGGGGGGGGGGGGGGGGGGGGGGGCGAGGTGGGGTGTGGGCGGGGGGGGGGGGGGGTTGGGGGTTGGGGGGGGAGATTTTTACATATAAAAGGGACGAGACAGGAAGAAAAATAAATAAATAAATTTATTACAGTTTCCAAAACAACCTCCTGGACCCTTTTATTTCAGATCGACCCACTGGGAGATGACTTTTTTAAGCCATATATTAAATCTAATGATGACACCATAAAAAAAAAAGAACAATAATGGAAAGCTATTCTGTATTTCATTATACTGTATTATTTGGTGCACCTGATACACACGGCGCCTGTTTATGAGTCACCGTATTAGCACATGCTCAGCTGAAGCATTTGCTTTGACCTTGCCATTCTCATTGGGGCATGAAATTACGGTGGTGGCACCTCAATATTACAGCTATAAATACTGTAAACTGCATTTCTGGGCTACGTTTTCTATTGTCTTTCAACATAAACCCGATCGGTATTTATTTAAAGGAAAACCCATTGCTTGTCCCATTATTTACAGCTCTATTTTCTGGACTCTGCTTTTCAGGCTGTTTTTTCGGCTTACGTCTTTATTTATTTATTTATCGGTGCTTGTAGATTTCTTTAAAGATGATGAGATAATTCAGCTTTTTTTTTTTTTTTCCTCACAGGTTTATAACAAGCTCAAACAGCCATTTTTCTAAAAGCTGCTTAGTACAATATTTGGCATGAATAAAGACAAATACTGTTTTATTAGCCTATTAGGGCCAGCAAGACGTTCCAACTGAGCGAATATTAATTACATTATATTTTAAATGTGACTATTTCTTCTCATGTTGAAAAAGAACCGAGGACACGGGTATATTTACATTTACGGCATTTGGCAGATGTCCTTACATTTATCTCTTTTATAAAACTGAGCAATTGAGGGGTTTAAGGGCCTTGCTCAGGGGCCCAGCAGTGGTGCTGGGATTCAAACTCTCAATCTTCTGGTTAGCAGTCTAACACCTGCGCTACCACCCCCCACAGTAAGTTTAAAGACGCCTCTTAATTCTCTTCTTCTATAACCTTCTACTAATGTTAATATGGGAAAGAAAAGCTAAAGTTAAACACTGTGTGAGTTTTAATAGTCATTTGTAATTGTTGCTTGTCAGAGGGTACGAACATGATCTCCGGTGTCACACTGTAGGATCTCAGTTGTCATAATGTCGGACTGTCAGTCAAAGCGTGCCAAAAATAGAAGCACGCAAGAAGACTCGTACAGAGTTTTTATCAATCTGTGACACCTCCGGTAACCCGCATTTTCTCGCTAAATGGTAGCTAACAAACAGCGGCGACGACATGTAATACAATACATTTCTTTTATTTTAATAACTTAAGTGTCTCTTCTTGCTGTAGTGCCCACCAGACTCGTTTCCACGAGTGCCCACCAGACTTTCAACATTTTTGCGTCATCGGGTTCTAATGGTTGGTTCTTGGTTTGGCAGTCGTCGTCGTAGTCGTCGCAGTTTGGGAAATATCGTATTTCAGTGATGCAATCATCTTACCAGCTAATTTCCAAAATCTTGCAGATACAGGCCAAGAACTTCCTGTTTTATTTTCACCCAACCTTACCCTTAAGGCTTGTTGGTACCAGATAGGCTGGTTTTGAGAATATCCGAAACTGCAAATCTCCTGGGAATTTCGCACATAACAGTGTTTTCACAAATCGGTGTGAACAACTAAAAAAAAACAAAAAACAGCCAGCTTAACATTTTTGGCCAGAGAAGTTTACAGCAGCTTGCAGAAAAACATTACATCCAGCATCACACTGAGGTGCTGAGTTTAACAGACGAAGACTATTTTATAGCTCGGAACCCAAACCACAAAAAAATTAAACGATTATTCAGCAATTATTATATTATCGATTATATTAGTATTATTAATTCCCTTTAAACTATATGTATTTATTATATTTAATTTCTTTATATTTATTTAATTAACAGTAAACTTCCGCATGCTTATCTTACACTTCCTTACGTAATGTCTTCTCTGTTGGACTAACTACACCTCAAATTACATTTGAGTAAATCAGTGACTTGGCCATGCGAGCTGGTGGCCTACTGCTGATCAGAAGAAGTTAGATCAAGTCTGTCTAGAGCAATGGGTGGGCAATGTCTGTCCTGGAGGGCTGGTGTCCTGCAGAGTTTAGCTTCAACTTGCCTTAACACACCTAGCTGTAAGTTTCAACTCTACCAAGCAAAGCCTCGATTGGTTGGTTCAGGTGTGTTTAATGAGGGTTGGAGCTAAACTCTGCAGGACACCAGCCCTCCAGGCCAGATTTCCAAACCCCTGGTCTAGAGAGCTACTATAGGACGTATCGGCGAAAATGTTAACGAAGGTTCTGAGAAACAGGTTCCAGATCACACACACACACACACACACACACACACACACACATCATGGCTTCAGATTAACCTGTGTAAACCAAATAAGAAGGGATAATTCACCCCAAAAAAAAGAAATATTGTTATAAATTACTTACATTTGTGTTGTTCCAAACTAATACAGATTTTTATTTTTGATGAAATCTAAGGGGTTCTCTGACCCTCCCATAAACAGCAAGGTAGGAACTACCACGTTCAAGAGCCAGAAAAGAAAACCCCAAATGAGCGACAATGTTGTCCATGTGAAATCAGTGGTTTAACTGTAATGTTACAAAGGTATGAGAGATTTTAGTCTCTACTGCATCAAAATGTGTTCACACATTGCTGTTACACGTCATTTGTGGACGTGAGTTTACAACAGTATGTGTTCAACGCCCTCATGCCGGAACTGCGGCGATGACGCCGACCAAATCCGGTGCAATTCCCGATAAACACACACTGTTGTAAACTCGTAGAGATGAAAATGTGGAATAAAGTTGTTGTTAATGTTTTCTTCATGCAAAAAAATTAAACTTGTAGCTTCATAATATTACAGTAGAACCTCTTATGTCACATGGTTTACTTTGTCGATCATCTTGGTATCTTGAACATGAAAAATATCGTAAATTATGTTCAGAAGGTCTTACGAGTTTGGAACACCACCCTAGTGATTAATGAATGGCAGAATTTTCCTTTATTGGTGAACTCTCTCTTTAACGCAATGGTATTCCCCAATGACAGTGGCCTCTTTCAGTAATATAACTTAAAAAAATTTGTCCGGTACAGTCTGATTACACTGCATCTGTGGAAAGTGCTGGACAAACAAATCCAATCCACGAAGGCGCCACCTTCCATTTTGTAGGATTTAGGATTTGACCAAATAATTAGTGGGTTGTGCGTTTAAATCCCAGGAATGCCAATCTGCCAGTGCCAAACCCTTAAGCAAGGCTGCAGGACGACGGAGACACCCTTATCCAGAGTGACTTACTGCTATCAAATTTATACAACTGAGCAACTGGGGGTTAGGGGCCTTGCTCAAGGGCCCAACAGTGTTCATGTGTAAATGCCTTTATTTTGTCACATATACTTTTTTACAACACAATGAAATTCTTTCTTAGATATCCCATTTTAGTAAGTTGGGGTGAAAGCGCAGGGTCAGCTATGATACAGCGCCCCTGGAGCAGGAAAGGTTAAGAGTCTTGCTCAAGGACCCAACATTGGCTGACTGGTGGTGGTGGGGCTTGAACTCAGGTCTTCCTGGTCATCAGATTAACAACTCTGAGCCACTGAGCCACCACCGCCCCACTGAAACTATGTGGTGCAGGGAATCAAACCCACAATATCCTAGGTTAGCAGTCCAACACCTTAACCACTGAGGTACCACTTTCCTTCTGGAGCTGGAGGGTTAGGAGTCTTGCTCAGGGACCCAACAGTGGCTGACTGGTGGTGGTGAGAACTAAACAAAGGTCTTCTGGGTCTCCAGATACACAAATGTGAGCCATTGAGCCACCACCCCACCGTAACTATGTGGTGCAGGGAATCAAACTCACAATATCCTAGGTTATTAGTCCAACACCTTAACCACTGAGCTACAACCTTCCTTCTGGAGCATAAAAGGGTTGAGAGTCTTGCTCAAGGACCCAACAGTGGCTGACTGGTGGTGGTGGGGATTAAACACAGGTCTTCAGATCAACAAGTCTAAGCCATTGAGCCACCGCCGCCCCACTGTAACTATGTGGTGCAGGGAATCAAACCCACAACATCCTAGGTTAGCAGTCCAACACCTTAACCACTGAGTTACCACTTCCCTTCTGGAGCCAAAAGGGTTAAGAGTCTTGCTCAAGGACCAAACAGTGGCTGACTGGCAGTGGTGGGGATTAAACACACGTCTTCCTGGTCCTGGTTACATACTATGTGGTGCTGGAAATCAAACCCACAATTTTCCAAGTTATTAGTCCAACACCTTAACCACTGAGCTACCACTTCCCCCTACCGCACAACTTCAGAGTCCGTGCCTCGTTGGTTCAAAGCCGTTTCGGTGGCGCGACGGGTGTCTACACAATATTAGGTTCATTTTATATACCAGCACAATGCCATTTTTCAAAGGCGTGATTAAAACACAGCACCATACTGTTTACTATATTCATATTAGACTATAGTTACAGAGTATTAGTGCTGGCTTTTCTATACACTCCCTTTAAAATCAACAACACCACTATATGAGAGAACGGCCCGGTGTGTCTCAGCGCAGATTAAAGCATTAGAGTGCGTGTAAATAACATGTGGAGGAGAGATTATTGTGTAAAGATCCTGCAACATGTAATCAAAGCGCTGCCTGTTTTTCTCTTCATCAGCTGTGCTGCCTGCTGCAGGAATCCAATTTAAATCCCACTCCAGCATGCGATGCTATTGTTTTATTTTATGTGAGCGCTGACATTTCTCCTCGCTAATACACAGCAAAATCGGAAAATATTTACATAAATATGACATTAAACTCTATTGGAAAATTAAGATGGACACATGCTGTTGTTTTGGGGATGTGATTGAGTTCCGGCGTTTATGGAGGGGTTCTCGGGAGGTCAGCCAATTTTTTATTTTTTTTTTCTGGTGATTTAATCTTTTTTATAGACACGCCGCAGTGAAGGATATTGAAAAGGAAACACGAGTTTATAGCATTCGATGCGAGCGCTAAGGCACAAAACCCCAACGAATAAACCGTAATCTTACGATGAGAAATAAGAAATAAGCGAATTTCTGGTTATGCCTAAATCACAGCTATTAATTTCAGCGTATCGGCAAATGAAACGATGCACGTTTGACTTCTAGAAACACACACTAGAAGGAGAACAAAAAAAAAAGAAAGCATAAAGTTATCGGTGAGCCTGGATGGAAATTTACGTACCAAACAGAATTAAGATGAATATCAAAGCAAGGATTTACTCAGTGGTTAAACGGTCCAGTATGTTTATAAATGGTGTGTTTAGTGCTTCGAACCATGACCTTGGTTTAACCCTAACCCTAATTAATGGGTATTAGCTATAAACAGACCAAACTGAAGGTCACACTCATATCTCTTATTTATGCCAGCGGATTTACGGCATGTTTTAACACGAATTGTCCGTCATATTTAAAATCAGACCTCAAGTTAGTCAAAAAAAACGTGTGTCCAAAGGAAAAGAAAAAAAAAAAAAGAAAACTCTAAATTCAGCGAGGCTCGGACAAGTTAAAAAACAACAACAACGACAAAAAAACAACTTACAAGACTGAACAGCACAAAAAAATTTGTTAAAACAAACTTTAAATAAAAAAATAAAAATTTAAACAATAAAATAAATAAACCAATAAATAGAAGGGAATCAAAAAGAAAAGAATTAAAAAGAATCAAGAAGAAAAGAATCAAAAAGAAAAGAATTGAAAAGAATACAAAAAAAAAAAAAAAAAAAAAAAAAAAAAAAAGAGTTAAAAAGAATCAAGAAGAAAAGAATCAAAAAGAATCAAAGAATCAAATTTTTTTAAAGCATTAAAAAGAAAAGAATCAAAAAGAAAATCAAAAAAAAAAATTAAAAAGAATCAAGAAGAAAGAATTTAAAAAAATCGAAAAGAAAGAGTGAAACAGAATCAAGACAAGAATCAAAAGAATCAAAAGATAGGAATTAAAAAGAATCACAAAGAATCAAAGAACCATTTTTTAAAGCATTAAAAAGAAAAGAATCAAAAAGAAAAGAATTGAAAAGAATCAAAAAAAAAAGAGTCAAAAAGAATCAAAGAATCAAATTGTTTTAAAGCATTAAAAAGAAAAGAATCAAAAAGAAAATAATTTAAAAAAAATCGAAAAGAAAAGAGTGAAAAAGAATCAAGAAGAAAAGAATCAAAAAGATAGGAATTAAAAAGAATCACAAAGAATCAAAACCATTTTTAAAAGCATTAAAAAGAAAAGAATCAAAAAGAAAAAGAATTGAAAAGAATCAAAAAGATTTAAAAAGAAGGGAAAAGAAAAGGCTGGTTAAGGGTGGCCTAAAGCATAAATGTGAACAGATGAGATGCATCTGTTGTCAATTTCATACAGACAAAATAAACACATTACTACAAACTACAATATCAGTTAATAATTTATATAAATCGCTTTATAAAGCTACAGTAAAAAATGACAAAAATAAAAATATATCTGTCCATAGAGTGGACAAAAACAAAGCTTGTTCAAAGGAAAAGAAGAAAAGAAAGGATTACAGTGTGGAAGAAAAGTTCATTGCTGCTTCTGTGAACTCAGCGGGGCTCTGACAAGTTTTAAAAAAAAAAAGGAAAATTTGTGCAAAATTTAATAAAGTAAAATTGGCTTAAGATTACTCAGCACTTTGCCTCCAGATTAGTCTCCCTCCCTCCCAAGCCATCAAATTGCACGAGCTGCTTTCAAAGTGATACGACGTCGTGACATAATTACATTGTTCAAGGTGAGGCGCGCTAGAAATGGCTCTCTGCTGACACAAGGCCATTTCTCCCCAACATGCAAATTTACAGACGAGAACGGCGGGCGCCATTGAAAGACATAACTCTCGCTAGAACCGTCCTTAACCAAAACAAAATCAAGGTTAACACTGTTGATCTGCACGTCCACACACCAGGAGGTTGCTGCGACATCGTGGCATTGGGATCAGGATGAATTATGTTCGCAATCAAAAAACGACGAAAAAAAAAAAAAAAAAAAAAGGAACACGTCTCTGTGTGCTAACTGTCATAATTTGTTTTTATACAAGTTTATTCATGTTGTCCTGTTGACCCTGACCAGGGATGGTGTAAAAACAAAACTTTTTGCTAAGACAAAACAGTAAGAAAAAATATTTTGCTTAGAGAATAAATACAAATACCAACAAGAAGAAATTAAAATAAAAAAAAAAAAAAAAAAAAAAAAAAATGAATTAAAAAGAATTGTACAGAAAAAAATGAAAAAGAAAATAATGAAAAGAATCAAAAAGATTCGAAAAAGAAAAGAATCAAAATGAAAAGAAAAGAATCAAACAGAAAAGAATCAAACCAGAAAAGAATTTAAAAAAAAGAATCAAAAAGGAAAGAATTAATCAGAATCAAAAAGAGTAAAAAAAGAACAGAATAAAAAAGAGAGAAATCAAAGTGAACATCATAAAAAAAGAAAAGACAGGCTAAAATACCTAGAAATAGAGAGTCAAAACCGCCTTGCCTAATAAGTGTGTAGGGTCTATGGCAAAACTAAAGAATACACATATACACATATATATATCTATATATACCTACCGATATATATATATACATATATATATATATATATATATATATATATATATATATATATATATATATATATATATATATATATATATATATATATAATAAAAGGTTATTAACTGGCTATCGAGTGGTCGAGTCTATCCACATATAGAGATGTACAGAAGCCCAAGCACACCCCAGGGACACATTGCTCTGGGAATTTAATTCTGTGAAGTCAAAATATGTCTAGCAGCACTAAATTTTTGAGAGTTAAGGTGAAGCAGGGTAAAATTTACAGTTCTGATAATATAGCAAACGGATATCATGCTGAAGAACCTGGTAAGAAAAATGTGCGAATTGACTGTACTTGGACATGATGGTGTGTCTTGTAGGATTTTGACAATTTCTCATTTACTCTGCTGAATAAAATGCAACACAAACACATGTATCTCAAACATAAGTTGTTTCTCCAAATATTAAAGTACTATATATTAGCGATCAGCCGATAATCACTATTAATGATATTTCTACAGATACTCAATTAATTTTTCATTGCCAAATATCGGTTTTGTAATATCAGATCCACCGATATTTGAAATTGCATGCAAGGCAGTGCAGAGTCAGGAGACACGTGTCATCAACAATGTTTTTAGAAAATTTTAATTGATACACTTTATTTATTATATCCACAAATAATCCATTATATGACATCCTCGTTCAACTCAGTGTAAAGAAATAAGCCAAACTAAAGCTTTTTTAAATTTAGATGGTATAGAATTTTTTTAAAAGCTCCTTAAGACACTTATTGCTGTGTATTTTTTATGCATTTATTAATTTTTAGTTTCGTTTTTGCGAAAATAAATTTTTTGTTTGCAAGAGAGTAAAATTAGAGTTTGGACAGGGTAATAAATGAAAATTCTGTGAAGTCAATAGCAAAATTAAAGCAAAAAATAAATATCGGAATTGCATATATCAGTTATCGGTCACTTAAACATGCAAAAATAATCATCATCGAGTTCAGAAAAAAGCAATAATCGGTCGATCTTTACTTTGTACATACATTTTTTTTAACATCTCGGGAATAACTTTTAAAAGAAAAAGTGTTAGTTCAGCGGTTAAGGTGTTGGAATATTGATCGGTAGGGTTTAATTTTTAGCACCACCAAGCTGACACTGCTGGGCCCCTGAGGAAGGCCCTTAACCTTAAACTTCTTATTTAGATTAAAGAAAAAAAAGAAAGGATAAATTTAGGTCAGTCTGGTTACACAACATGGACTAATTTAAAGCTACTGTGTTCAGCAGAGTGTCGTTTTATTATTATTTTTTTATCTAGCTCAAGCGCCTGGTAGTCCCGCCTCTCTTTTGTTACGTAAGCAAAGTTGTGAGCGCAGTGAACAGGAAGTGTGCACCTTTTTTTTTTTTTACAGGTTAAATCAGAGCATCATCCAGTTACTTGAATTGCATCTTGATGGAACTGTCGGTACTCCCGCTATTTATTCTACAAAATGTCATAAAACAGTGTTTAAGCGTGCGATTAGGGACGCAGCTACACACTGATAAATTTTATTTCACTTTAAAACAATCTCCAATTTCCTTTGACAGACAGCGAGTCCGCAACGTCGGAGCGAGGAAAACTGAATTAAGAGGAGAACACCAAGAGAAATATTATTAATGTGAAATGTGGGGAAGGGGGCAGGGCTTCCAGGAAGTGTCAGTTAATAATACCCAAGAGTGCAGAATACCTACCCAAGCAGATTTACATTTATCTGATGTTTTCTGGGTGGGGGAAAAAAAAAAAAAAAAAAGCATGTTTGCAAGGGCTAACTTCCAGCAACGTACTCGGATATTAAAACGCGTAAAGGTCGTCAGGTCTGTTCATTCATTTCCGTTATTAAGATCCAGTTCCGCTCCATAAACACAAAAATAGAAGCGTTCCTACGACTACCGGAAGGGGAAAAAATGTTGGATTTGAAAGCGGAAAGCATTAGAAAGAAATTAAGAAGTCATCATTCGATATGAACATTATGCAAGCAGCAAGAGCGAGGTATGAATTATAAATAAAGCCAACCTGCTGCTAAAGAGGTGCACTGATGAGGGGAAAATCTAAGGACACTAGATAGTCATAATAGCTTTATGATGTGAACAAGTCCAGGCTGCAAATATAGATTTAGTCTCATGTTGAGCACTGAGCAATTACAATTACAAAGCTCATCTGGAATAATTAGTGCGTCAGAACACACACTTAGGTATTAAAGGTAGAAAGCTAAGTTTTTAAAATCAATGATTTTTTATTTATTTTTTTCTGATTTAAACATTAAATCTGATGTAATAGGAAAGAAAATTATCGAAGTAAACAGTAGGTTTTTTTTAGACAGCTGGAAAAATGAGAAATTTTCTTAGAATTTTGAAATAATCAATAAATAAAGCTTATTATACTGCTTGTTTCATTTCTAAACATAATTAAATGTAGTTTAAGGACTTAAATGTGAAGTTTTAGGGGTAACACTTGATTTTTTTTATACAATTGATACCACAGTGCTGTTTTATGTGTCAGGGGTTAAAAGTGAAATTGCACAACTTGATGAAATGTTGTTTAAACTATATAAACAATTAAAATGCATCAGGTAGATGATATTTTTTTTTAAATTCTTGCAAAAAAAAAAATCCAAAACAAAAATCCTGTAAGCAAAAAAAACACAAAAACGAAAAAAAATAAATACAAAAGTACTACCAAAAACTACCAAAAAGTTTTGCAAACAAAAAATTTGTTTACAAAAAATTCCTGAAAGCAGGAAAATATTTTAGGAAAATAACAAATTTTGCATGCCAAAAGATCCTCAAAACAGGAAAATTCCACAAACAAATATTTCTACAAAAGGAAAATTCAAATTATTTTAAACAGGAAAATTCTGCTAAGAAAACACTCCTACAAACAGTAAAGTTCTGCAAACAAAACATTATTTCAAACATGAAAATTCTGCAAACAAAACATTCTGCTAGGAAAATACTCCTACAAACAGTAAAGTTAAACATTACTTCAAACGGGTAAATTCTGCAAACAAAACATTACTTCAAACGGGTAAATTCTGCAAACAAAACATTACTTCAAACGGGTAAATTCTGCAAACAAAACATTACTTCAACGGTACGGTAATAAATACAAACACACTTCTGCAAACAAAACATTACTTCAAACGGGTAAATTCTGAACAAAACATTCAAACTGCAAACAAAACAAACAAACATTCTGACAAAACATTACTCAAACGGGTAAATTCTGCAAAACAAACCATTTCAAACAAATTCTCAAAAAACATTAACTTCAAACGGGTAAATTCTGCAAACAAAACAAAAAACGGGTATTACAAAGCTTCAACGGGTAAATTCTGCAAACAAAACATTACTCAAACGGGTAACAAACAAAACCTCCACAAACATAAAGTTCTGCAAACAAAACATTACTTCAAACGGGTAAATTCTGCAAACAAAACATTACTTCAAACGGGTAAATTCTGCAAACAAAACATTACTTCAAACGGGTAAATTCTGCAAACAAAACATCCAACAAACGTAAATTCAAACAAACATTACCTCAACGGGTAAATTCTGCAAAACAACTTCAACATTCTGCAACCAAACCTAAAACGAACAAAACCCCCTACGAACGAAAATTTAGCAAACAGAAATTCCTACAAACAAAAAAAAAATCCTGCAAACGAAAAATAAAAAAAAAATCCTGCAAACAGCAATAGACACACAGGAGGTTAAACTCACCGCCAGCCTGTCTAGCTATCTCGCTGCTTGTTAGACCAGCATTGATTTGTACATTCCTGTTAAAAATGCATTTGATAAAATTGGCTTCACTTCATCCTTTTCATCTCTATCAGACGAGCTTTTACATTCCAAGTCAAGTAAAGAAAGATTTATTTCTTAACATCTAAAACCGCTGACATTACAGTGTGTCTGCTTTATCTGCCATCGACTGGGACAGTTTATTCTTGCAGTTAATAAAAAATTAAAAAAAAGTTAGTTGACTCTCGAGAATAATAAAACATACAAACAACACAAGTAACAAAATGTCAATAATTAACTAAAGGAAAGACTGAATGGTTGGGATGGAAAGGCTGCCTTTACAGATATGCTTATCGTTATTTTTCGCCTTTTGTTTTTCTTGGAAAAATGTAAACTCACCCGATGACGGGACTGTTTAACGCGGCTTTACAATAAGCAACATCAGGAACTAACTTTTTTCTTGGGCTTCACACAGAAATAAATGTGGTTATAAATAGATAAATAGTAAGACATGTCCAACTTGAAATAAAATCTTATTTGCATTGCAGATATTTACAGAGGGAGAAAAGCACTTCCTTATCCAGGATCTGGATTGATGATTGGAACGTCAAAGGCTTGGGCCCTCACACCACCAACCTACCACCGTAAGGCCCTTGACCCCCAACCAACTGAGGAAAAAATTTACATATTTCATATGTCACAAAATAATTAATTATTTTTTTTTTTTTATTATTATCGGTCCACGTGATGACTGTTGATTATTTTAATACTTCTGTACACCAGTTGTGTACATTCATATTTAAGAGGTGGTAGCCTGTTTGACTCCCAAGGATAAAATTGTGGGTTCGGTTCCCAGCACTGCCAAGTTACCACTGGTGGGCCCCTTAATAAGGCCCTTAACCCCCTATTTTTCAGTTGTATAGATGAAATATAAAATACTTAATTTGCTCATATATTCACATATCATATATAACAGATGAAAAAAGAAAATGCACCCCTCCTGTATATTACCCCTATGATTAACATTTCCTATAAAGAAAAATCAAACAAGTCCCTGAAACAAATCTCTAAAGAGCAGCAGCCTTTTTTTTTTTTTTTTTAATCGTTCTTAAAATTCTAAAATCATGTCAAAGCACAATTAGTGTCATGTCTCCTGTTTTAATTCCGAGTGCAGATTAATGAATCCCGGTTTGATGCATTGTGTGGCATACATCACACGCGCATATTGATAAACAGCCCTGAATGGAGCGAATGCAAATTTGTGCTCACACCACACTAATCTTAGGGTCGATAAAATGTTCCGAAAGGATTCCAGGCCTTTAATATTTATGATAACAGCTAAATTAAGTAAAAGCCTTAAAATGCTGGGAGGGCGCATAATTGACAATTGCACTGAAAGTACAGGAGAGTTTGTCAATATTAATTTTCTGCATCCCAAAAGAAGCATCACAACTCGTAGGTCATTTATCCACCTCGCAGACAGGCCTGAAGTCTATGGAAAGACAAAAAAAAAGGACAGATATCGATTGTTGCTTGACCCCGCAAGCCTCCAGCTACGCCGCTGACCTTTCACCCTCTCCCCCACCCTCAACTTACTAAAAGCGAGTGACCTCAGAGGATTAGCTTTATTTATTTATTTATTTATTTATGTATTTTTTTTTTTTTTTACCAAGTGTCCCAGGATCTGCAATGCTTTTGTATTATTACCCTCTCACCTTTTTTCTTCAAGAAGGCTTTTCTGGTCGCTAACGGGCTCTGACGAACTTTAGGGTTCTGCAAGAACTTCACAGCTGTAGCAATCTGAAAAAAAAAAAAAAAAAAAAAAGAAACAGGAAAAAATAAACGTAAGCGTCGAGTAAACCAAGGTAGTCTTCGGGCAAATGGCACGCTCAAAAGCTAATTACAAATAAAAGGTGGAGTAATTCTTCCACCAGGCAATTACTGCGCACACGTCTCCTGCGCCGCGGTACATCATCAGCCGAGAGCAGGAACCTTAGAGAAACTCGCCTTCGCAGTAAGTATATAAAGGCTAGACCACCAAACCACTTTAGAGATAAATCTAGGAAACGAGTGAATCAGCAGTTATAAAATTATCCCATCAAGGTTTGCTGAATAAATGGGTGTATGGACTTTAATTTGCCATTATCCTCTTTAAGACAAACTCCAAGCCTTAAGTGAGCAGGGACTGAAAATCTATACTTAATGCTGAAGTGCTCATCTGTATCTAATAACTGCCGAATACCTGCCTGAAAACTTCAGCGTTTCTTTAAGAAGAAAATGCATTATGATTAAATAACTGGGGCTGCATGTTGTAATGACCATGTGTTAATGCACTAGAAAATTAAATATCAGGACATATGTAGTTGTAAGTGCAGTGGGGTGTTGATCGATTCCATCCTGTTTTCCTTCGAGATGCCCCTTAATTTGCCACTTTAGCATGCTTTCTGCAAGAATTAAAAAAAAAAAAACGTCTCCATCCTTAAACGCCATTACGACACGATTTTGAAGTGAGAGGGGGAGAGTGGGGGCGAGGGTATGGGGCCCAGCAGAGTGCAGCTTTTAAAGAACAGATAAACATGAAATAACATCTGAATGGTAGGTGGAAGCACACACTCCGACTCGAAGCCGAGCGCTCTCGTTATCACACCTGTGGTCCCAGTGATTCGATTGTAAAAGTCATCCCTCTAATAGGTTGAAAGGTTTTGATTACTCTTCTTTTTCTTTAAGCCCGGCAAAAGATAAAAAGTGATTGAGCACACTGTCTGTGGTAATTCGTTTTAGGTAATGCATTGCATATACTAAAGACCCGTTTCAATCCAAAAGAATCGCATTTCGAAAACAGGGCCGGGGACGACGTGGGACGGCGAAGGCGGAGTGAGGACGAGGCCATGAACAGAAGTCCTCGAAAACAAATAAAGACACAGTAGCTACGCGACACCTTAGTTTTCAATCGGAATAAAATGGATCAGATTGAGGAATCCGAATGCAGTGTTTACATGAATTCGGAATAAAGTAATCGGGTTGATATGTGCAGGATCGTTTGTGATCCGGATGAAGTGTTTACACAGCCTCTCGGTCAGATTAGAAAAGGTTTAAACCAACTTTTACAATCCCAACGAAATGTTAATCAGATTTGGCCAATTTATTCCGATTGACGTGTTAACAGGAGAGACCAAGAAAGAGAGCGAGAAAAAGAGAGGGAAGGAGGGAGAGAGCTTTTTCCCCTTTTTTACAGTTCTTTATTTAACCAAATTACTTCATACATAAAATAAAATAATTACTAAAACATAATTTTATGTCGATACATGAGGTTAAAACAGTGAGAGATTAAAATGATCAGTTCAGCTTTGGTGTAAAACAGAGTTCTTCTACAGCGAGAAAGACAGTAAGAGAGAGAGAGAGAGAGAGAGAGAGAGAGAGAGAGAGAAAGATAAAGAGAGAGAGAGAGAGAGAGAGAGAGAGAGCGAAAGAGAGGGAAAGAGATAAAGAGAGAGAGAAAGAGAGACAGAGTGAGAGAGAGAGAGAGAGAAAAAGAAAGAGAGAGAGCTAGACAATGACAAAGGAGGGAAGACAGAGAGAGAGTGAGAAAGTGAGAGAAAAAAAGACAAACTGTGAGACAGAAAAAAAAAACTGTGTGGTTGTGTGTGTGTGTGTGTGTATTTTGGCTCTTGATTAAACAACAAAATGTTTCAACCCGTTGATTTTAATATTTTTTGGTGATGCTTTATTTCTAGATTCCTGGGAAACGATTCAGATGTCCAGAAGACTGAATTTTTATCTTATTTTAACAACAATGGCTTGGAAAGGTTTCTTCTTCACCTTGTTTTTAGGAAAAAGTGTGTCGTTTAGATGGTTTAACACACTTACACACCCCTGCCTCAGTCCCACTGCTCGAGAGCTGAGACGTCTGGAACCTGAAGCTGAGTGAGGTCTCACACAGACATCACTGTGTCGTGTTCAAACTAAACGCATTAACGAGCTCAACTTAACGCCAAATTCCGGCGGTTTAAAATGTCGACGATGCACATGTGTGTTTGAGTCACATTATTCTTAAAACGGAGCCGCGTCCTCACACGCAAATTCAACTCAAATGTTCGAATGACCTAAAAAAACATTAAAAACAAGAAATTTAG
Source organism: Bagarius yarrelli (assembly GCA_005784505.1). Taxonomy (NCBI): domain Eukaryota; kingdom Metazoa; phylum Chordata; class Actinopteri; order Siluriformes; family Sisoridae; genus Bagarius; species Bagarius yarrelli. The sequence goes on from VCAZ01000093.1 coordinate 1,688,847, forward strand.
TCAACACAGCAAAACCAACCAAATGAATCAGATGAATCAGCGTTAACGGAAAAATCAGTTGAGCGATGAAGGTAACGATAACCATAATGATGAGAAATACTGTTGATCAGGTTATAAAATTAATTTATAAAAAATTTAATTATAATAAAATGTGGAATTTTAGTTTAATTTAAAATGTCATGTCTTCACATTTAACTATGAGAAAATGACATCCGGTTCAGGAAAGTCTGTAGTTATTTCTAACGTTCGTTAAGTGACCGAGTTTTCTAGACCGCCATAAAAACAATACAAACTACAGCGAGCCAATGATTTAATACAAACACTAATAAATAGAGGTGTCATTTGACACCCACTGAGGGTGTTAATTAAATATTAATGTGAATGAAAATCAGCTTAAAACAACTTCAATATGTATCGATACCACAGGGTTAGAATATCAATACACTATCGTGAAAAAAGAAATATCGCAATAGTTAGCTATATCGGTATTTTCACACAGCCCTACTAATAAATAAATAAACAAATAAAAATGGAAATGGGATATAGCAGCTTCTGGATTAAAAGACAGATTTGGGCTGGATTTAGATAAGAAAAAAAAATATTTTGACATATTTATTAGCTGCGTCCTTTTTTAATAGGATCGATTGCATGAAATGCATAATATATGAATATATTATATATATATATGTACACATATACATACATATATATATATATATTATAGAGTATTTACTGTGTGTACAGTTTATTGTGTGTGTGTGTGTATATATATATATATATATAACTATACACACATACTAAATACTCTATAAAAGCAATAGAGTATACTGTAAAAATACTGCAAAAAAGTGACATTCATAACAAATCTACTATCTATGGCAAAAAAAAAAAATTAAACAAACATTTTTACCATAAACATAATTTACATTAAAAATTTAACTGGTTCCATGAAACTGTTCAGTCTAACAGTAAAAAAACCATCTAAACCGTCTAAATCATCCGAATCAGCATGCTGTTCTAACGACTACAGGAATGTACATCACTGGACTGTATATTTTCTCTCCTTGAATTGTTACAAACTTAGATTAATGTATTTGCAGCTGTTTTTGCAGTGATTCTCTTATCCAAGTGCTGGAACACAAAAAAAAATAAACCTGTCTTATTTTATATCTTATTTAAAAAAAAGAGCTAGGAGTGATTTGTTTCATCACAGTTAAAGAACAGAAAATTCCCTTTAGATGCTAGAGAGTTAGAGAAAACTCTGCCTTTTTCTGGCTTCCGCTGACGGGACGCGTGCCGGCGTTGTTGCCTAAGTGATGCACCTCGAAGTGGGATTACAAGTAAGGCAGATGTCCATTTATTTTCCCTGAGTGTTGCATGTGATCTACAGGGAGAAGAAAAGTGCTTTTCTTTGCAGATGACATAGCTGCTTTATGCAAGTTCCACTCAGACATCTCAATCAATTATAACCACATTGCCCAGATTTTAGTCTTGTCTAGTTATTGACGTATAGATCCCCCTCGCTGTAGTGTAAGGTAGTAGCGTGCGATTGTGCTTTTAAGCTGGAGAGCTGCATCACTCTGAGTCAGTACAAGGCACATTTGCTTCGGCAGGCCAAATATTAACCTAAATTAAAAAGGTGGCTGCATGTTGCTTTGCTGAATACCAGTAAATACCCTTTGTTAATAACCATTATTTTCTAGTGTTTCTTGTAAGGCTAAAATTGCTAATGCACTGAAAGTGCTGGGTGTTCTAACCAATAATCTTTACAAATGAGATAAATGATCAAGTGTCAGGGCGCAACTTAAAAAGTGGCGAAAACTCAATCACAGAGCGCGTTTAAGCGGCGTGCCTGGAGACAGCGCTGCCACGGTGAGCCTGATGACTAGCGCAAGTCTCACAAATCATACAGCCATCTTATTGAGTTTGGATTGGACGAGGCTTTAATAGAGCACTTCCCCCCCCCCTTACACTTCCCTTAAATTCGGATGAAGTAGCGCTATCCCTCATCCTAATGACATCTGACCTGCCGTGTTTCTTTTACCCGTCTGTTCGGACACTTTGACATAAAATCAACTTATTTACTGACGGTGTGCGCTGCATCGTATTGGGATGGGACTGGGACATGACCTTACCGCTTAGCATTCAAAGGATTTTTTTTTCTTTACACGGCGTACAGAGAATCTGAATAATACTGAATACATTAGAGTAAATAGAAATGTTTATTATTAAACACAAACATCATTTTCTAGCTGGAATACAAGCTCTGATTCATAGCACTACTTCTTGTTGACCAAGAAAATATTTTGTTTGCATGTTTTGCGGTCATGTGATGCATCTTGACGCAATAACTACAGAATGCTGCAGGTTTCCGAAAACCCCATGCATCAGCTGAATTGGTTTATTAGCGTGCAGAGACTCGACACAAGTTTTTCCACTGCATTTCGCAACCGAAAATGTTTTGGGGTCAAGTTCACAAACATGATGTGCTTCTAAACCTGCACAAAATGCACATAACCAGCTAACTAGCTAGTCAGACATTATTAGATTACTGTATTATAAACCAATATTTCTTCTCGACTGCAGTTTTAATCCGCTTAGTGGTCTTGCTAATCAATTTTGGATTTGTCCACCTCAATATTGAGTGAAATGACATTTACATTACATTTATTTACTTAAATGCATGTGTTTTCTTATATGCTATATAAATATATGTACACTATATACATACTATTGTACTATCATTCAGAGGATAATAATAAACATGTATGAATTCCTGCCTACATACTTTAAGACAACATCTTCCACAGCAACACACACTGTATAACATAAGCGTGTAAGACTAATCAATTTTTTATTTAAAAAACCCTGAAAAATTCTAAAAAAACTATATATATATATATATATATATATATATATATATATATATATATATATATATATATATATAAAATCATATTATATAATTAATTGTGTGTGTGTGTATATATATATATATAATATATATATATATATATATATATATATATATATATATATATATAGATAGATAGATAGATAGATAGATAGATAGATATAGATTGTACATACAAACATACATATATACATATAATTAATTATATATATTATGATTGTATATATTAAAATACGTATTATTTATATAAATATATATAAATTCATGCCTAAAAACTTCCGGGTTACTGTAACACCCACACAAAAACACACACTGCGATTATACAGAGTATGAAACATTGTTGTTAAATTTTTTTGGGGGGACATTTTTTAAAGTTTTGCTGATTAAAGGTATAGACTGTGTAATATAAATGCTATAGATTTATATATATTACTATAGGTATTATTCATTTCAAGGTTGTTCTTTCAAGTAATGTACAAATACCTTTAACATTCAACTTGATTAGGATTCTTTATGCTAAAATTCATTTACGTTTTTTAATATTTTTACGCTCATAGCCATCACTATTTTCTTAATATTTATTAACATAAACTTTTGAATTAAAAGAAAAAAGGTTATGAATGAATAAAATGATTAAAATCAGATTATTTTATTATTTTGAATTTAATATATGCTTGTAGATATTATTGATTTTTTTTCATTGTTCATTTTGGTTTAAAAAAGGATTTTTTTTTTTTTTTAAATAAAATGAAATGAAATAAAAATTAAGACAATTATTTACTCCTACTATTATAAATTATTTTCTACTATTATTAATATTATTAAAATTGAGTATTTGTTATAAAACGTTACCTGCGTTAAATTATAATTTTATTTTATTTGTAATTGCTTAAAATACGCATGATGTGACCCAAAACTGTGTTTGTTTAATGCTGTATAAACAATTAAATCCAGAGGATGAAAGTTGCATAGTTAATAAAGACAATATGAAGGAAAATATACACAATACTGCAAATATTCCAATAAAAAAGTTGCTGTATACAAAGATGCCGTTAAAAACAATCAAACACAAAATCTCTATGTTGTTTAGCAGTAAACAGAAATCAGATAAACAGTCATTATTTAATTTAAGATTATTTACATACAGCTTTTAACAATAGACGTTGTCCTATAGCATCTTCACAGCAATAGTTAAAACTAGTACAAAAATCACAATGGCTAAAATTTCTAATTTATATTTATTTCTAAGAAAAAGTCTCTGAGAGGAGCCATACTTAAAAAAAAAAAGTGGAGAAATATCTTCTTAAATCCTCTGCTTATTGAAAAAGGCATCAGTAGCTGCGACTATAACTTTTAATAAAAAAAACAAAAAAAAAACTGGTATATCTAAGCATCTTAGAGTTCTCATGAAGGCTTGGACTGGAGGACTATAGTTTTTCAGCTTGACATTTTCTTGTCCAAACATGTGTATTATGACTATTGTGCTCATGTTCTTCTTTTTTTTCCACAGACATGAACAATGTTGTATACAATCTATTTTTAATAATAATAATTATCATCATTATCATCTAATAACGTGTGGTAATCATTAAAATAGCTGAATTAATTAAAAACAGGACTTTCTAAAAACCACTCCAATTACAGCAAAAATACTGTGAACATGTAAAAAGATGCAACACCACCACAATTCCTTTTTTACATTTATATAGTTTACACTATATATGGAGTCACTGGCGACATTAAAAACAACACAATCAAAGCTAGTTAAATTCGTGGGGCGATAAAAATATTGGAGCTTTTAGGAGGTTTTTTAGAATTTAAGAAAGAAAAACATGCGTGTGTTTTTCATTATATTATATTATTATATTTATATATATATATATATATATATATATATATTATATATATATATATATATATATATATATAATATATATATATACATATATATACACACACGTACACTATATACATACTATTGTAATGTATATAATATATATAATGTATGTATTTATTCAGATGGTAATAAACGTGTATGAATTCCTGCCTACATACTTTAAGACAACATCTTCCACAGCACACACACACTGTATAACATAAGCGTGTACTACTGATAAAATTTTTATTAAAAAACCCCCTAAAAAACCACACACACACACACACACACACACCACACACACACACCACACCCACAAACAACTACATTCTATATTAATTATAGTATATAGAGTATGAATGAAGCATTGTTGTTACATGTTTTTTTTTGAGGACAGTTTTTAAAGTTTAGCTGATTAAAGGTATAGACTGTGCGTAATATTTATGGTAAACGGAGGGCTTAGTTTTAGAAATGCTGCCATCTAACTACCGCAAAGGAAAAAGAAGACTTCCTGTTAAAGACTTCAAGATTTCTGGAACAGGAGATGTTTAAAATAAATAAATAAATAGATAAATAAATAAATAAATACTTAATTTATTAAAGTAATATGATGTAAATTGATTAATAATATGGGTGGAAAAAACTATTTATTACATTGTTAATAATATAATAATAATAATAATATTATCATCTTATATTTTAATTGCAATTATTCATTAAAAAAAAAAATCCTAAAATAATGTAAATTACATACTGTAGAAAAAGAAATGTGAAAATACACACAATAAAACTATTATTATATTTCTATCATAGTTTGAATAGCACTCAGAAAGGAAGATAATTACATTTTTAATAATAATAAATTATTGTGTTGCTATCAATAATAATTAATGCAAAATTAATCACATTTTATGCCCAATGTTGTGCAAAATGTTCTATGATTCATATGTTTTTAATAAAAAAAAAAGTAATTATATGAATATTACTTAGTAATAAGGAAATACTACTAAATTGTCTCGATGCCAGAATAGGAAATATTGAGGAGATCAGAAATACACAAATGCAGAATACTATAAACACACAAACACACACACACACACACACACACACACACACACACACACACACACACCTGAAGAGCGTATATTCTGCTTCATCTATGTGCTCTTCTAGTACAGCTGTTTTAAATGTAAAGTAATAAAAATAAGAATCTTGTCAGCAGAACGAGGTCTCGAATAAGGAATGGACGCTTAGGTCAGCGACTGGGACTGGTTCAAAGAGGACACCGGAGCTGGCCGGTGGATCAGGTTCAGGAAGGAGGGAGGTGGTGGGTGGGAGTGGGGGGTCCATGTACAGAGCTAAAAGGAAACGATAAGGGAAGCTAAAAGGAAATCATTATCAGCTTTTGCTATCCAGACTCGGTGTGAATCAATTCATTCCAAATTGCCCTGTACATTTGTGCAAAAGCAGCCCTTGATATAATAAAGGGCTAATAGAGACAGGTGCAATTGTGTTAGCAGGGTCTCGAATTCCTCCAAAACAAAGGTTAAAGGAGAGTCAGAGAGCGAAGATGGGGGGTGATGTGGGAGAAAGGAGGAGAGGATAGCTGACATTCAATGTTAATTAACTGGACCACTTGGTAACGGAGACGCTGTCTCACACGCTTTCAGTGCATTTGTTTCCCCCAAAAAATAAATAAATAAATAAACTCAGAAGTGAACATAGGTTTTGATTCAATTAAAGTT